>NW_019379674.1:7561657-7730138 GCF_000648655.2 Copidosoma floridanum
TTTTTTTTTTTTTTTTTTTTTTTTTTTTTTTTTTTTTTTTTTTTGGAGCGACACGTCGATAAACTGACATCAGGTTCCCTGAGGGCAAAAAAAAAATTGCGAGTAGTCCCCGAGCACACCCTCGCGCCAATAATTCATCCGCTCGGCTCTGCTGATCGAACTCGACTCGGACGTAATCAAAGAAACATAAGACGCGCGCTCGGACACTCGGAAGGACGTTGTATGTATACGCGGGACTCGAGCGGCGTGGGAGGCGAAGGCCGCTTAGCACGTCAAAGGCCCAGGGAGGAGGATCCGTCTCTCTTCCTCTGTCCTTACACGAGGGGAGCAGGCGCTCATGCGCGTGTACACGCGACGAGGCTGAGCAGGGGAGTAGGGATGGCCGGAATATATTGACGTATCGCGTTAGGGTGGACGCACAAAAGGGGGTGGTCGAGTCGCAGGTGGTAGCTCCTTGGTTGCAGCTGTATAGGCACTCTTGTATGATGCCTCGCGTGTATAATGCATAGCGTTGCGCATTCCCCGCGCGCCGGAGGGAAGGAGCTGAATTGTGGCGGACCTGTGGAGCTTCTCTCTCTCTGTACCGTATTATGATGCTGACTTGCAGATTTCGCGAGATGAATGGGAATTGAGTCTTATGCCGAGAGACTCGCGTGTTTGCGTGCGTATGATTGATTTCGGTGGGGGTGAGCTTGTGGGTGTCGATTTCATTGATTGATAATTGATGGCGTTGCTGATATGATATTTGCTCCATTGTCTGATGTTTCACTTTGTCGACTCGTTTTATTTAACTGTGGCTTTGCTCGATGTAGAACATTAATCCAATCTTTTGATCGAAAAGGTGTTTGACTCAATTTTCTTTTTTTTCTTTCCTTTTAATTAAAAACTAACAACAGTTCGTAATTACATCAGAAAAAAAAAAACAAAAGGTTAAATTTACAGAAAAAAAAGACAACCACATTTTTCATCGGAAAAAAGCTTCATTACAACACTTGTACTCNAGAGACTTTTCAAACTCGTAGGAAAACTACTATTTCAACACTCTGTGCTCAATATAAAATTTTGCATGCCAGTCTAGAGTGTGAAAAGTGCTCGATTTTTGCACTAAAAGGCAAAGTACCCGTTTCGCTCACACATCCTTACTTCATGCATCTGGCGTTGAATCATCTCACACAACACACCTACATTTCACATTTTTTTGCAATAAACAACACCAATGGACAAACTCATCATCTCGTTGATTATGTCAAACATTTAAATACACGTATATCGTTTCGTTTTCATGTTGTGAAAAAAAGCAAATCCCCCTTTAACCTTGTAATCCATTACAGCTTCACAGGGAGGCGGCCCAATTCACTCAGCCAATCAATTACCATTTAAACGCGATCCCTCGCACCTTAAAAAAAAAAAAAAAAAAAACTTTTAACAAATTTTCCCACAAAATTCATTCCCTCGGCTGAGCGAAGCTCGCGCTACAGCCGTTATACCCATTACACCGGGAGTCATTTCATTCCCGGCGCGTGCTACGCCGCATTACGTATTCCGCGTCGTCGCCGGAGCGAAAAAAAAAAAAAAGAAAAAAAATTAAAGGAAGGTGTCCGGAAGACGAACGAGTACGCGATACCACGGTGTTTAGCATGAAAATGCACGACGGCTGCAGACGCGTCCGCGAAGGAGAAGCTCAAAGTATCGAGAGATATCGATCAGGCGCTTATTATCGGAAAGTTGAATCATCTCCCTCGCATCGTAAGTATATCAGCCCCTGCTCTTGATAATAAATCGATCCTCTTTGGTGATTAAAAATGTATTCCAAAAGTAGCACCGCCGTTTGCACAGTACTCGCTCGAGAGGTGTACCCATGTGCTTGGCGGAGGTAACGTGCTCGCATTGCCGGGCTCTCGAGGTTGTGCACACATCGGAAAGAGCCGCAAGGATAAAATCGCGTTTCTACGGCTGTTGTTGCGCCATACACGACGCGGGGGGACTTTCTCTCCTCCCAAGTCTCGGGTACAGCCGATTGCGCAACCGCAGCTTGGCCATCGTACAGTTGTGTGTTTAATGTGGATGTCGGTCGCCCCCCATTGTCTGCTCACGCGGCCGGACACGTGAATCCACTGGCTGAACTATACGTAGGTCGCAGTTGAACAGATGGTCTTGTATATCTACATTTGATGGGTCGATATTCGGCGACTCTTCCATTGTGAGTGTGGTTCAACTATGGTTTTTCTCATGAGCTAAATGTCAAAGGCACGACCAAAGCACAGTGGGGAAGAGTTTCCGAAGAGGTGGAACATTCGACGCCAATTAGGAGAGCCGAGCAGCGAGAAATGCTCTTTGGTGCTGTTGTAGTCATTGTATTTTCTTCTTTGAGCATCGGAAAAGAGAGAAAATTCAACTCGGGTCGTGGGTGCGCGGCGAAAGCTCGTTTCGTTCCAGTCGTAAATTCATCGCGGATAAGAGCGCCTTTGCGCGTTATCTCTCGCATTGTGTTGTATACTGCGTGTATATAGCGAGGGTCTCTGGAAAACCGACAAGCATCTTCATGGGTCTTGGAGAACTCTGCTCTTGCAGAGGCGGTGATGAGGAAAAAAAAAAAAAAAAAAAAAACGGAGGTATCCCCGAGCGAAATACAAAGGAACGAAGGACGGGCGGTGTAGTAATTGCACTGGTTAACGAGCCAACCTTTTTTCATCGGGCATTTGGCGGTGATAAACCTACGGACGCTGTCCTTCTCTTTTTGTCACGATTTTTGCAACCATGAGACGAGAGAAAACCAAGAGGATCGAGAGTATGTAGGGGCGAGGAGAGAATATGATGGCGTGAAACTACAGTTCACACAATTATCGCAAGCTCTTTGGAGGGAAGATAGTAATATACAGATCGTTGGGAGACGGATGCTTCACGTGTACGTAAACCAACTACGTTCGCCGGATATACAGGAAATGGATGTCCAGTTGCTATAAACGAGACACCTGCATTGATCTCGAGCACTTGCAACATTTTGTGTACATTCAAATTGAAAACTAACATCTCCGCTTTCTGAAATGGTATATGTACATATAAGCCTCGAGTAATCCGGTTGGGAGGGATGAGCTTAAAAAAATAACATCGCAATCACCATCACTCGCCAGCTCCTGCGAATTTGCAAAATTCACAAACGACCCACTCCAATACCGCGGAAAAGTCGGAGTAGCAGCGGTGCCGCAGCGGAGAAAATTTTCATTTGCTGCGGCGCAGCGGGGCAGCGAAATCTCGTGGAGCTGAAAAATTCAGCTGGTGCAAATCCCTCCAGAGAGTGGGAGGGGGGGGGGGTGAAGGTTAAAAGCTCAAGGAGCTCCCAGAGACCGTAGCCGGCTATTAATATGCAGATCCTATTTCTGTACCCCAGAGTGGTGTTTACAAGTTCGGTGGCTGCATGTGCAGTTGTCGGAAGTGCCGGTGAATCATTGAGTGCCTCATCGCTAAGCTCCCTCTGGTATGCGCCCACGTTACGTACTCGCCGCGCGCGCGTGTCATTGTATCCGGTTGTCGAGACCAAATGTAACCGCTAGTGCGGTTTTTGCGCTTTGATCCGCGTCAGTTGGACCGGAGGCTCGGTGTGTGAGTGTCTGTACGACAAAATTGTTGCTCGTGGGGACATTTCGACTTGCGAATGGGAAGATTCATGGAAATCTTGCCTTTATTTTTGGGACGGTTAATTCGACACTAAACGAAACCTGAGACGCAGGTGGTGTTGCAGCTCGAGTGTATTATACGTATGGGAATGGAAAAAGTTTCTTGGTTACATCGAGCGAGAATCTACTGAATATCCGATGTGCGTTTCTTTACTGCGGAGAGACCTGGGAACTTTTTCCGTTAAAGTAAACGTTTTTCTCGTATTCCGTGGGCTTACGCCGCTCAATACTAAGAAATTCAATTCTGGTGCGTATTTATTTTTCAATCGGAGGACGCGTGATGGCTTCTCTGTGGATTTTGATTTTTTTTCTTCCTTTTTTTTTTCCTTTTCCTTCCACCGATGCTTTAAAGTCGTTTTTGGTATACTCTATTTCTGTGTATTTTTTACGAAATGTTTGAGCAAGCGACTTTTGAGACGTTTCTAATCACGTATACATATCTTCTGATGAAATTATTATGATCCCTTACTGGCTATGCAAAAAATGGATCGGGACAGTTTATTAAGTTTAAATCGGTGAATATCACTTTGCATGGATGTATCGAATATCGATTGTCTGGGGATGGCGGAAAAACTTACATGAAAAATTGAAGAAAAAAAAAAAAAAAATTAATATCGAACCAAAGCGAGGATTGTGATTGCATTCGTTTCCACCTGTACATTGATTCACAAATGTTGGTAATTGTGTTTAATAATCAGCTGAGGCTACAAACTAAAAACATATCACGTATAATCTCTCGCAGTTCATACTCAAAAGTTTAAATCGGATGATTCAATTTGTATGGGGAACAAGATTGCGTGCGTCGGACTGATTTTGCTCGAGTTTGTACCACCTGAGTCCAAAACTTTCGAGAACTTGAAATAAAATAATTTTGCGTTTGATCAATTACGTCAAACGGCTTTTCCGAGTGCAGCGTTTCTAGGAATCTCAGAAAGCCGCTCGAAGGGGGACCTCGTGTACAGTTGGGTGGAAATCAGCACAAAGTTTGGAGTTGCAAATTAACTTTATTCGCCTTAAGAGAGGAGAATTTGTCTCTACGCCTTACGTCTGGGCGGTAAAGCTCCTCCGTCGCTATTCCCCTATAAGCAATAGTACACGCGTCGATCATGAGAATATATGTGCGATTGGCTTTGTCTTTTTCCACGGCTAGAAAAATCTCGTCCTTTTGATGTTCATTATCGAGAAAAAAAAAAAACGTATACCAGCGTCGTGCCTGTCAATATTTTTTTCGATTTGACGTGTGCGAGCAAGCCCTGAAAGGGGTCTTTTAATGAACCTGATGCGCGCGAGCTGTCCAACTGTCAACCAACGATACGAAAAGTCAGATCGGGCATTTTCCTAAAAAGCCACCTCTGTGTGGCTCTTCTTTTGTCTTTCACGTGTGTTTGTTCGTGTTTGAGTGTATGAGATCGTATCGTTCCATTTTTTAGGAGATAAGGTCAACTTTAGAGTTAACAAAGGTGTTTGAGCAATCAAAAATATTTAATTTGAAATAATACATTAAAAATTGGATTCTAATATTATTAAAGAGATTTATCTGCTACTGTAATAGTTGGACATGAAATTTGACACTTAATTTATAATTCGATTGGCACAGTGAAGGTATACTCCATCTATTCCCAAGTGTAATCTTTAACCTTAATAGGAAAACTTAAATTACAAACACGAAGTATTTGATTCACAGTAGGTCGGGTAATATATCAAATTACAGTAGAAAAAAAATTGTTTGAAATATTTTTATAACTTACCCTTGTTTGATCAGAATTTCTTTGTTATTTGTTAAAGTATTTTATTATTGAAAGTCAAAAAATGATAGACTTTGACAAGGCTGCGGTTCAATAAATGATACGTTGACTATTTAAATTGTAATACTACTAGTTTTTTCTTCTTTTTTTCATACATACATATTTAAAAACTTTTTTTTCTTCAAGAATAATTTTCCCTCGTCCTTTTAACACCGATTATTGTTTCTATACCATATTAATCAAAAGAGAGATTAATGAAATAAGATTAATTATGTATCATAAATGGGATCCTAAACACGATCCTAATTTAATGAATAGTTCCTTTACGAGCCCGACTACTCAGGGCTGTTTGATTTTCTCTTCGGGTAAACAGGTCGAGGTCACGAAGAGACTAGTATGAGGTATTTACTTCTCCGGCTCGATGGTCATATTCGAGAAGATTAAGCATTAGATTACGAGTAGAGGCAATTTACACTCCTACCTCTATTGATTCAAATTTCGCAAAACAGTGCATACAAAAATTACTACTTACTCTCGATCCAGTTGTGAAAGTCATCACACGTGGCGTTCGATAGTAAATAATGCACTCGTTAAACGAGATGGTTTAAATTATAAATAAATTTGCTTTCGCTGAGGAAGATGTAAAATTTTGTTTGCGCTGCTTCAACGTTAATTTTCTCTGTTTGGATGATGTTTGCTCGTAAGCCAGACCGTAATTAAGTAAAAAAGTTGTTTGACGTAATTTTTCGCTCCAGAAGGGTAACGAAAGTTTGCTCAAATTTGAATTTTGTAATTTACCTTTTATTTTTTCCTAACGAGAGTTATTGAACTTGGGTAGTCAAATTTTTATAGAATTAGTGTAACACCATTTTTTGTCGAGTTTCGTAGGTGGTTAAACTGTAATTCCTTTGCGATCATGTTTAACACGTCGCAAACAAGTCTTGCTCTTAATTAAATTATAATCGTTAAACCACATTTTCATAAACAGCATTATCATTGGAATTAATATTTCAGTCCATAAAACTGAGTAAAGGATCCATATAATTTGCTAGTATGAAATTTTTGGCGTGTCACACAATGCACGATCCACCCGCTGTCAGATCTAAAAATTACTCACCTCAACTCGACGGTAGGAAAAGCGCCAGCTCGTTGTCCACGGGAAGAAAGAATCACCACTCCGTCAACAGTTTGTCCTTTCCAAGCGGCCACGTGACGTATGGCACGTTATAGCACTGGAAATATCCGTTCCGATCAAGTTGCGACGGGGGGTGCGCGCGTTATCCCGATATCGCGCGCGATTACGTCAACCTCGCGATAACGGTGCAAAGTCCAACGTCGACAGATCGACGGTATTTTTCCACCGCCCCCTTTGTCCCGTTTTTACTATTTTGAGTCTCGAGAATGACAAATATATGTATATACTCACAAAAAACACATCCACTCGCGTGAAACAATTAATAAACACTCGTGGACTATTATTTTTCGTTCCCCTGCTATTGTCTAAGTAGCGATCTATTATTTTTAGACAAGAGTCATTAGTCCCCTACACAAGTATGCCAACGCACTAAAACAGCTGTCAGTCAACAAAATGTTACTCCCAACACGTGCTTCGGGAGATTCTTAACCAATCACCTCTCAACAAGTCGATAAACTCTTTCTGAAAAACTAGACTCTCGCGATTCTCCGATAACTCGCAAATGCAACAACGTATCGAAGGTTCAAAGGGTGGGGGGGAGGGAGGAAATATATATTTCAACAACAACAAAAAACTCAAACAAACGACGGCCAGTGTCAGCGACAACAACAACAACCTGTCGCTCGGCAGACCTAGGACACACAGCTGCGAGCCAAAGACACGAGCGCGAGCGGGGAGCGTGTGTATAAACATAGTACTGTGCGAGTACGCGCGCGCGCACACCCGTGACACTCTCTGCCGCTTCCCATTGTACAGGGACGAAGCGGCGCAAACTCGCGGCTCATCACTTGCACGGCGGAGCGGCGCAGGCGGCCTTCCTTCCCCGGTGTATACTCTACGGGGTCCTCCTCCTCCTCCTCCTTTTCTTGTCGATTTTGCGTGCAGCGTCTGAAAGGTTTCTTTCCTATTCGGGAGGGAGTTTTGTTACGCGACGAAAGTCACGTCTGACCATATCGCGACTTGTACTACTTGCGGCAATCGCAAGTTGAGTTTTTGCGTTTGAAATAAAGTAGATTCGCGTCCTATACGATTTTTTGCAGTATAATTATCTTTCGTAGGTCACGTGTATTTAAAGTCAGTACTACCACATCGAATAAAACCATAAAGTTTCGATTAACCGTCGCATAGGCTCGGCTGACCATACCATCCTTTATCTACTTGGCAACTCTGTTTATACGCGCGTGCTCGTGATATAATTGCAAATTCGCAAATATATGTATATCAGCTAAGTTTTCGACGTTAATACCGGGCAGAAATTAAATTCCAGCGGAGCCGCGCGTAAATCCCTTGTTTGGCCAAAAAATGCGAAACTCAAATGCAACAGCAGCGTCAGCAGGACGAGAGAAAACTTTTAATACTAGCGACTCCGAATTTCCTCTTCATTAGCACTGTAGCGAACAAATTTTCAACTCATTCGTTACGACCCCTCTCTTCCCGGCCCCTTTATCCGCGCGTTGTTAAAATCACGCCTCATACCCCGAGTATCGCGTACAGTGCACGGTGATCCGTGAAAACGCCCCGGTCCGCCGAAAATACGCAATCAGCCAAGTTTTAATTCAATACCAAGTTGTCTGTTCTCCCCCCCCCCTCCCTCCATCCCTGCCCAATCTGGCGCCTCTCGAAATATCATCCGATAAATTTCTGACACTCGCTCGCCGGTTGTTTCAAACGCGCCGTAATGGAACATTCATTTTCGCGCGTTACGCGCTACACCAAAAACTTTGCATGCGCAATTGGATACAACCTCGTTACGTTTCGCTACGAAAAACGAGTGACTCTCGCAATGATCTCCTTTTCGAGAACAACAGTCCCCTGGGGTTCTTTTGCGTTGTTTTCCTCCCACGGCACTTGTATACCTCGTGCAATTGTCTGCGATCACGCGATCAGAGTTTAACCCTTTTTCTGTGGTGGTTGTCGGAGCTTAGATTACCATTGCTACCTATGGTCTTGATTTCGTGAAATATTCCCACTAACGGACATGAAGGGCCATGAAGGCTTTTATTGCCGAGATCAAAGAGAAGCGCTTACGTTCGAGCGGTAAAAAAAAGCTTCATGCTGAATATTGCAGGGAATCTCTTTGCGACGTTAATAATCCATGACCTTGTCGTCGGAAGTAATAAAACTACGTTCAATGAGATGAGCGATTGGTGGCCTGCATTTTTTAACGAGATTTTGTACGAAATCATCCGCAAAATGTTACATCCGGTTCGGCATTTTTTTTTTTTCTCTCCGACGGTACGGGTACTCGATCAAAGAAATGCTCCCGATTCCATCCATGCAGGTGCTCCTCTCGCTGCTCCTTACGGTAAATACCGACGCTCGATTGAACGAAAATTCGACCCTTTGGCATATTTTCCGGGTAAACGACGAATCCCGCCGGCTAATGCCCTGAAATATTCTCAATCTTCTCAGTTCCTCGGACTCACATTAAAAACAAACCCTTAGTTCCATTTGTTTTTTTTTTTTTTTTTTTTTTGGAGCGACACGTCGATAAACTGACATCAGGTTCCCTGAGGGCAAAAAAAAAATTGCGAGTAGTCCCCGAGCACACCCTCGCGCCAATAATTCATCCGCTCGGCTCTGCTGATCGAACTCGACTCGGACGTAATCAAAGAAACATAAGACGCGCGCTCGGACACTCGGAAGGACGTTGTATGTATACGCGGGACTCGAGCGGCGTGGGAGGCGAAGGCCGCTTAGCACGTCAAAGGCCCAGGGAGGAGGATCCGTCTCTCTTCCTCTGTCCTTACACGAGGGGAGCAGGCGCTCATGCGCGTGTACACGCGACGAGGCTGAGCAGGGGAGTAGGGATGGCCGGAATATATTGACGTATCGCGTTAGGGTGGACGCACAAAAGGGGGTGGTCGAGTCGCAGGTGGTAGCTCCTTGGTTGCAGCTGTATAGGCACTCTTGTATGATGCCTCGCGTGTATAATGCATAGCGTTGCGCATTCCCCGCGCGCCGGAGGGAAGGAGCTGAATTGTGGCGGACCTGTGGAGCTTCTCTCTCTCTGTACCGTATTATGATGCTGACTTGCAGATTTCGCGAGATGAATGGGAATTGAGTCTTATGCCGAGAGACTCGCGTGTTTGCGTGCGTATGATTGATTTCGGTGGGGGTGAGCTTGTGGGTGTCGATTTCATTGATTGATAATTGATGGCGTTGCTGATATGATATTTGCTCCATTGTCTGATGTTTCACTTTGTCGACTCGTTTTATTTAACTGTGGCTTTGCTCGATGTAGAACATTAATCCAATCTTTTGATCGAAAAGGTGTTTGACTCAATTTTCTTTTTTTTCTTTCCTTTTAATTAAAAACTAACAACAGTTCGTAATTACATCAGAAAAAAAAAAACAAAAGGTTAAATTTACAGAAAAAAAAAGACAACCACATTTTTCATCGGAAAAAAGCTTCATTACAACACTTGTACGTGGTGCTTTTTAGTTTTTACAACTCACTTGTCACCCCTTAATTGAAAAAAAAAATAAATAAATAAAAAAACAAATAAATAAATAAAATAAAATAAATAACATCGTACAGTACACATTTCGTTTAAAAATAGACGATTAATGTCTGGTTAAACTTTTCGCTCAAGGGAAAAGCACATTGTCGTGCCCAACAAAACTTAAAACTCCGTCCGAACAATTCCCTTGCTCGCTTGTGAAAAAAAGCCATCACTGGCCTACATCAGCCCATCCCTAAACAGGCGGACTTAATCAACGTTTCCCTCGCCCGAAATAAACGACTCCGGGACTCGCGACTCCGTTGCTAATCTGCGCCAGTAAATCGTCGCTCTGCTCCGATAAAAATCATCACGAGCCGAGTTAAGAGGGTCACTGTAACCCCTGACGAAACACAAGGGCGAATAAATCGTCACGCGGATCTCTTAATCGTCCTCCTCCCCTCCGTGTAATTGGATCCAGCCGCGCAAAGTCATATTCGCGTGTACATGCCTGTCTGTACATGTATGCATATGTATATACATATACGTGTTTGTGTGTACGTCTTGCGTTATCCTCTGCAGGCCAGTTTCGTAGATAAGGACTAACGAAGTCTGCAGACCTGGAGACTTGGCTTCACTTTATCAGACGGCTGGAGTGACCCACCCAACCAGTCGAGAGATTAGCGCCTCTCTCTCCCTCTTCTCTCTGATATTCTCTATGTTCCAGTGTCTTTTCTAGCTTGGTGTATTATTAGCCTGCTATTATCTTGCTCTAGTCGAGGAGTTAATTTTCATGTTTGAAAAATACATGATCGTAAATTTTGATGATCCATGGCTAGTTTTTAAACAATTTCGCTCGGCCATTGGTGGATTCTCATTATTTTCACAACTTTTATTTTTTATTGTTTTTGATCTTTGGATACAATCATTTAGTGATCCATAAACAACCATTTACCTCATCTTTCTACGTTATTTTTACACCATGTATTTATCAATGTCCCACAAAAGGAGTCCCCCTGACTGAAAGCTCGTGCTTTTGATTAATTATCGTCGAGTTTGAGCGTGCAAGTGTACACATAAATTAAAAAGGCGTTCATGTCTCATCGCAAATGTTGGTCGCGTTATTTCCCTCGTACAGTTGATGTCCCAATTAAACGCTATGTGATGCCGTACGTCAAAAGCACACACACTCTCTGCTGCATCGTACTCCTGTTTAGCTTCTGAATATTCTAGACATTCTCTTAATGAAACGTCTAATAGCGTTTAATTTGCCGACTGACTAGGGAAAGAGGGAGACCGAGAAATCTGACGTCCAGGACGTAAATTGAACCGATCAATCTTTTTTCTTTTACTCCTGTTGTACTGCAATGCAGCTAACTGAGCAAAACAAAAGCAATACTTTTTTATAATTAGCTGTTCTTGTGATAATACTTCATTAAATTATTTCCCTGTTTTACTTAAACAGCTATTTCCTAAAGAATTATACCATAGAAATTCGAGTGTCCTTAGCTCTTCATTTTTCGATAAATGTGGCACGTTTATACATTTGAATTCGCTTGTAGAAACGAAGCCGTGCTACCGACAAAATGTAAAATCCTCTTTGTGTTTGACGCATAATTCCCTAAAATTGTCAAGCGATGGAGAGAGTTCTACAGAGAAATGACATTAACGGCCTCAGTTACGATACATATACATGCCTCCTAACACCGACACTCGCTCACTGGGCTAAGCCAACTTTATGGTAGGTATCATCACTTGTTATCAACTTCCTATTGATTTAGCAACTCCTCGCGGGTAGGAATACACACGACCTTATTCCTGCAGGATGACAATTAGTCATGGAAAGGATGTTTGAAACTCATGAATGACTAGGAAATCTGTTGGGATTGAAAAACTGAGTGCTACACTTACACAATGCACTCTACTTTTTTTATTTTTTGGCAAGATAGCACAAAAAATTGGTTAAAAATAATAAAAATGTATAGCTTGATACACGATTCTCTCACTTGAGTATTAAAAGGGACTTAATAAGCCAAATTTGGTGTTTGAGCAATCAAAAATATTTAATTTGAAATAATACATTAAAAATTGGATTCTAATATTATTAAAGAGATTTATCTGCTACTGTAATAGTTGGACATGAAATTTGACACTTAATTTATAATTCGATTGGCACAGTGAAGGTATACTCCATCTATTCCCAAGTGTAATCTTTAACCTTAATAGGAAAACTTAAATTACAAACACGAAGTATTTGATTCACAGTAGGTCGGGTAATATATCAAATTACAGTAGAAAAAAAATTGTTTGAAATATTTTTATAACTTACCCTTGTTTGATCAGAATTTCTTTGTTATTTGTTAAAGTATTTTATTATTGAAAGTCAAAAAATGATAGACTTTGACAAGGCTGCGGTTCAATAAATGATACGTTGACTATTTAAATTGTAATACTACTAGTTTTTTCTTCTTTTTTTCATACATACATATTTAAAAACTTTTTTTTCTTCAAGAATAATTTTCCCTCGTCCTTTTAACACCGATTATTGTTTCTATACCATATTAATCAAAAGAGAGATTAATGAAATAAGATTAATTATGTATCATAAATGGGATCCTAAACACGATCCTAATTTAATGAATAGTTCCTTTACGAGCCCGACTACTCAGGGCTGTTTGATTTTCTCTTCGGGTAAACAGGTCGAGGTCACGAAGAGACTAGTATGAGGTATTTACTTCTCCGGCTCGATGGTCATATTCGAGAAGATTAAGCATTAGATTACGAGTAGAGGCAATTTACACTCCTACCTCTATTGATTCAAATTTCGCAAAACAGTGCATACAAAAATTACTACTTACTCTCGATCCAGTTGTGAAAGTCATCACACGTGGCGTTCGATAGTAAATAATGCACTCGTTAAACGAGATGGTTTAAATTATAAATAAATTTGCTTTCGCTGAGGAAGATGTAAAATTTTGTTTGCGCTGCTTCAACGTTAATTTTCTCTGTTTGGATGATGTTTGCTCGTAAGCCAGACCGTAATTAAGTAAAAAAGTTGTTTGACGTAATTTTTCGCTCCAGAAGGGTAACGAAAGTTTGCTCAAATTTGAATTTTGTAATTTACCTTTTATTTTTTCCTAACGAGAGTTATTGAACTTGGGTAGTCAAATTTTTATAGAATTAGTGTAACACCATTTTTTGTCGAGTTTCGTAGGTGGTTAAACTGTAATTCCTTTGCGATCATGTTTAACACGTCGCAAACAAGTCTTGCTCTTAATTAAATTATAATCGTTAAACCACATTTTCATAAACAGCATTATCATTGGAATTAATATTTCAGTCCATAAAACTGAGTAAAGGATCCATATAATTTGCTAGTATGAAATTTTTGGCGTGTCACACAATGCACGATCCACCCGCTGTCAGATCTAAAAATTACTCACCTCAACTCGACGGTAGGAAAAGCGCCAGCTCGTTGTCCACGGGAAGAAAGAATCACCACTCCGTCAACAGTTTGTCCTTTCCAAGCGGCCACGTGACGTATGGCACGTTATAGCACTGGAAATATCCGTTCCGATCAAGTTGCGACGGGGGGTGCGCGCGTTATCCCGATATCGCGCGCGATTACGTCAACCTCGCGATAACGGTGCAAAGTCCAACGTCGACAGATCGACGGTATTTTTCCACCGCCCCCTTTGTCCCGTTTTTACTATTTTGAGTCTCGAGAATGACAAATATATGTATATACTCACAAAAAACACATCCACTCGCGTGAAACAATTAATAAACACTCGTGGACTATTATTTTTCGTTCCCCTGCTATTGTCTAAGTAGCGATCTATTATTTTTAGACAAGAGTCATTAGTCCCCTACACAAGTATGCCAACGCACTAAAACAGCTGTCAGTCAACAAAATGTTACTCCCAACACGTGCTTCGGGAGATTCTTAACCAATCACCTCTCAACAAGTCGATAAACTCTTTCTGAAAAACTAGACTCTCGCGATTCTCCGATAACTCGCAAATGCAACAACGTATCGAAGGTTCAAAGGGTGGGGGGGAGGGAGGAAATATATATTTCAACAACAACAAAAAACTCAAACAAACGACGGCCAGTGTCAGCGACAACAACAACAACCTGTCGCTCGGCAGACCTAGGACACACAGCTGCGAGCCAAAGACACGAGCGCGAGCGGGGAGCGTGTGTATAAACATAGTACTGTGCGAGTACGCGCGCGCGCACACCCGTGACACTCTCTGCCGCTTCCCATTGTACAGGGACGAAGCGGCGCAAACTCGCGGCTCATCACTTGCACGGCGGAGCGGCGCAGGCGGCCTTCCTTCCCCGGTGTATACTCTACGGGGTCCTCCTCCTCCTCCTCCTTTTCTTGTCGATTTTGCGTGCAGCGTCTGAAAGGTTTCTTTCCTATTCGGGAGGGAGTTTTGTTACGCGACGAAAGTCACGTCTGACCATATCGCGACTTGTACTACTTGCGGCAATCGCAAGTTGAGTTTTTGCGTTTGAAATAAAGTAGATTCGCGTCCTATACGATTTTTTGCAGTATAATTATCTTTCGTAGGTCACGTGTATTTAAAGTCAGTACTACCACATCGAATAAAACCATAAAGTTTCGATTAACCGTCGCATAGGCTCGGCTGACCATACCATCCTTTATCTACTTGGCAACTCTGTTTATACGCGCGTGCTCGTGATATAATTGCAAATTCGCAAATATATGTATATCAGCTAAGTTTTCGACGTTAATACCGGGCAGAAATTAAATTCCAGCGGAGCCGCGCGTAAATCCCTTGTTTGGCCAAAAAATGCGAAACTCAAATGCAACAGCAGCGTCAGCAGGACGAGAGAAAACTTTTAATACTAGCGACTCCGAATTTCCTCTTCATTAGCACTGTAGCGAACAAATTTTCAACTCATTCGTTACGACCCCTCTCTTCCCGGCCCCTTTATCCGCGCGTTGTTAAAATCACGCCTCATACCCCGAGTATCGCGTACAGTGCACGGTGATCCGTGAAAACGCCCCGGTCCGCCGAAAATACGCAATCAGCCAAGTTTTAATTCAATACCAAGTTGTCTGTTCTCCCCCCCCCCTCCCTCCATCCCTGCCCAATCTGGCGCCTCTCGAAATATCATCCGATAAATTTCTGACACTCGCTCGCCGGTTGTTTCAAACGCGCCGTAATGGAACATTCATTTTCGCGCGTTACGCGCTACACCAAAAACTTTGCATGCGCAATTGGATACAACCTCGTTACGTTTCGCTACGAAAAACGAGTGACTCTCGCAATGATCTCCTTTTCGAGAACAACAGTCCCCTGGGGTTCTTTTGCGTTGTTTTCCTCCCACGGCACTTGTATACCTCGTGCAATTGTCTGCGATCACGCGATCAGAGTTTAACCCTTTTTCTGTGGTGGTTGTCGGAGCTTAGATTACCATTGCTACCTATGGTCTTGATTTCGTGAAATATTCCCACTAACGGACATGAAGGGCCATGAAGGCTTTTATTGCCGAGATCAAAGAGAAGCGCTTACGTTCGAGCGGTAAAAAAAAGCTTCATGCTGAATATTGCAGGGAATCTCTTTGCGACGTTAATAATCCATGACCTTGTCGTCGGAAGTAATAAAACTACGTTCAATGAGATGAGCGATTGGTGGCCTGCATTTTTTAACGAGATTTTGTACGAAATCATCCGCAAAATGTTACATCCGGTTCGGCATTTTTTTTTTTTCTCTCCGACGGTACGGGTACTCGATCAAAGAAATGCTCCCGATTCCATCCATGCAGGTGCTCCTCTCGCTGCTCCTTACGGTAAATACCGACGCTCGATTGAACGAAAATTCGACCCTTTGGCATATTTTCCGGGTAAACGACGAATCCCGCCGGCTAATGCCCTGAAATATTCTCAATCTTCTCAGTTCCTCGGACTCACATTAAAAACAAACCCTTAGTTCCATTTGTTTTTTTTTTTTTTTTTTTTTTGGAGCGACACGTCGATAAACTGACATCAGGTTCCCTGAGGGCAAAAAAAAAATTGCGAGTAGTCCCCGAGCACACCCTCGCGCCAATAATTCATCCGCTCGGCTCTGCTGATCGAACTCGACTCGGACGTAATCAAAGAAACATAAGACGCGCGCTCGGACACTCGGAAGGACGTTGTATGTATACGCGGGACTCGAGCGGCGTGGGAGGCGAAGGCCGCTTAGCACGTCAAAGGCCCAGGGAGGAGGATCCGTCTCTCTTCCTCTGTCCTTACACGAGGGGAGCAGGCGCTCATGCGCGTGTACACGCGACGAGGCTGAGCAGGGGAGTAGGGATGGCCGGAATATATTGACGTATCGCGTTAGGGTGGACGCACAAAAGGGGGTGGTCGAGTCGCAGGTGGTAGCTCCTTGGTTGCAGCTGTATAGGCACTCTTGTATGATGCCTCGCGTGTATAATGCATAGCGTTGCGCATTCCCCGCGCGCCGGAGGGAAGGAGCTGAATTGTGGCGGACCTGTGGAGCTTCTCTCTCTCTGTACCGTATTATGATGCTGACTTGCAGATTTCGCGAGATGAATGGGAATTGAGTCTTATGCCGAGAGACTCGCGTGTTTGCGTGCGTATGATTGATTTCGGTGGGGGTGAGCTTGTGGGTGTCGATTTCATTGATTGATAATTGATGGCGTTGCTGATATGATATTTGCTCCATTGTCTGATGTTTCACTTTGTCGACTCGTTTTATTTAACTGTGGCTTTGCTCGATGTAGAACATTAATCCAATCTTTTGATCGAAAAGGTGTTTGACTCAATTTTCTTTTTTTTCTTTCCTTTTAATTAAAAACTAACAACAGTTCGTAATTACATCAGAAAAAAAAAAACAAAAGGTTAAATTTACAGAAAAAAAAAGACAACCACATTTTTCATCGGAAAAAAGCTTCATTACAACACTTGTACGTGGTGCTTTTTAGTTTTTACAACTCACTTGTCACCCCTTAATTGAAAAAAAAAATAAATAAATAAAAAAACAAATAAATAAATAAAATAAAATAAATAACATCGTACAGTACACATTTCGTTTAAAAATAGACGATTAATGTCTGGTTAAACTTTTCGCTCAAGGGAAAAGCACATTGTCGTGCCCAACAAAACTTAAAACTCCGTCCGAACAATTCCCTTGCTCGCTTGTGAAAAAAAGCCATCACTGGCCTACATCAGCCCATCCCTAAACAGGCGGACTTAATCAACGTTTCCCTCGCCCGAAATAAACGACTCCGGGACTCGCGACTCCGTTGCTAATCTGCGCCAGTAAATCGTCGCTCTGCTCCGATAAAAATCATCACGAGCCGAGTTAAGAGGGTCACTGTAACCCCTGACGAAACACAAGGGCGAATAAATCGTCACGCGGATCTCTTAATCGTCCTCCTCCCCTCCGTGTAATTGGATCCAGCCGCGCAAAGTCATATTCGCGTGTACATGCCTGTCTGTACATGTATGCATATGTATATACATATACGTGTTTGTGTGTACGTCTTGCGTTATCCTCTGCAGGCCAGTTTCGTAGATAAGGACTAACGAAGTCTGCAGACCTGGAGACTTGGCTTCACTTTATCAGACGGCTGGAGTGACCCACCCAACCAGTCGAGAGATTAGCGCCTCTCTCTCCCTCTTCTCTCTGATATTCTCTATGTTCCAGTGTCTTTTCTAGCTTGGTGTATTATTAGCCTGCTATTATCTTGCTCTAGTCGAGGAGTTAATTTTCATGTTTGAAAAATACATGATCGTAAATTTTGATGATCCATGGCTAGTTTTTAAACAATTTCGCTCGGCCATTGGTGGATTCTCATTATTTTCACAACTTTTATTTTTTATTGTTTTTGATCTTTGGATACAATCATTTAGTGATCCATAAACAACCATTTACCTCATCTTTCTACGTTATTTTTACACCATGTATTTATCAATGTCCCACAAAAGGAGTCCCCCTGACTGAAAGCTCGTGCTTTTGATTAATTATCGTCGAGTTTGAGCGTGCAAGTGTACACATAAATTAAAAAGGCGTTCATGTCTCATCGCAAATGTTGGTCGCGTTATTTCCCTCGTACAGTTGATGTCCCAATTAAACGCTATGTGATGCCGTACGTCAAAAGCACACACACTCTCTGCTGCATCGTACTCCTGTTTAGCTTCTGAATATTCTAGACATTCTCTTAATGAAACGTCTAATAGCGTTTAATTTGCCGACTGACTAGGGAAAGAGGGAGACCGAGAAATCTGACGTCCAGGACGTAAATTGAACCGATCAATCTTTTTTCTTTTACTCCTGTTGTACTGCAATGCAGCTAACTGAGCAAAACAAAAGCAATACTTTTTTATAATTAGCTGTTCTTGTGATAATACTTCATTAAATTATTTCCCTGTTTTACTTAAACAGCTATTTCCTAAAGAATTATACCATAGAAATTCGAGTGTCCTTAGCTCTTCATTTTTCGATAAATGTGGCACGTTTATACATTTGAATTCGCTTGTAGAAACGAAGCCGTGCTACCGACAAAATGTAAAATCCTCTTTGTGTTTGACGCATAATTCCCTAAAATTGTCAAGCGATGGAGAGAGTTCTACAGAGAAATGACATTAACGGCCTCAGTTACGATACATATACATGCCTCCTAACACCGACACTCGCTCACTGGGCTAAGCCAACTTTATGGTAGGTATCATCACTTGTTATCAACTTCCTATTGATTTAGCAACTCCTCGCGGGTAGGAATACACACGACCTTATTCCTGCAGGATGACAATTAGTCATGGAAAGGATGTTTGAAACTCATGAATGACTAGGAAATCTGTTGGGATTGAAAAACTGAGTGCTACACTTACACAATGCACTCTACTTTTTTTATTTTTTGGCAAGATAGCACAAAAAATTGGTTAAAAATAATAAAAATGTATAGCTTGATACACGATTCTCTCACTTGAGTATTAAAAGGGACTTAATAAGCCAAATTTTCCTTGTCACGTATAATAATAATATTGTATTTTTTATTAACTTTTTTTTTTCTTCCATCTTTCGATACATCAATACTCTTTATCACATTGGTTCACATGCATTCACATTGTTTACTATAAAAAAAATCAACGTCAGTCGTATAAAAATACAAAAATATAGCTTTCACAGTTCTCTCCTTCGCTATCTACCTACTACTATAAATAAATTATTCATCTACGTTTACATTACATTTAATAAGATAAAGTAGCTTCATCAAATTTTGTAGCGCTTCATTAGGTTCATAATTTTATCGTACACCAGTACCTTCACGTCCTTAGCCCAGAGGTAATCGATGTGGTTGAACTTGTCGTCGGGGACCCGAAATTTGCCGATGGTGTTTGGAAGTTCGGTATAAAGTTTTTCTACGTCCTACAGAAAACACATTCGACTCGTAAGATCCACATAACCATTAAAATCATCATCGGCAGTGGAAAATATCATTATTTGTGAAAACTTACTCTTGGATGTGAAAGCCAGTCATTGATGCTGTAGTGCAACGAGACCGGGACCTTGACGTTGTTGAGATTATACTGCGGTGGCTTGATTGACCGGTACTTCAGCCAATTCATGGTCATGCCATAATCGAATTTCCGGAAATTCCCGGAATTGATGACCTGGCCGTAGTGCACGAACTGATCAACGGCAGAACCAGCCGGCGTGTGAGCTAAAATTGCCGGTAACAGATCCTGGAAAAGCCAAAAAGGTGCCATTGAAACAGGATCCTCCTGTTCGTTTGGACAATAAAAATCATGTAATACTAACCATGTCGAACTGTTTCTTGTTGAACCCAGTTATCAGGAATATGGCGTTCATACATAGCTTTTCCGCGACGAGGCTGTGCGAGCACAGCATGTCCTTGAACTTGTTGAAGAACATGGACGACGGCTTGAACTCGTACTGGCCGATCCATTTGGCCACCATCTGATACAAAAGTGGTCAGTCGTGATTTTTCCAACTAACGTGGATTCCATTTACTATACGAAAGTTTGAAACCTTACCGTGATGGGCTTGAGGATCCGAGAGAGGAATTGGAACATCGGACTGATCATGTTCGAGCAGTAAGCAACTGGTCCGAGGAGAAAAGTGGCGCGGACTTTTTCGTTGTACTGGGGCAGTTCGGTCATCATGACAAAGAAGGTTGTGCTTCCTTGGCTGTGGCCCACGTAGTAAAGCTTCTTCTGGCTGGTCGTCTCGAGAACATAGTCGATCATTGTTGGCAAATCCATCGAACCGATCTCGTGCCAACTGCGTTTTAACGCGCGAAAAATTAAAAATGCCATCACTCTCTTGTCGTTTATTTGATGCTACGGTTGGGAAAAGATGGATTACCTGAAACCCCAGTACTTTGGATCTCTGTCGGAGAGAGTTGAGTGGAGCCGGGAGTAAATGTTTCCCCTGGCGTTACCCATCCAAACGTCATACCCGGCATCAGCGAGGATGAAACCTGTGGGGCACAGTCGAATACACTTGGTTGGGCATCGTTTGTAATCACTCAAAGTCTTTCCCTAATCCCTTAATCTGTGGCTCAACGAAGCTCGAGACAAGGCCAAGGAGCGGTACGAGAAGGCAGTTGATGCAATTACCTAAGCCTCTATCGGGACCGGCGATAACCCAATCCATTGAACTGCAGAGCAGCCCATGCATGAGGATGACGACGGGCTTGTTCGCTGGGCTGGGGTTAGTCCGATTTCCCGCTATACGATGCATCTCGAGAATGTAGCCGTCCTTCGTCTCAACATGGTGTGCCTCTGCTACGTAACCGTAGAGCCTAATGACTTCTAGCTGTAAGTGCACGGGCAAGTTTTAGCGTTTCGAGAGTCCACTATTAGTTAGTTCGGAAGATTAATTTCAAACATTCAACGTTGGGCCTTGGTTGGGATAAGAAAAAAACAACCGATGATCACTCGAGTAGTAATAATAATAATAAGATGGGTGTCAGATAGGTTGCCAAAAATCATTAGTCTTATCGAGTTCCAGTTACGTAGAACGAAAATATTTTATCAGATATTTATCAAGCGTCCGCGTTAAACAACATGATTGTATCTGACATTGTGAAAATCGCATTGTGTCTTTGATCGTTGATAGTATTTTGCAAATGATGTATCTGATAAGGAAATCTCTGTTGAGGTCATGACTGAAAGTAAAATTATTTGGTCGTGGTGATGTAACGTTGAAAGAAGAGTCAACTGTGAAAAGTAAATGTCAAAGTACTGTGATTTTTTACTCATTTTTTTTGTCGTTAAATGTGTACCCCAAACCAGTATGCGATAACTGTCTGTTTCAAAGATTTTATAATCAAAACTGTTTTTAAATGAAACAAAAATATCCCTCATAGTAATGCAGAACAGTCACAGTGAGTAATCTTAATCAGCTAGTGAGCCTAACGATTGAAATATACCACTGTATCTAACTTTTGTTAGCCTAAATTAATTTGGTTGTAAATTGTTCCTGCCTGCCATTAAAAATATACTAAACGAAGGTAACTGTGTAAGCTTTGATTATGGTGTAGGTCAAAGCAACATGTACAAAGGAGAAGATAGAATCTCGTCTACTCACAACTTTGAGGTGAGCGTGTGGATGGTCGGCCTTGACAGCGATAGAGTACTCAGTGAGATTCAAATCTTGGGGTATCAGGTCCTCTAGTTTTGGAAAATCCCAAAACATGTCCGGTGACACGATTGCCCCATTGGTGACTAGGAATAGAGTGGCGAGAACAGTGGCGTATCGTCTCATGCCCGTAGCGGTTGGGTTCGCTCTGTTTGACCAGAAAAGCGAAGGTAACCAGGCGATGAGCAAAAAACTGACGACAACGCGATAGGTCCCGGCTCTTTATACTCCCCTCGAAGTATCACCAGCCACTGCAAATCTGCTCTCATTATCTTTGATACCGGGGAACTCGAGATATTTCGGGGGGGGGCTCCGCATAGGTCTCGGATTAAATATTCCTATCGACATTGAACTTTGGATAATGACGATAAGTCAAGAGCACGCGTTTTATTATAGTTGCGTTGCTCTAATAAATACGCGTCAGTTTTCTCACCGACAATGTCAATCGAATGGTTAATTTTGTTTGCGAGCAACAACGTTAAATTGTAAATATTTGAACTTCATTCTTAAAATTGTGTACAATCTTTTGATTTTCGAGTTGACGATCGCAGACTTTTCGCACCAATTGTGCGTCTCCTTATTTGGTAGATTATTTCCGTTTTATGTTTTCATAAATAAGTATGTTTTTTTGTTTATCATTACGGTATACATTTGTAAACGGGTTTTTACTTAGGGGTCGATTATACAAAATCCAAATTGATAAACACAAACGTTGACACGTCGCATTGATCGTCAACATTCAATCTCACAGTACCAGAACGAAATATATAGTGTTTGCAGCTGCTCAATTATTTTAATGTGGACGAAACAAAGTAATATAGAATTGTTGTAATCGTATGGTACGATTTTGATTTCCTATCGGACCTCTGTGATAATTTCGTGGGCGGTTCTTTTGACGAAACATTGCGTACCTGGAAGCTTCGCTGGAGATAACGACAGGGGAGATGGTGATACAAGATTTTCTGGTATCTAGAAATTTCTGTATCCAAAGTAATTGTGATCGATTGCCGAATTAAGGTGTTTTGTTGATTATTTACAAAGGTTGAAATGCTCCCTCCGTGTTTGTTGTTAATAAGGGATTTATATACCACACGCGTTTTCGATATTTAAAATACTATTCGTCCAGATAGTGGTCAAGATCGATAAGATTACTTGAAGATTCGCGGGGAATTTTTATCAATCATCTGTGTTATTTTATCAAACTCTGTATGTTAAATGTGTAACTTGGTGCAAACAAAAATATATGTACACAAAAAAAGATATTTAATCATCAAAAGTGAAGAAATTATAACGAATCTAGTTTTCTATGCAAATGAACTGTGAAAAAGTTATCTTACTTATTAAATAAGTTCCATGTAGTCTCCAAGTCCACTTTTGGACACGATGTAGGAATCCCTCTATTCTGACATCAATTAGTTTTGTGAGAGACTATCAGAACTAGAAAGAACTATTACTAACAATGAAATAAAAAAAATAAAACGAAAAAGAGGAAGAATGTATACTTTTTGTATTGGTTTCAGTGAGTAATAAATGTGGAGTTAGTACATTCTCTTAAGGATTTTCTACATTACTTTCAAGTTCCAGAGGGGAGTTTTTTGCGTTATGAGTGATGATGGTAAACGTAAATCAAGCAGTTGCTTGATTATATCGTTGTATGATTTTTATTTCCCATTTTAATAACAGAAATGTTTATCTGTTTAGTATCTATATTTCGTTTAATCTTGTAATTATTTGTATGCCCGTGGAAAAAGTAGGGGTTGTGTATTTTTAGCTCAACGTTGAGGAAATTTGATAAAACGACGACGGTGAGCTGTAATAGCGCGCAACGTGTTTTCCCCTCGTCAGCTTGGAAATAAGGATGATAACGTAGTTTCTTGGTGATTAAAGTCGGAAATAAGCTCGTTATATTTTAGATTGCTTGTTTTTGGTTCATAAAATTGTAGTTTCTCGAATGAAGAACAAAGAGAAACATTTACGAAAATAAAAATGGTACAGCGTAAGAGATACTTTCCTTGACTAAATATTATGTAATATTTTTATTTCAGGTAATTAAGGAGTAACAAGAGACAAAATTATCATGTTACGTTCGTTAGAGAGTGTAAACACTAAACTTCGTGTCGTGTCACGTAGGATAATTTTTTTTTAATTTTAATTTTTTTTTTGTTTATTTGTATAGAGCAGGAAATTCCCATGATTTTCAGTAAAGTAATAGACAGGAAATATCAAAAAGCTGCAAATTTTTTTCTATGAAAAATCAATAACGTCTGAAAAGTTGTTTTTCCTTTAGAAGTTTAGCAAATATATACTAGAAAATTAGGAGCCTGTATGGGTAATTTTGAAATTTCCAAATTGTCTCGAGCGAAGGGAAAACTTGTCATGTGCACTCGGGTCGATTAAACTTTCACACTACGTAATGTTGTAGACGACCGCACATCAAAGTTGAAAGCGTACCAAGTATTAATCAACATTAAAATTAACTTATTACAACTTTTTTAGTATTACATAAGAAAAAAAAAAAAAAAAAATCATGTGGTCATATAATATTCGAACAACACACTTGGAGCAGTTTATTTTTCTTTGCTCTTCTCGAGTGCAATGTTACCTTACGCGTATGCCTCTAAACGGGATGTATATATTATTTGCAAAAATAATAGAGTAATGAATTCTCTGATTGTTGAACTTCAATTAGCTCATCCGTTTAAAGAGCTTAACCCACATTTTCAATGGGCTCACTACCACAGTCAAACGGACAAGTACACCAGGAGCCCTCGAGACCGCGTTAAACCTTCTCTCTCGTCCCGTTCAAACACATTACGCATTACAACGTTAGGCAGACCGAATTTCGGCATGTGGAGGTAAGCAGCAGCAGTGAATACATCACGTGTACGCAACACACCGACACCCACACAGGCTCGGGGAACAATGGCCTTCAACAGCCTGCGAGAGAAGGCGCCTCCCTTTGAGTCGTACCTGTAAATATGTGTATACATGTACAGGCAGCACGGCCGGTAATGCGCTTCGTCGCGTGTAATTATAACGACCGCTTGGCTCGCCCGAAATTACCAAGCTCCTCGATGATGATTATGGCGATGATGATAATAGCGTAAGGGTACGGATTATCGCATTACTCCGCTCAATCCCCCAAAGTGTGTCGGCTCACCCATAAGCGTAAACACCATTGATGGTATGATATTATATGTTTTTCGTACACGTGAAATAAGGTCAAACAGAGATAACAAGTGTACTCGATATTATATAAACCACGTCCGTTTGGTTTACTTACGTGAACAGTTGAACAAACAAAGTGCTTTTCACATAGTGAACAAAAGGGGGTTTGGGGATGGAAGGAGGAGTGAAAACGCAAGGGGCGTGCATAAATCTGCGATAAAAGTTACGAGTAGTCGGCATACCGCAGATTCTTTTTCAGTTCTAACTCTCTCTCTCTCTCTCTCTCCTGCGGAATGAATCACTTTCGCGCACCACCCAACCCTCTGGTGGTGGTGTACAGTGCTCTGGTTGTGTGCGCTTGAGACGTTTAAGAAAGTTACGGAGGAAGTGGATACGCACCGGTTGAGACGAGTCAGTTGCAGTTTCGAACTTGGTTGTCACTTTGTTCTTCGAATGATTGCTGCCCGAAGGAAAAAAAAAAAATCTTCGAGATTCTTTACACCTGGACATTTTTCTCCGCACCTATATATACATGGACGTCACGTAGAAGTTACAGTAAAAGTTTCGCGTGTACCCACAGCTCGTTTTTTTTCCCCCGAGGACTGATTAACTATTTTTGCTTCGTATGATACTTTTGCACATTTTTTGACGAACCCGTGAATTTTGATTTTCCCGCGTAATTGAGCAGCTCCGGGAGAGACGTACGGCGAAGGGAAGGTTTGAAATTTCACGCTCTCACGAGGCGCAGAGAGAGAGAGGGAGAAAAGCCGGGGAAGAAGGGCAAGCGATAAATCAGTCCCGGGATCGCGTGAGCCGCAATTTCGCGCACTTAGCGTCTTTTACGGAGAGTCTTGGCACGGGAGGAGAGGAGTCTTTTTGTCAGGCTATATGTGGGTCCACCTAATGGAGCGCCCGGATGGAACGGGAGACAAGCCCATTCAAATACACGTGTCACTCTGCATTCAATCAACCATCCATCGGTTGAAATCAAGTGTCGCTGTGTGCAACCCCAAGTTCTGCCTACACTCTTCACCGCCAACGATTATCTGTGGCAAAATTTCCAATGTCTCAGTTTTGGTAGTAAACACACACCGATCGGAGTTCTGCTTTCTGATCGATCAACCCTTACGTTAAAATACAACTGCATCATTAAAAGCACGAAAAAAAAGAACTGTTAGATCAAAGAATGGGAGAATAAGGCGAAGGCCAAATTTTTTTCCCCTACCAACAAAATAAGTACACGAGTTTGCGAGGACTTGAATTAACCCTATGCACGAGGGTACCCAATGTCCACAATGTCGCACTTCCTATTGGCACTGGTCATCATTTACCCACCAACAAATAGCTGAAGCTCGACTCGTAAGCAAATAAAGGTACCATCGATGGGTGCGATTAAGTCGTTGGGATGTAGTATAGTTTCACTATTTTCCTCGTGGGAGGTGGAAATTTTTAAGTGAGGAAAAATCGAGCTTTTACGATCCAGAGATCACGTGTATTATCGAAGACGCATCGCAAGTATATAAATTGCAGGAGGGAGGAAAAAGAGATCTCGATGACCTTCCTTTTTCCCCTCGCAGGAGTTTTCCTTGGCCTCTCTGTAGGCTGGATGCTTCGTGAATAACAACGAGGGGGAAGACAGAAAGGGGGAGATGTACGTTTGTATACACGAGAGGCTTCCACCAAGTAGCTTTGTGCCGTGAAACATCGAAGCCATTGTCACGGCTGACTCGCGGGAGGGTCGGGGCTGGCAAAGTGCGTTCGAAGACATTGTTTTCGGAGCCGAGCTCGTGGAAAGTTAAGTTCGGTTTTTCGGAAGCCTTACGAGCCTTCGGGTTGCGATACATTGGCAGAAATCTCGGGCGAAGAAAGTTTGCGCACTTCAAGAGTATAGAGTAAACAAAAAGCGAATCAGTTGGAATTCAACTTGGAATGTACTTTCGGGCTGTCTGGTGGATTCGCGCGTTTATTTTTCCACGAGTTTTAACGAACGCAACTTTTGCGTAACGCCAAATGGGAAAAAAAAGGGAAGAAAATGTATTCATCAACGAGCAGTGCAGAGGATTCCCCCGGAGCTTCTCTCGAAACGCGTTTTGCAAAAAGTTTTCGATCGAAAGAGCATCGGCTCGATTTTAAAATCGTACCACATGCACCAGTTGGTGGTTGGTTTTCATCCCCGCAGCGAAAAAAAGGAAGCCAAAAAACACTCGGAACCTCATCGACTCCACGCGCTTGGATTGATTCCGAGTTTTCTCATTAGAGGAACCGTCGTGTTTTTTACCCTCGCCGGGTTATTAGAAAAAAAAGACCGCACAGCGAATAACATACGCGTCCGAAGGGCGTTCATATTTTTCCAGGGAAAAGTCAATAACCCAAGTTCCGCTCCCCCACCTGAAAAGCCATGGACAGTAAAATTCTGGCATCGGAAGCAAATTTCGCAGCTCCGGTAAAAAACAAAACAAAAACAACGTGTGTACGTCGAGCGAGCGAGCGATAAAAAATTGAAGATCGAGCAACGACAACAACAACAGAGCTCCGAAGCTTCGGCTCGATCGACTCGATGGCTGTAAAAAAGCTCGTAGGAGCAGCGTTGTTTTTCCGCTCATCCCTCGGGAGTCAGTCGGACCTGATCTTTTGATAAGCGCGGAGCCGACGGATGCTCTGCATCTCTTTCATGCCTGGATCTTCCACAGAACACTCTGCAATGTTCGCTAAACTTAACAATGATACGTACTTTTTTTTTTTTTCTTATTACCAAGCAGTGGAGCCAATTCCATCAACCTGGTAATGAAAGTGATGTCTGGTGTTGAGGCTTTTGTTTTACTCGTCAGCCACAATATCCCACACCTATACCCCCATCCGCAGCGATCGAGAAGCTTTTTGCCGCGCCGGTACATGTGTGCGACTATTTCACAGAATAGAGAGACATCGACGTGACACGCAAAGTTCCAGCTGAGGTAAAAAAACGTACTCGTTCTTTAGCACATGCATCCGAAGGAAAAAAAAAAAAAAAAAAAAAAAAAAAAAAAAAGACAATTCACACACCCCTCGCAGCTACGGCTCTCCGAGTTGAATTAGTGATGAGGGTGGACGAGGCGAGCGGTCGTTATGCTTGAATTTTTTCTCCGGCGTTGAATGTATACCGCAGTGCGACGCTGCACGTATATAACACACACACACACGAATTCCTGCGAACTCGCGGACGCGACCAGCCTTGGCGCTCGTATTCTCACACTTGGGGGTGGTGCACGAATATATGCGCCGTGTGCTAATGTAAGGGTGGATGATGGCGCGGCTCCCCCTCGTTGCTGTAATACGCGGCTTTTCCGCGATATTAGGCTGCGGTGGGCTCTCATCCCGCTTTTCATTGCGTTTCTCCTTTTTTGCCCCTCCCCCTCCTCTCTTTGTTCCTCTCACCCGCTTCGTACCGGAATGTCGAGAGGGATATGTGATGCTTCTGTTGGTGCAAAATAATTAAATTTTTGTCGAAAAAAGACAAAAAAAAGAAATTCGTACCGGAATTTACGATATTTGTATGCACGGGAAAAAAAGATGATTGCGAACACGGGGTTGCCAAGGGAGTCAGAGCATTAACTGCTTGTGCAAGTAAGAGTCCTATTTCGGGTTAACGTCAAAGTTTTAATAATTATTCGAGATTGTCATGGATCACAAAGAGCCAAAATATATTTTGTATACACCTATACTTATATTTCTTTGTTATCCTTCATTACGACGTATCCAGCGTATAAGTAGGCGAAGCATACGTGAATAGCTCACGGGCGGTTAATACGTGGTTATCAAAAATAATGCAGCACCTCCCGCGTGTCCATAAATAACAAAAAATATTTTAACAAGCCACTGCAGAGCCCTTTTAACCTCGATATTCTTGAGAATTATGTATATAATCCGGCTCTTAGGTTGCGGAGAAGATGGTCGAGGAAGGGGGGTAAAAGTAAAATTTACGAAAGCTCGGAGAGCTGTGCGTTACAAGGGAGAGTCTTCGAGTCTTGTGGGGAGTCGAGCGCACGAGGATACGAGGCCGAGGGTATATATGGGTGTGCCCAACACACGCGCGCTTACCGCATGGAAAAGACTGCATTACGTTCGATACCATACCTGCATTTCTCTCTGCTTTTAACCCCGAGCTTATACATATACTCACTTGTACGCGAGTAAGCTCATACATACGTGTGTGTATTAGCTTGCGAGTCGTGCTGTTCTGGTCTCTTTGGAGAACATTGCCTTCTTGGTTCTTTATTCCTCCCTTACTTTGCCAGACGAGCGAGGTAGGGGATGGAAAATTAAAGGATGTGTGCTTTTTAGCTCCCTTTTAAATTTCCTTTATTTTGTCTTTTTAATTAACTTGAACGAAAGTAATTAACAACCCTCGAGCGATGTAATTTTATCGTGTAACTTTAACCAAATGAAAAAAGAAAATATTACGGTTCTCAGTTTCACGAGTTTCACTTTCAGCGGAAGCTCTCGTGATCCCGTCACGGTCGAAAAAGAAAAATAATCATTCGACGTACCTTACGGGATCCATCTTCCCTTCCCCTATATCTATTTCAACATCTTTCATCCAGCACGTGCGTCTCTCTCTCTCTCTCTGGTTGTACACGTATAAGTAACTGGCTCCTCGTTTTCCTCCCTTATATCTCCCGTCCCTTTTCCCTTTGGTGTTTGAAAAATGTCGACGGAAACTTTCCTTCTCTTCGAAACTCCCCCCCCCCTTCCCCATCGCGTTTCTAAGTACAACACGTGATGTAGTCCAACGCACAACAGACGCAGCTCCAACTCCCCCCCCCCCCCGGCCTCCCGTTTCTCTTTGTTTTTCTCCCGGGGCTCCCGCCTATTTGATTTTCCGCTCTCGCACGCTCCTCCGAGATAAATCCACTTCGCCGGATGATCGAGTTCGCTCGTTCGTTCAACTTTGGAGCGACGGAGCCGGGCATTTATTATGTACAACGCGTGAAAATAAACAATAGTTTTTTTACAGCTATTCTCCAACGATTTCCACCCACGAATAATCAGCTGGAACCGAATATATTTTATGTATGTCTTCCATAAAAAAAGCTCCGTGTAGTATGCGTATAAGACACGGGAGGTACGAAGGAAACGCGCAAAGAGTACACAAAATGCAGGTACGAGATTTCACGACAGATTGATGGATTCGCCTGCAAGTAGCGTCGCGCTGGATTTGCCGCGAAACACGGGAGTTTGCTTCGGGAAAATTGATTTTCCCGGGGTAATTATTGTTTTCGTCGTCGGGGGGAAAATAACGCCCCGAGGGGGCGAGAGAGAGAGTTCATCGGTAAACAACGGAGCGCTCGTTCTTTACCTACTAGTGCATCCAATGTACGCGGAGAAGAAATTAAAATAGCGCGTATTTTTCAGATAATCTTTAAAGTTTTTTTTTTTTTTTTGACCCGAAAAGCCTAAACATGAAAGTCCATTGGAATACTCGGCCTTGACTGGAGCTTTGCAATTTCAGAGGAGCACGCCTCTACACGCGGTGTATACACATATAGCTCTTTAATGCGGATAATTAATTATTTTGCGTCATCGGCGGGAGATGCGCGCGTAACTTGCGCTCGCGCGCACTTTGGGTGTTTAATTAAAACCGAGTGGCGTTGAGCTCTATACGAGAGTTTGCTGAAAGTGAGAGGGATATGTTTAATATGTGTTACGAAAGTTTGATTGCTTTTAAAGATTTTTGGACTGGAAGGATTAAAAATACCTAATGTTTGCTAACTCGTCGACATTATTAGCTCATGAATCAATTTTATCGTACGGCACTTTCGATGCAATGGAACAGTAAAAGAGCAAATGTGTGATCCATCCAATGCATCAAGCGTCGAGGCGCGGAATAATTTTTCACGAGGCTACGCAAGCCCGGAGCTGCAACTCGATATACCCGTGTTTTGTTCAGAGGACAAGATCGGCACGATTGAATTCCCAAGCTTTTATCGCCACATCGGCGCGATAAATCGCATCAATAAGTTACGCGCGTTTACGGACAACGATAACAATACATACTTGTGGATCGGGTAGCCGGTGTGGCGATTAAACTACAAAAATAGGTTGTAAAACGATTGGTGAAGGGAATCCTCGGCCTATCCTGCTAGTGGTAAACACGCGCAGGGCGGTGTAGCGTGTAATTATGATAAACCAGGCTCCTTTAACTTTTATCGTTATGACCATCGCTAATTAAGGACCACAGTTGGGGGACCTGTCGTTTTATACGCCGGATAGCGGAGATGTAAGAAATGAAAAAAAAATAGTGGAAGAAAGTTCCCGGTGGAGCTAAAGTTTGGATGACTGTATGCTCCTGGAACATCCGCGTGCATTATTAAACGGTGCTTCCATCGAGTTTCGCGTACAACCACTTTCCATGACGACGTCCTCTTGTAATCTTCGTACATTTGTCCGTAATTAATTAATAGACACGGTTGATGAAAGAGATGCATTACTCGTGAGAAAATAAATATGTTTTCAATGTAACGAGCCATTGTGGAGTATACTTTTGAAAAACATTTAAAATCCATATCGATGTGTATACCGATTCACATGCAGGCGTTTACTAATATTTGGAAACGGCTTTGCGCGTTTGATTTGGTATTAAATTGTTTTGGTAGCATAAGACGAAAACATATCGTCATCTGCTATAAGCGTCACGTTACCTTATAATATATAAATTTAACTCCGTCGTCGAAGGTTATCAACTCAATAATAATCACCTACTCGTACCTCGTATAAACCGTATTTATACGCGTATGTACGATATTTTGGTATTTCAATTACAGCTACACTGCGGGCACATAAAGCTCAATGGTACACATGAACGCGTCCTCTCCTGGCGTATCATCTAAAATTAAGGCCAACGTCAACGCTGCTGCACCCGAGCTTTTCACCGTCCATTCTCACGAATGCATTATTATCATCGGCGACTTGCAAGCTCTCGTGCAAAATGTAACGAACGACCACCTTCGCCTTCCTCCCTCATACATACCTACACGTGCATACACTGGTGAAACTCGAGCTTTCGTAATTGATTCGTTAACATGCATGAGAGAGGGAGGGATCGCGTGGGCACGAGACTTTCGCTATGCCGATAACAACACTGTGGAGAATCGCGTTACTTCCCCGTTTTGTGTTCAGCTATCGCGAAATGATTTTATCCATCAACACCAATGACGGGTTCCTTAGTGTGTGTACACGTGACGACAACAAACCACATGCGCGGAATGTAGACAACTACTGCGAAGCTGTGGGTTGGTGTTAACTTTAATGTGTTTGAAAATTTTGTTGGTAGATTGAATTTTTTTAGGATATAAATTTGCATGGTGTATCCCAAGTTGATAGTCTCGATAGGTTTGTTGTGAGAAAATTTGGTAAAATAATGTTGCTTCAAGTATCCATGCACGGAAATCAATAAAAATTACGTAAAACTACGTAACATACTGCTGATGTTTGTGAGCAAAAGGGGTCGGGATTATTTAACAAAATATTTACAAGTCATCGTATTTGAAAGGCACGATAGTTTTGACTGCTTTCGTCCATGATGATAGTGGGTGTAAGTATTTCGGTATATCCAAGAATATAAAGGGAGTGTGTTGGATCGTGTAGTATTTTTCCAGTTTAAGCACTTACATTATCATTCAAAATAAAGCACGGTTATATATTTAGTTGAAAATTTAACTGTTTGGATGGCCGTCAATAATATTTATACTGTAGTGTGCTAATGACATAATTTTTCCATCCAATTTAGGCCTACTTTGTCTTGATAATAAAAAAAAACAAACAAAAAAAAAAAAAAACAAGTGGATCGCATGGATAGTAAGTTGATTGCACTTTGTGGTCACGCCACATTTTTCCTCGTGATAACCAATCACTCGTAGCTTATCTGTGCTGTAATTTGATAGATGCAATTGATAACGAGTCGATTATCACAAGGATCGATTCGCGATAAGCAATCGGTAGCTCTTTTTTTTTTTTCTTCTTTCAGCTGTATGTAAAAATAAAAATCGATCAACCTCTGCGTGCGTGCGATCGATAAGGAAACATTTAATAACTTGCGCTTTTTTTGTTTTCCAAAGGTATCTTAATTATCTCCTATTTTAAAACGTCAAACAGCTGCAACTTGGTCGATTTCTCGAACAATGGGCATGAAGTTCAATGCAATCTCACGCAGGGTTACGTGAATCTCAAATGCGCGTAAACAAAGCAATAAATCATCTACATCGGAGATGGCTATCATCGGAAAAGAGATCGAGGTCATTATCGGGTCTTAATGAAATTCCTCGAGAGCGAAGCGTCGGCATGCATGTGCATCGAGGAAAACGGAAAAGGGAGCCCGTAGACGTGCAGCGTCCAAACGAGAACGGCGCCAGCTGTGGCGTCGACAGCATCGGTGATCTTAATTTGGTACGTGAAAACGGGTGCGCGCGTAAGGTGAGACGTGTCGCGGGGAAAAGTGGCTTTTACTGCCGTTGAGGTCGATCGCTCCGACGCTCCTTCCAATCGAGGTCGTCAGATTCAATTTCGAGCCGGTCGGTATTTTTCGTTTTTCAATATTGGACATTTTCCCCATTCAAATGCAACATTCCCGGAGTTATTCTGTAAAAATTTAGTCATCCAGAATTTGTTTTTTAAAATAGAATTATATTTTTATTACAGGTAGCGGTATTCATAGAGCCACAAGGCTGATTGCGTCCTTTGATGATGAGCTACTGGAATCGATCGAATAATAAAACTGACAATGAAATATGGATTTTTAAGTCGATATTTTTTGGATGATTTCTCACAATTGCAAAACTATAAAATTTATTGGAAAAAAATATTGATGATATTTGGTGGTAACTCTATATAGTAATAGCTAAAACTAATTACCTCAAAGTAACATCATAGAAACAACAGAGATAATATTAAACATTTGAATCTCGGAAACCATGAAATTTCAAGACTTTGTTCTCGAATCAGTACACGTGAGTAGGTGCACACATACAGCATACCTGCGGGGGAAGTTCGGTGTAGAGTTGTGTGCGACGCATATCAATGATGCGATGGTTATGATAACGACTTTGGTAATGCCGATGTTAATGTTGATCTGTGCTCCGCTACCGCCACGGGTGCTGCCGCTGGCTTCGCTGACATAATCGAAATGTTGATGGTATCCGCAGGGTCCATTCTCAAGGCTACCCGTGATTCGTCATTTCGTAACATTGTAGCGTGATTCGCGAATAATGAGCAGGACCTGTTGGCCGAATTAAATCGGACTTGAGTGGAGGTGAAATTTTTATGGTTTTTCGGGATTTTGTCGCGTACACTTTGTTCTTTGTACTACCTCGAAGCAGTTTATGACATATATCTACATTATAATATGTATCCTTGCAACATGTACACAAAATTTATAGTTTAATTTCAACATGGCGGGTTAATTTTTTTGTTCTCGAAATTAATTGGGTCATAAAAGAGGCTTTTCACATTATCTGGATGAAACGCGATTAACTAGTAGCTTGTGAATAAATCTCGGCTCGAATTGTTGTCGAGATACGCTCTTATCTTTTAATTTTCGGCAAAAGATAGCGTATCTAAATTATCATTTTTCTATCCGAAGCTATTCTTACATAAATTTATGCTTCACAATGAAAAAAATAAAGTGTCATAGCGACAATTGTATCGAAAATTTGGAGTACTATGTTTATGATAGAAATAGACACGAATGAATGAATGAATGAATGATGTGTCCAACTAGCGACGAATAATACTTTTCGTCCAACAAATAAAGGTCCTATCCTTCCACAACCACCACCGTGCAGGGGCAAATAATACACCGAGAGACATTCCAATAAAAAAAAAATCCCCCGATACGTATACCATTTCATCACACACGGTCTCTATTGACACTCTAAGCAAACACAATATACCGGCGCCACATAAATCCAAATGTTTGCATAAGCGGAAAAAAATGTAACTGTACAACGTGTTTACTCCTATATACACCTAAATTCCATCAGTCGATTCTCGCGTCAGGATGCATCCAAGCGAATCATCGCAATTCTCCTTTGGTTCTCACTTTGCGCTAATCAATCCGATATCTCTCCAGCGCAAGTTTGTGGAATCCATTATAGGGACAGGTGGGGGTGCAAGCGCGTTTTGTCCCAACCAAGCGAAAGAGGAAGAGGAGGAAGATACGGCCAATCGTTTATCCTACGTGGGGAGTGAAATTGTTTGTATTCATGAATTTATAATGAGCCGAGTAGTGGAGCTGCTCTCCAATCGTAGCTGCTGTTACCATATCACGCGTCCATCTATCTTTTCTCTCTCGGACAATAGGCTGTACTTGCCTTTGTGCACGGATATTTTGTCCATGCGGTGTGGCTTGTACACCTACATTTCTGTGGAGGACCACCAAGCAAGTTATTGGGAATTCGATCATCGTCGTTTCAATGCTCAATTTAATAAGTCATAAATTCGATACAGCGTCCGTGCTGTAATGATTACACGCGATGGAAGCATATTTTTCATTGATCCAACCAACGCACGTAGTTCCCACATGGTACATGGAAACGAGAAACAATATTTTGTTTGTCATCCCAAAATGTTTGCGAGTACGGACCTCTGTTTGTACGGTTACCTCGAAATTATAAGCTGCACCGTTTGTTCTTGCGATAATTACACTGCCGTCCAATGTTGGCTTTGGCCTAAAGTCAATTGGTTGATTATGCTGTGTATAACTTGAAACGTTTGCTCGTGGTCGGGATACGTAATTACAGGGAATATTATTAACTGCGTCTAGCACAGATGTGTGTTGACTGTGTATCTATACCGCTCATTAGTCCATTAAACTGTTTCGCATAAATGATAATCAAATCAATGAAAAGTTTGGTGAATTTTACTAACAAGTGGTCGAAAAATTTGTGACCCACTGTTTATGATTACTATATAAAAATAAATAGTTGAGGTAACCATTGAATGTTATACTAGTTGGAATTAATGGAAGGTCAAGTTAATTCTTTTATTTTTAAGATCCAAGTGATGATTTTGGTCTTTCGGCTAAACTTGTTATATCTTCGACTTGATCAGAACCATGAACTTCTAATAATTATGTTGGTCGTGTAAATTTTTTCTTTTTTTTTCTGACAAAAATACTAAAACTTTTGTAGAGATGAAAAAGTATCCCCGTCGTTTCCGCCGTGAGTTTGATCGACGCTTGAAGTCTCCCTCGTACTTTCGAAACTTTTTCTTCCCCAACAGCCTTCCCTCCGACGGACGTCTATTTTACTGACACTAGCGTGTGCTCCTAAAATTTACGTGCTACATAAGGGGACACAACACCACCACCACCATGCTGTTACTCCCGAGTTGTATAAAGTTATAACGAGCTGGGAGTACAATTAGGTCCGTTTTGGGCTTATCGCTTGTATATGTATACGAGATCGTTAACGCTCGAGTGGTGGACTTAATGCGTATACCAAGAGGAGCCGGATCTGTAATTTGATCCGAAGCTGTTGCGAGGATGTGCCTCGAGGGCCTTCGGTGTACCCCACCGAGTGATTATTTTACCCTTGCACCGCCTACGGAAACTTACCCAATGATTTTGTTCATCATCCGACTCGTGGCTACAATACCCTGCTTCAGTGACGTCTAACGCACCCCAACCTAGATTCGTTTGGAGGATCCATAATTCTAACAATCGCTGGCGTGGGTTGGCGATCCTCTCAACTCACAAGGACAGTAGCAAAACTGTTCGGTCAACGACGACAGAATGTGTGTGCTTCCGTGAGCATCGATTCAGCTCCATCGGCAGCAAATGGAGAATCAAGGGAGCAGGAGGATCTTCCATCTTGCAGTTGGGGAGCAAACAAGGGCTACAGCTGTACCTCGTGCTCTTTTCTTTGACACCGCCCAATCGTGGGAGTCGTTTGATTTTAGCTGGCCCGCGTAGTCGAATCGTTTACTTTGGCGTACGGCAAAAACGAGTGAACGAGGGTTACGTGATGAGATCCTCGTTGGGTGCCCGGACGCGTTGACTCGGCCACTTGGTCTTTCCGTTCGTTACTCGGCCATTCGTAGGATTATTTCGGGCGCAGAGCTAGGGTGTACGTGGGCGTCTTATCACGCGTGAGAAAAATTAAGCCACTCTCGTTTCGTGGCTTTCATCATAGGGATGGGATTGGATGGGCGCTCGTAAGGTTGGGGGAACTTTTGCGTTTCAGTGGACGCCAGATGGACAATTACATCAATCGAGCTTTTACAGTGTACTTACTCTAGTTCTGAGGGAGGTCTCATTTTCTTTCGAGTTATTTCAAAACAACTTCTTTAAGATATGTATGAGCCAGTCTCGTTTCTGGCCCCATGAAACATTATGGATTTATCGAGACTATTTGAATATGAATTTTTTTAAATGAAAAAGATCCAAGTCATCATTCTGTGAAAAAATTAAAAGTAATTTTTTAAGATCGTAATTATAAATTACATGCTTTGTGTTGATACGCGCAACGTATTTAATGCTAATTTGTTATTGTCGATACAGTACATTGTATTTAAATTATGATTATTGGCGTATTTTTGCTAATAATTTTTGTAAATTTTATTGGTTTCAGGTAGCTCACGTCCTCGGCTGTATTTGACTTTCAAAGAAGAAGAATTTGAATTTGGGTATAACATCAACTCGTTTTCGACAGACAGCTTGCAACTGTGGCGTATAAGTTTCGATATGTCTCTCTGCTGTCAAGGTAGGTTTTTCGTACCTCGATATATTTTCCCCTTCAAAGACATTCTGCTGGTCATATTTTTTGTATCATGTGATTTCCAGAGATTTATTGTTTGTTATTGTGGTGAGTTACATATATATTACAATAACTTGTTGCAATCACAAACAGTAAAAGTTATCTCTATAACAGTAAAATATTAGTTTTGTTATAAATTGTTAAGATACAACAAAATTTTTTTTGACATATTAATATTTCACGGCTATAATTCGCATTTTTTAATTTTGAAACTTATTTTTGAATATAGTACGATAAGCTGCGAAAGACTTGAGAACTCTGTTCTGTTTAGAATCGGATAAGCTTTATTTTTATTACCTGGTTGTTGAGATTTGTGTTTAGATTTCGCAGATATTCTAAAAATAAAGTTTGATAATCAAACGATACCTCGTTGTAAATATTCCAACGTTACAAACACTATGAAAGATAACAGTTTAAAAAAAAAAAAGAAATTTCTCCCTCCCATAAGGTGGTGAATATTTTTTTTTGCTTAGTTTGGACATTCGTTTTTTCTCTGATGCCCTTCAAAAGTTTCATCGCCACGGACACGTACAGAGAGCAAGGAAGCCCCAGCTCCTGGTTTTATTAAAGTTTCGTCCAGCCATGGGGGAAAATACAAAAAATCATAAAAAAAAAAAAAGAAAAAAAAATCGCTCTTTCATCAAAGAGAGAAAACGCCCGAGTCGCCCAGCTCTTGGACCCCAACTCTCGTTATTAATCCTGCACACGTCGACTTTTGTTAATATCGTTGGATTTTGCAAAGCATATATACATAACGCGCCACACCAGAACTCGCAATCACCAAGGAACCAACGCATCGCCTCCCCAAAGTTAAAAAACTTCATCGACCTAGAACAATATATACAACAATTGCTCAACGAGTGGAAACAAAAAAAGCTCCCATTGCAACATTAGCTCGATCGCCGATACAGAATCCTTGATCGTGCACAATTTCACGCATCTATCGTACGAAAAGAGGGGCACTCGAGGAAGTCGTCGTTCCGACCTCAAGAGCCCAGGTCTGCCTCGCTCCTTTATTACCCGGAGCTCGCACATGAGCGCCCAAAGCAAAGGCTAATGCCTCTCGATACACCGTCCGTTCTCCCTCTTCCGCTCAATTATGACGATTCGACCGGACTCTTCCAAGCGGCCCGTTGGAGCGTGACGCGCAACCCCTTTCGTTCCGAGAAGTAATTTTTTTTTTTTTTTCTTTCCCCCTCTAAATTGCTTCCCCGTCCAAGAACTGCTGCTGGAAATTTTCGAGTATCGGACCAAAGTTTCTGGGAGTAACAAAGTTAGGGCTGGAAGTTCCGTTGACACGCCGGTTTGGAATTAATTTCGGAGCGCCCCCTGAGTTCCGCCCCTACAGCTCGTCTATTTGCCATGTATTATGCATTATGGAATTAGGCCCGTACAACTACACCGCCGTTACCTCGTTTCGATTTGCCTCGAAGGCGTCGGCGGTGATTCAAGTGGGGCCTCCTGTTTTCAAATGCGCATAACTTACCCTCTGATGTGTTTAGTTGTTGGGTATACACTCCATAACGACGTACACTCGAATAAAGAGCTCGCAACTTTCGCAAAGCTTTTGCCAATGTACCATTGCGTTTGTTAATTTTGAATCTCGTTACCTGTCATTGCTCTTTCCGTGATGATGATGATGATGATGATATCGCGTGGTTTTTCCTGTACCCGTGGAAAGCTTCTTTATAGCTGCCGTACTCGCATGTACGAGGAATCCAGGCAGTCGGAAGGGAATCCTAGAGTGGCTCTCGTTTCAAGGGCCCCCGATCTTCTCTGACTTAACTTTTTTTCCCCCCCTGACGTACAGCTACTCTCTCACGTCACTGATGAAGTCACTCTGACTTTTGGAGAGAGCGAACTGGTTTGTTGCCCCCCCCCCCTTTTTTTTATTGTACGCTCTCTTTTTCTTTTCCGCTCCAAGTGCCATTATGTGTGTACGTGTACGAGAAAATCATACAGGGAGTTGAGGGGGCTTTTTTTTTATTGTATACCCGGGTGAAACAATGGGTGTATTATACGGTTGTCGAGACAATCCCCGCTTCAAATGCAGTGGAGTGACGTACTTGAGTATATGATACGGTTAAGCAGCTTTTTTCGGGCATTCCGCGTACATATCTTTATTTCCCATTGTCCTTTGGAAGATGACAAACTTCGGGACAAACGGTGTAGTCCTTCATACATGCACCGGTAATAATGGAGCAAGGAGATACGCTCGTACAAAATGTTGGTGGTGTAGTCGTGGAGTGTCCGGAGACAACGTAGTGCAGGCATCGTCTACAGCAACGAGATCAGTGAGTGGGTGATGAAGGAGCCACCCGAGAAGGGGCTGCTCCCACGGAAAGGCAAATTATGGCAATCTCCGGGCTTTGAGGCTCCCTCTCTGTAAGGTCAAGCCGAGAGGGCTATGTATACGTGGGATTAGGATGGACAAGGGCGCGCATATTCATGGACGCGTGCGAGCATTGCGGGGCTTCAAAGCGTCGGAGAGCCAAAGAGAATAGAATCAGCCCCGAGATACACACCTCCTCCTCATCCTTGGCGTGAATCGTGAGTGGCGTGTATATACGTCTGACGTGTGGTTGGACTGTTTGGGGCTGGGCGACTGTAAGTGGGACGTCGGTGATGGGTACGTTCGTGTATACGCGTTTGATTGTCTTGCGGGATGGTTTCAGCGGATATTGCTGTTTGCAGAGTTGAAACTCGATCGAGAGGTGGTCTAATTGTTTCGATTTCTCCATGATGTTTACTATTCAAGCAGTGGGACGTACATTTTTAGATTTACCATAGTCGTACAAAATAGTAAGTCAGTAGATTACAAGGAAATAATTCAATTCAATTACGTGAAAAGCTCACGAGGACCATCAATATTAGACACGTCACACTGGAAGCTAGGGATGGTGTAAACCAATTGTCATTTGATTGTTCATGTATGCACGAGCAATTACACAAAAAATCGTGAGTTGGGTATGTGGTTCCGAAAATAATTAAAATACCAGTTTTTCTTTTTTCGTAATCGCAATCACAAGAACTGAGACACAGGTGTACAAGATTACCATGTCAATTTTTACCACTCGTCTTTTTGCAAGTTAAACTATAAAATTGTTTAATTTTTTTTTTATTTTGAAAAAGAAACAACAAAAAATATTTTTGCAATACTAAGAGCTTTCGAGACAAGCAACTTGTAGAATCGAAAAATGATGCTCGGAGAAAAAATTACAGAAAATTTTGATGGAGTTTAATCGAATTTCGTCGATTGTGATAAACATTTTTGGGGAAAAAAATCTAAAAAAATTTTTTTGATTTTTTGTGGAATGACTCGCATGTGTCTGTTGGTCAATACACGTTGATGAAGTTCTCAGGAGCTGTTTGCGTGACCTACTAGTTGAATGATGCTGCGGCATGTAGTAATAAATTACACTGCAGTTCTACAAAAGGTACGGAGGATAAGCACTTCGTTTCAAGAAGTCCCCTTCGAAATTAGCCGAAAGAATACCGAAGAAAGAAGAATCAAAAAAGAATAAAAAGTAAATTTTCTGAAAGTCTTGGCTGTGTAAATTCAGCGTGGGATACCTTTTGCGAAGTTTATCTTGAAAAGTGTACTAATGTAACTCTCTTGCACATAGAGTCGTTACATTGTGTTGTTCGAGAGATAACGGAGTGCAAACTTTCTTCGCCTCGCGGAGTACGCGGAGCAGTTCGTCTGTGCGTGAGTTCGTGCCGACGTGTATGAGAAAGAAAAAGAAAAAGAAAAAAAAGCGACGTCGGGAAAAAAGGGAAAAATCCAAAGAGCGCGAGAATCGCTCGGATGCTCTGCAAGCTCCACGAGAGAAAGGCGTGAAGCTCTGAGCCACTTGTTGCAGGAGAGGCTAGAGATCGCGATTAACCCGCATGTGTTGCACATGTGCGCGCTTTCTCCTTAATTTCCTTTTTTTTTTGTTTTTTGTTTTTTCTTTTTACAAAAAACACCACTTTTTTCACTTGTACTAAGCGCGGGTGTATTCTTTTTAGCGCACAGGAGGATCGCCTTTGTTTTTTGTGCGATAAGTCTACATGTTTTTCAAGATAACAGTACTTCTATGGACCACATTTTTCGTGCTTGCCGCGGAAAAACTTCTCATATTTTCTTGAACTTGAATCATCGCGAAACATCAAACGTATGGTTTCTCATTCCACGCAACAATTCTTTGAACTTAAATTTTCCTTGTTATTAATTCGTCCATTTTTTTGTTAATTAAGCTACCATCCAATATGCAACCATACATGTATAAATTTTTGTATGCATATTATTTCTTGCAAATACGAAATAAGCCTGTACATATATAATATACGTACGTTTATATTTATAAGAGCTTTTCTTTGCTACTTTGAAATGAATTCAGATTTATCTCGATGAGGCTATTGTGCTCCAAGCAGATTATACACGCCATTATTAAAACCCCGCCAACTTTATAATTAAAAGCTGCGCGCCTTCTTCTCTTCACCTCTAAAATAAAGTATAAGGTTCTCCGTGCATAACTTTTCTCCTTAATCCCGAGGAAAGTAAAACTGCACAAAGACACCAACCTACCGGTGTTCAGCGAGTCTTCGACTGGACCGTGATCACCACTGATTTGTCCATAACGTGTCCAATTTTGCATTTTAGAGACATCACCTTATTCTCCAACTTGCAAACCATCAGCCAAATTTTGATTTCATTTAGGGCGCGTGCAAGTGTCACGTCCATCACGAGCACGAAAACAATCGACCACAAAAGCGGACATAACCGTCCGAGCCCGTATACCCAGCCACCCCTTTACTCCTTCATTTTCATCCACTTTTCACGCCATTCTCCCTTGAATAATGATTAAGAGCGTAGAGTGGGGCGGATCGCGGGCGGAAATTCGCTCGTTCGCGCGAAATTTTCTCCCTCCGTGGCAAATGCACACACGCGAGTTTCTACCGCTGTACACCGGGGTCGCGTGGCTATTGTGATTTATGCGAGTGCCCGGGTCAATATGGAGCACCGCGGAATACAGATTGCGGCTCGTTACTTTGCACGACGCCCGCGAATATGAGCTGCTGTAACGGTACACGCGTAACCTCTTCTCCATTTTTTTTATTCCCACGATTAATAATTGTTCTTTCACGTTATCTCTTCTAAATGATCATGCAGCGGACTTTTTCTGAACCACAGAGAGAGAGAGAGAGATATAGAGGGAACAAATAAATCTGGAGTGGACCCCAGCTGCATTAATCGGCCGGATGGGGGGTGAGTGGTGCGCAATGATGAAGGTATCGAGCCGGTCGGTCGAGTATTAATAAAGCCCTCTCCGTTCACCCTCGCGGGCCAGATGCAAAATCATAGAGACCCCAGTCGCTGTATGCGTATAAGCCGATCGATTTCATCCCATATTACCTTGTGCCCTCGTCTCTCTCTCTCTCTCTTTCCGCGTATGGGCAATATTTCCCGGTGGTATCGGTATAGACCCTAATTTCGAGAGACGGCGCGTCGTGTATGGGATTAGGCCGCGTGTGTTCCACTGGCGTGACGACGATGATGATGACTGACGCCTCTCGCGATCGAGTGTTGCAGTGATGGTCGTTAGGGGCGTTGATCCCCCGTCATCCGACGTCACGAAGCGGAGTTTGAGTTGGAAATGGATACCATATGGGAGAAACGAAGGTGAACCCCTTTTTTTTTGTCACCCGTTGGGTGTACACCTCGTGGCTGGAAGAAGTTGCGCAACGCGGGTCCATTAGCTCGTGCTCGTGTACGAAGCCGCAGTGGTGGCTTTTCTTCCTCAGTTTTACGGTCCATTGGCTTCCTCCGGCATCCGCGTGACAGATACGTGCCCCCGTTGCTCCAAGGCTTCTCTCGAGCTCATTTTTTACGGGCCAGCCTGTCGGTATTTACTCGTGCATGCGCGTGGATTCGCATGTCAATTCGCGAGCGTTGTTTGACGCGCCTTCGGGAGATTCAAGACTGACGTATGTACAACACATGGTGGGCCATTCAAAATTTTAATACGATAGAAGATGTCATGGGGCTGGATGATCAAAGGTTGGGGGTTGGGAATGAGGGCAGGGGGTAGAAAAGAAATGTATTGCATGGCTGTTCCACGAGAGAGGTGGAAAGCGATTTTCGCGCGAAAAACCAATGACCCGGAAGCTTTTTAATTTACTCGTCTGCTGCGCCGATTACCGGACTGTCAGAAACAAAAAAAACAAAAATATTCTTCGAGTTGGCTCGATCTCGGTCGGAAAACTTTTACATCCGTTAATCCCAAGGACGAAAAGTCTCGAGAAAAGCTCCACTCGTTTACAGTGCCGTATACATTTTCTTTGATCAACCGCAAACGAAAGCGTTTATTTTTCTATAAGAAAAAGAAAAAAGATCCTTCATCATCCATCTTGTGATAAAAAGAATCACGTCATTGCTTGGCCATCGATCCCACCTATACGCCCAGTCGAAGGGAGCCCCGATGTGTCATGAAATCTTCCCTTCCGCAATACGAGTGTCCACCACCGCCCGTAAAAAACTCATCGGCTCTCTCCGCGACAACTTCCGCGTCCTTTGTCTCCCGCACGATAGCGCACACGTGCGAGCTCGGTAACCCTCCCCGCAGAACTAGAATCATACTCCCAACGGAATCCTCCCCCCCCCCCTGCCGTGCTCGTAAAAAGTCAGCACATACGGAGGGTAGGAGGGACCGGTTATCTGCACACCCACCCACATACACTTATGTATGGGTAAGCGGGACATGTTATTTATACGGCTGTCGGTGTAAAAGCTCGACTCGAGGGCGAGTATGGTTTCCACGGACCGCGTATCGGCCGGCGCCCTTTTGACTATACGTAGGCGCGTTATTTCCGGCCTCCTTTCTCGCCCCGGGCATGCACGTGCTTTTAATCTTCTCTAGCAGCGATGCCTCCTCGCTCTTTTTTTTTTACTCCCAAGCCGAATGTTCTCGAAAGAACCCACCTGTCTCCGTAACGTATTTTTCCGTTTAATCGGTAAGTAAGTGCGTCGGGAAGATTAAAACGTCGCTTCGATAGGAGTTTCCAGGTAATATCATCGCGAGATGACATCGGAGACGGACGCGATTGGCGATCCTCCATCCAGATACGGCACTCGCTTCTTTTCACTTTTCCATTCGGCCTCTCGGTCTCTCTTGACTCACATCCATTAAACATACAATATGCCGATCATGTCCCTATTTTCATTATTCCATGAGTTTGTCGACCGATGGATGAACGGCGCACTTACATATAAGGTTTATTTTTAACCCCTTTGATTCATATTTAGTCAAATCAAACTACATTGCGAGACGCACATCTTCGGTCGGAAACAAACGTGCAGAGTTATTTTTAAAAACAACCAGAGAATTGAATTACCGGAGATGAAAATCTGTACTTATACGTTTTGCTGCACGTACAAAATTTTATCAAAAAAAAAAAAAAAAAAGAAAAGATTGGATAAGATAAGGAAATTCTGATTCGTTACGTTAACACCTCGTACTGAAAGAACTCCCTCCCCGGCCCCACGCACGTTTTATCTATCTCGGCGAATAATCGTCCTTGAACGGAGAGCAGTATATTGTAAACCTCGCAACAAATTGTTCGTCATAAGTAGTCTCGCAAGAGTTTTACCAAATATACTTGCATATCCCCAAATGATAATACGGTAACGCAACGAGAGTCGGTTGATTACTCGAGCCGGAGCTTTTGTCTACTCCCCAATGATTGCACCGTATATGTATATTATATAAGAAAACCCGAAGCGAGGGGAATAAATAATTCAGAGGCGGAAGGAGGGCCGAGACGGATTCCTCCTCCCTGTCTCGTTAGTTCCGTCGGCTAATTTGCATTTGCATCCTGCCGTGGCGACAGATGCTTGACACAGACAGAGCGGGTGGGGAGCCAAGTTCGAATAAGTACCTCTGCCACTTTTCCACTCGCTGCTCCTTCGCTTAACTTTTCTTCCGCTCCTCCATGCTGTTGGCTTCTCGTGGAAATTCGAGGACGACAAGGGGACGCTTTCAAAGTTTTTTTTTTTTTTTTATCTGCATTCCTCCTCTGCTTCCTCACAATTATATTACAGCTACATGTGTGTATGTCTACTTGTACGCCATGTAACAACAGAGAGAACTATTGCTACGTTCATGCTCCCTCGCGCTAATTGCGTCGTCCAATGAGCCATGAAAGCCACTCTGATTTCGTGCCATATATACCTACGGGGTACATCTCAAGGGAGGGCAATATACTTACCAAGTCGGGGAGGATCAAAAACACTTGCTGACGCGTGACTCTGTATATATATGTATACGTAATATATATAGCTGGGCCTTGGAGCGCAAATTGGCTGATGCTCGCACGAGCGTTGATGGACTCCGTTGGGATCGAGGGGGCCACTGATTACGAAGTTCGGCGGGTAATGAAACTTTTTTTTACGGGAATCGAGGTCAGGGAGTATCAAAGGGCGATCATTCGTTTTATCGGGAGGGCTGCCTTTTTGTTTTTGTTGTAACCATTTAAATGGCGTATAATCGTAAACATGGCATGAAAATCCGAGTGGTACGAGGTACACGAGAGGTCAGGTCGAACGGAGGGTATGTACGTGTAGAGGAGATTTTTGCTAACCCGTAAACGCGCATCATATTTTCTCGGCCACTCGTAAAATTTTATGCCAAAGAGCGTTGCACGGACATTACGCTTCGGTTCGTACCATTTTTTCCATTTCCAGCTGTGTGGCTCGAGCGAAAAAATACATACACCGTAAAAGGAGAGCACAAACTTTGAATAAATCTGCATCATCGTTTAGACTTGTGGGTTAAAGTCGATGTACCAGTCTAGAGGTGCTTTGTCTGATATTTTATTTACAATTTTTTGACATTTAACGAATTTTCGGTTTGCTTCTCATGGCTTTACTGAATACTTTTTTTACCAATTTTAAACGAGGATATTCACAGTACCTAATTATCACGCGCTTATTGACTTTCATCCGATTAACTGCGCACCTAGTACTGATTAGTACATACGAAAACAACGTGTGCTGTATTTTTGACAATTGTCCTTTTCAAGTGTGTAGCGAATTTCCAAGTCCAGAGCAAATTGTTATTATTTTTAAAACTCGATGAGTTTGTAATAGTTGATAATAACTGGTATTTCGGCAACGACTCTGCCCAAGCAAGTATATATTTGTATACAGATGCTACGCGAAACATCAATATTTGCATGATAAAATAATTAACTTGCATGGCGTTGCCATTCATCGATGATAATTAATCGGGTCAAATATGGCAAAGTATAATAATGCAGGATTTTCAATTATCATCGTGAAGGGATCAAACAGCATTATCAATTGTTAAACTATTTAATTGTATTCAGAATATCAACTACGGAATTCTCGTATGCCTTACTCATAGCAATCTTTTGTTTAACTTGTAAACCAATGTCGTGCACGATCTCTTTGGCTCACAGTTGTGATTCTGGCCTTTTATCGTCAATGAAAAAGAAGTTTATTCGTTTCTGCCAAAGTGCCAAGTGACAGTGAACGAGAATCTAGAATTTATAAAGAAAATTATATTTTTAAATATCTCTCTCTTTTTTATCCTCTGCCTATTACCTCACATTCGACCCATAGGTGGTCTTATTGGTCGAAGGACGAGATGGGGGTATTAGTTATACCATTTTTTCCGAGCTATCGCACCACAGGAAAAAGAAAACAGCTTTTGTAAAGAGAGTTTGCGCATACTCCGATACGGCCGGTTTTATTTTATTTTTTTCCTTGGTAAAATAACTGGCGAGCCACCTACACACCTTCGTGGACTCCCATTATTTTTCGTCTAGGCATCTGCCTCCTCCTGGCCCTTCCTCTGTTTTTCAAGGTTTTATACTACGGACGCGAGTTTTTCCCGTTCGTCTGCGCCGGAAAAGAAGGACGAGGCTGTAAATGATACTGTGGCTTGATAAATGGCCGGGTGGAAGGAGATGGGTATAAATAGCGTGAGATTTCTTTACGAAATCCATGGTACTGCCGGTCTGGAAAAACTTTGAAATTTCATGATTAAAACGAAGATTGATAATGATAAGGAGACAAATGCATTAAACAACGTCCGTACCGAGTTTGACAGTGATACTGACAATATTTACTTTTGATTGTCTTGTTTTTTTTTTCTTCACATTTCTCTGCAGTCAAAATATCAACAACAAGCATATCGTACTGCTGTATCAAATAACAGGTGTGTATGTTATGAGCACACGATTTTTTGATTGGTAATACAAACAAAATTCACTGAAATGTCTTTTATAGCATAATGTTTAAATCAACACTTTTAGATAAACGTAATTCAGGTATTATTAATGTAATGATACCCACGTACTCCATCTCTTTTTTTTTGTACACAAAAAATTTTCGGATGAAAAACGCATCGATGAATTAATTGGCAAGATGTAGATAATGTACAGTCGTTTTCTTTGGTAATGAGGAATTTTGCGTCAAGTAATCGCTGACTGTATTTTTATTGAGTACACAACTGTTACCTGGTTAAGATTCAAATTTTCTAGATTTAATAAAAATAAATTTCATACATAATTATAATTATATAAAATAATTAACTTTTCCAGTAGCAGAATCTACGAGGCACATTTACTTTTTTATTTGTCACACAGTCACAAATCTATTGTTTATATTTCATATTTGATACTTATTTATATCAACTAGTTTTAATGCCTCATTAAGGTAAACAACAATTTTCATTGGCAGACGATTTTATTATTTATACTTCATCGTAACGAATAATTAAAGTATTCAAATTGAATGTAATGCCTATATGATTTATCTTAAAATCCTTTCAACCTCAGTATTTTTCGATAGTATAAAATACAATGCAGTCCATAAAACGATCTTGGCACCAACTCGAGCTGCTCCGACAAGTGTCCAACACCTTGCGAAAGACCAGTACAGAATGCGTTTCCAGACTACGTCAAAAGAAAATGTACATCGAATCAAATTGCGTTTTGGCATTGCTCGAGGAAAATATTTATTTCCGTTTCAACGCGATAAATAACGAAGTTCGAGATGTCAAGCCGAGGTGCTAGCACGTTGTCGAAAACGTTTACAGTTCGTCGGTGCTTCTTAATTAAAATCTACGAGAAATAACGGGTAAACACACGGAAGCTGATAACCGATAATTCGAGTGTCATCGACGCACAATAGTGTTGGCTGTAGATTTTTCGAAAAGCCACGTCGGAGAATGCCGAATACATCCACGCGGAACTACGATGCTCCGTGGGATTACGCGGGAATTTCGATCATTTCGAGTGCACTCGAGGTTAATAGTACCGAATGAATCCTTTTGTACCGGCTTGGCGTTGCTATTCGGGGTATTTTCGTGGGTATGCGCGTTGTGTTTGTAGCGTAACTATTTGTTTAGCCATTTAACTTCGGCAAGATTACCGATTTTATTGTTCCCAGTGGAAATTAAGTTTTGTTGACTTTTGTGGGAGAAGTAAAAAGAACCTTCCCAACCAACAGCCATAATTAGATGCCTTTTTCGTTTAAAATTCCCGTGAGTAAGATAAGGATGCCATATCAGCGTCAATCAACAAAAGAATCGTATAACGAGTAACTCAAAGTCCCGCTCCAGAGTCCAAAAAGTGCGTCAGAGTCACCGATAAAACTCCACAAAGTAACGCAGTGTACGTGGGATGAAAATACCCGCATACGAGGAAGCTCATCCGAATTCCTTGGCTACAACAGCCTACATCCCCGTAGAATTACACACTTATATCCGAGAGTACGATGCACTTATGGGCAGGAACAAAGGGATCCTGCCACCGGTGCTGCAGCGCGCAAAGTGGGAGAGGCGTTCGCGGGTTCTCACGCGCACGACCGGGTCTATGCCTCGCGAATGCAAATTGCGCGTGTATGCATAAGCCGATCTCTATACCTGGATCACGCGAGCGATCTTCGATAATCGATCCGCGGTACTGAATTGTTTTTTTTCCCCCCCTCCCCCTTCCCCCGGTTTCAAAAGCTGATCGGCTTTCATCTGCACGATCCGCTTGCGCGGAGCACGGCTCGTTTAATTGACTCTTTGTTGGTTTTTTTGTTTGTTGAAGACTACTGGTACACGTTTCGTTGATTGCGCGATACTTAGTGTTGGTGATGTGAAAAATTAGTCAAAGTTGTTGAATATACCGATCCAAATATACTACATACAAAGTAGGGATTTTACGTCGAATAATTGTTGTTTTGGACTTAGGCGGTGGAGGATGTTGTTGCAAGAAAATCGTGCACGCCAACGCGTATACCAAAGGGGCTAAGGATCCGATCCTCGCTCTTAGGTCTCTCTCTTTCAGCCTCACAGAGGTCAAGGCGATAAGGGCGTTCACCGCTTCTTTCTCTAGCCTAGCGAGCAACGAGCTGTACATGGCTACACACTGCTCGTGTCCTGTACGTAACTACGTACCTGTATGTATATAGCTCTATCGTGTGGGTACACGAGCGATTTTTGCCCTCCGGCCTCTATATATAGGTACCTGTGCTTATAAACGCGACTCCCATTCGTTCTCCTCTTTCTCTTGCTACGTGCTTGGGTACTCTACTCGTCCTGTTGATCGTGTTCGTGCTCTTTTTGTTTGTGCGCTGTATCCTGGCTTGTGGGCTGTACTTGATGCGATGCTGCTGCTGTTGTTGTTGTTGTTCCTATCGTTCGCTTGGGCATAATGGAAACTTCTTTTTCCGAAATAATTATCATTCAGGCGTACGTGTTTTCGTTGGAGAGGGTGTTTCATGTTGTTTATAAAAGATGCTTATAAGAGCTGAGAAATGTTGCTGTAACAAAGAAAAGTAAACCTTCCTCGCTTTAGTGGACTTGACACAACTTATCTTTCATGTAGGTCCTTCAGTTGTCCACAAAATCATTAAGATGCAACAATAACGATTTTCTGGTTATTTTTTTCCGTGTGCTCCCTCACGTATGCTTATCAAAAGAATAATGCAGTTCACTTAGACTCTTTCATTGCTCGTTGCACAATTCAATAATTTTTTTCTCAATAACTCATTGTTTCTTAATAGTTCCTTTACCACTGAATTCGAAACTGATCCCACAGTTCCCTTAACATTTTGAGCAATCAAGATATTCTATCGAAGATTACGGTTTTTAGTTATATTTGAGGTTATGTTATCGTAAAAACAAAGTTACGACAAAAAACTGTTTTGAAGTGTATAAATGTGTTTTTTATAGAGAAAGCATAGTACCGCTTGATAGCATCAGCAGTAATAAGCAAATTTATAGTAATTATAATATTGTATTTCTAAATTGAGTCGTTTTTTTACTTTGAGGTTAGAATATCCTAAAATTATAGGGTTAAAACAATTCTATAAGCTGACTTTAATATCATTACAGTAAATGATCTGTTTCGTTATATTTGTTAATCCCTCTTATTACCCCTGTTCCCTAAAACATTTGTACATGATGTATATTCCCTTGTACCTCGCTAATAGGGTTAGATTAACAGTTACTAGTGTTTTTGCCTAGACTATGTTTACACAGCTCGTTATTGCTCGTTACTTCACCAAGAGTGTTGTCGTTGTTTTATTTAAACCGTACATTTCCTTGAAACAAAAGAAAAAAAAAATGATCTCAAAAACTCTCATAACGATAACCGATGGCCAAACAATATCCGCGCAAAATAATTGAGTATGAAAAAATGTCACGGAGCCGATAAAAATTTCCGCGCACGAACTCGTTATCTTATTTTTTCCTGCCCCTAACCACGGAGAGATCGGCTGTAGATTATTTTCTTCCCACGAAACGTATAGATGATACACAGCCTGTATTTTTTCAGAACGAAAACACCTCGCCAGAGATGACACAATTTATCGTCACGTGCAATCGATATTATTTCTTTCCCCATCGTTGTTTGTCTCCTTGGGAAATTGAATCGGAAAAGTCTGACTGACTCTTGCACCTCTGTCACGTATATATTTTGTGATTCTGGACGCGATATTTTTGTCGCGAGTCACCTACACGCAAAAAGGACGAACTAAATGTTACCATAATATTTATAATTCGTTCCAAAAGATGTATTGTAATGCTTCGTACGAATCAATTATCGTACAAATCACACAAAGGGTGTGCACTCATGTATTGAATTCTCATGCCAAATCTAATGACAATTTAGAATGGAAACCATGGGCCAAGTAATCCGATGTGATTTTTCACCCAATCACATAATGTAATCGTGTATTCAGGACGTGCATTGATTCCACTAAGAGAACACATCGTCGCGCGGTGGCAGTAATTGAATCGCGGTATCACTGGCTCGGTAATTAAATCGATTCCACGAGTAGGTACGCCCGGAGCTTTGTAATGTATTCCGTGATAGGACGTAGCGGGGAATCCTTTGGAAAATTTCCCTTTTCAATCCTACGCACACTGAGTTCTTTTCATGGAAAGCACGCGTATTTTTACCACCGCAGGCTCTTTCAATGAGTTCCATCGCAATTAAATTGAATTTACCGAGCATCACCTGTTACGTTAGAGTTAAGTGTCGAAAAAAAAATAGTGCAGTTGTAATGGCACATACACATACAATTTTGCGCGCTAATTGCTATGGGTACGGGTCGGCACTCGAAAATCCAAAGCGAGCGATCACGTGAAAGCCCGAAAAGGAAAGTAAATTCCAAGTTCACACGAGCGAGAAACGGAAAGCTAAATTTGATTTCGCAGCGGCGAAAATTCCGCGGCGCGTTAATTAGCGCCAAGCCAGAAAATTAAGCGAGATAATTGTTTCGTCGTTTCTCCCGCGCTAATCTCCCGTTGACTAATGAGTTGCAAACAATAAGTTTTACAGCCGGCGGTTCAAGCCCCTTGGCTCTGGGGCAAAACTTGCAGGGCGAGCTGACTTGGATGCGTTTGCGCTTTTGCCCGCGGCGACGGGGAATAAAATTTTCCCGGTGACTCCTGCGCTGGATGGCGGGGTCCAGTTGGTGTTTGCTTGGCTGGGAAGCGCGCGAGGATAAAAATCCGTCACGAGAGACGAGCGGAAAGCTGTGGTTTGTCGGCTGTCCTCTTTTTTTTTTTAAACAATTCCGTCCCGCGTAAAAATTTTTACGTTTGGCCAAACATTCGCCAAAGTTCATGTGGTCAACGTTTGGCCAAACTTTGGCCAAGCTTGGCCAATGAGAAAATCCCAAACTTGGATTTTCGTTGAAATATTTTATTCAAGTTTAGCAAATGTTCTCCCAAACGTCTAAAAAATTAATTTGTTGCGTCAGGATATTAGTTGGTCTTTATTATATGACTTACGAAAAATATTGAGTAAAATATTCCAACGAAAATCCAAGTTTGGGATTTTCTCATTGCCCAAGCTTGGCCAAAGTTTGGCCAAACGTTGACCACATGAACTTTGGCGAAATTTTGGCCAAACGTAAAAATTTTTACGCGGGGTACCAACTTGTCTCGTGCGAGTACAAGAAAAAAAGCATTGTAACTTTTTCTATCCCCCAAGGATTTTCTCATTAGTCTTGGGTTGATTTCTTAGGTGTTTCGGGAAAATTTGAGAAGTTTCTTTCAAGCTCAAAAAGTAGACATAGAAAAATGTAAGTATTGTAATATTTTTTACAGTAAAGATACATGATTAATGATATATTATTATGATGTATTTATATCGGTCGAGATTTTCATTGAAGCAAGTAATTGTGGTGTTTTGAAAAAATAAGGACCACATCTTGTCATTTGTATTTTATGAAAACAATACATTGAGCAACGATTTCCCATTAAAAGCTAATCCGTCAATGAAGCCTTAATGATTTTAGTCTCTTACCCCTCACTTCCATCCCCAAATTAGACGGGATAATTTTTTCGAGGTCCAACCCCTCAACTTGCCTGGATTAACCAAGTCCCTGATCAAACTTAAACTTGGAAAATCGAATCAGGCCGTGGTTTTCCTCTCGAACTATTCCGCAACTAACCGAGGACTACACGCACACGTATAATAGTTCACGGTGGAGATTAATTCGCGAGGCTCCAGAGCCTAGCCTAAAATCAAGTTTATCATCGGGGATTTGTCGGATGGATGGAGCCAGAGTAGGGGGGGGGGCGCAACAACGAGGGAGTGGCATATACACGATGTAACCTGTGTTACCTTCCAGGAAGAGGGTGCACTTTGCGCGCTGAGCTCACGCGTCTTGGGCCCATTGTGTTTCTTCCCGAGGGAGCGCGTAACTTGTTTGCGTGCGGAGTTTGAATGGGTGCAGGGAACTGGACGGACGGAGATGCGGGCACCGAGTGTGTACAGCTGAATTTCGAGCCGTGGCAGAGGTAATTTGAGATTATTGGGCCGACGGACGGTTGATGAAACAAGTTTCCACGTATCCTCGTGTGTTTCACTCGCGTGCAATATTGTGATAAAAAGTTATCGATACGGAGGGGGTGGAAATAATCAATGGAGAAAATTTTCATGCACCAAACAAACCGGTTTGGTAATCGAAATTCCAGTTGCATCGCGAGCACTGCCCTTCCCTGGAATTAAATTCGGGCGCGTTGATCTGCAGTATTATCGGCGATTCATCATCATCACTGCCAGGCCCATCACGTGGATTATCGAATGGTTGTCGCGTCACGCGAAACTGTGAATTTCGAGAGGCGTGCGCTTGACGCCGAGTGGTTTTCAGTTATTTTTTTTCGTTTAATCTCGCCGTTGTTTTGCTTGTCAAATGCAGCGCGGAAATTTTTCCAAAGGACAGGTATTTCACTTTGTTTTTCCAAAAAACGCATCAAAAGCACGCGTGTTCGAATTAATTTAAGCTTACGAAATTTCCTACGTGCTGAAGTTTTTTAATCAAAATGATTTTTTTTCCCCATCCTCAAAGGAATAGCTTGTTTGCACGAAAAATTTTTGTTTTCAAAGCATAATTACATCTCCAACAGTATAGAGGGTCCGTTAATGTATCAAAGGAATATTACACACTGCCAATGTGCGCGGAATACCTTGTTTACTGGTTACGCAATGTAATAAATTATAAGCATTGAAATAATTATGTAGCAATATTTTAGCAAAGCCATGGGCAGTTTTAAAAACTACATATTTACATTTTTTAAAGAGAAAATCTTGTTTTTCTTCGCTGTTTGGTCAGAAATACACGTATGTAGTTGCAAGCAGCTAAAGAAAACTTTCATGCCGACTCTGTTGTATTTTTTAAAAAATTTTCCGAGACGTGGAATCGCATCACTGGATCAACATTTAATATACAGCCGTTTCATTGACAAATAAAAATATGAGCTTCGAGTGTACGTCGCAAACGCATAGCCAAAAACAACAGTGGCTCGCGTGAAAAACAAAGAAAGGCACGAAAGACAGAGAAGAAGAATGAAAAAACTCATCAGAGAAAAATACCATGTATAGCTGACGCGTGTGTTTGTCGATGACAGGGAAAAAGGAGTAAAAAGTAATTTAAAGCTCTCACGCGTACTTTATCAAATTTATTTGGGTCCGGAACATTTTTCGTAAAATTAAAAGAAGATAATTGACGAATGACAAAAGTTCTCAGCAGTTTCCATTGAGGATGACATTTTTTCCTAGTTTGGCAGTTAAAACTCTAATGGCTTGACAACTGAAAATAACATCCTTGTGATGTAGGGGGAAAAAAAGAAAATTTGGTCATTAAAAAAAAAAAATTTAACGTACGGCTTCATCAAGTGCATTACATCACCGGGTAAGGGCAACGTGAAAAACAGAGTTGTAGATTTCCTCGCAAGAGCTCGGCAAAAATCCAAGCTGGATTTACGTTCGAAAGTTTTAATCGAATGCCTTGACCGGGTGGGAGCAGCCGAAGCGAGCCGAAGGGGATGAATAAACTTTCCCGTGTCCTTTTCTCTCATTACGAGCCCATAAGTCACCAACACGTGTTCCCACAATTTCACGCGTCCGCTTTGTCAAGCCAACCGAACCGATTCACCTGATTGTGACTATTGAACTTTTCACTCCTGTCCACTGGTCTCCACATCATTATTACACCGTTTCGCTTCAATCAATATTTATGTTATTGTTTACACCTAAGCAATTTCATTGGAACAGTTTCCAAAAATCAATATGTCGAGAAGCATTTGACGAAACCCTTTTATTCTACGGGTTCTCGACAAACTCACTGAGAGAAAAAAAGAAATTACTATGCTGGAATGGTCATCTGGTGTCATTCCGCCGTCTAGGGATTTTTACCATTCTGGACAGTAATTTCTATTGTACAAACAGTAAAAATCACTGTACTTACAAGAAAAATTGCTCTTCTAAACATTAAAAAATACTATTAAAATAGTGAAAAGTCCCTAGATGACTGGATAGTACCAGATAACCATTCTAGCACTGTAATTTTTGTTATTTTTTTTCTCTCAATGCAATGTAAAATTTGACGCGCAGTGGACCAACGAGTGAATACAGCACCCTGAGAACACCCAAGAAATTTCATGCGCCTACTGGAGCACGAACGAGAGTCAAGACTCGTATAAAAACCAGAGGAGAAGCAAGAGTGGGGCCTTTGGAAATGAAAGAATTTAATATTTACCCGCGGAATCCCTCACGATCCCAAACACTCTTCGGCTGCACCGCGAGGGAACAAAAGAATAGAAGTGGTAAAAAAAAAAAGTTCGAGCCCTCCCGCAAGAGAAACACAAGTGATCCAGGAGTAAGGGGACAAAGTGAGGCAGGAGGAAATGAAAAAGAAAGAAGGGGACGAGGAGAGAGATCTCTCGTGTCTCAATTATACGGATGCATAATGCAAACCTTGCCCCGAGGAGGTAACTGTCTCTGGGAGCGTGAGGGTCCACCGAGGAAGGACAAAGGGTTGCGCGCCCATCTACATTGTAAATGTAAAATCGGCGACGATTTTTCCGCTCCTACGGGATAATGAGGTGGGCATGATGCGAACTATCAAGTCTCGACGAGGAGACGACATGGCCGCCGTATGATTATGCGAGTTTTCTCTACACGATCGACGTACATAAGCTCAGTAATTTTTGCAGCGGTAAATAAAGGTATTCTATCGAGTTTCACAAAAATTAAAAAAAAATCACAATTTATTGTTCGATGAACGAATCGTTCACTCCCACGCGATGGATAAAAGATACGGGCACGCGTGTGAGTATTGAATATCATGTCTGTATATATATATGTAATGCAGAATCCGTGAAAGGAGCTGCGAGAGAAAGGGAGAATCGAAAAAGCACGGCAAAGATCGACTTTCAAAGTAATTGATCGCGCAAGAGCTCAACGGCTCGTTGCGCAACGCCCGTGGAGATTCAGGTATATATATAATGGGTACTCCACCCCATACACATCTCCTAATGAAATTGACTAACCCATCGCGTAATAAGGATACACAGAGCGAATAAAGTCTCGCGTTATTTTATTTTATTTTATTTTATTTTTTTTTTTACAATAGGCAAAAAAAAGCCCTTTGGGATACTAGAGCCGAGGTTCTCACGGGATACATCGGAAATCAACAGACGTTCTGCTGCGGATCAATCGAACTTTGCGTGAATTCGAGGATTTCGAGGATTACAGGCAAACGCGTTTTTTTCTTTTTTTCTGAGCTTCTTTTTACAGTGAGCTTTGCAGCTTGAAGGCTGCCTTTGTTGAAAAGAGAAAACGACCGATTTGGCTTGAGTTACGTAATTAAAAAAGATGCACGACATGACTGTGTAAAATTAATTAATAATTTTATTTTTCATATTAAAGTCATTGTGTTATTTTCACGAGTTTTTTTTTTATTGGATCATTGCAGTATGATTTATTCATAGACAGGTATGATTTATACCATTTTATTACTAAACAATAATTGTGTAAACGCCACTTGCATTTGCAATTTTCATTCATACCCGATTAAAGTTTTAAGAGCCAAGCGAGGTGTATTATTAAAATCTAAATAACACGCGTTAAATTCATCCTCGCCGTAATACACTCTCGGCGTTACATTGATTGCTCATTGACGAGCCGAAATTATCGTCGTAATACACTCACTTTCCACGTTGTACGTAATTTCTTTGTGTCCGTGCTTCGCTATTTTAACACGAAAATCAGTAATTACGATGTTTCGTGAATACATTAAAAGAGCGATGTATAAATTTTTTTTTTTCTTGCCACAATTTATCATAAAAATCGATGTTTCTGTCTTTTGCAATCAATTAATGGAAAGACACGGTAAGCGTTTTTTCAGTGATAAACGAATCCATCGATCTTCTCATGCAGCGCTCGCTTAATCATCGATTTTCAAAAAAACTCCAGAAAATCCCACAAAAGCTCCGATAAACAACAGCAATAAGCGATGCCACAACCGATAACTACACCCCCTTAATGAATTTTTCCCTGGACAAAACGCTCCTCCCGAAATTTCGCTTAGTCCCACTGGCTGTATATTTACAGGCGTCCCATAAATCTGCAGCGAAGTTGCGCTTCCCCGGGAGGAAACTCGTTCGGAGCGTCTCGTTATCATCAGAAGAGCCAATAAATATGGATGAGCGGGCAATTGAAACGCTTAATTCCTCCCGGTTGGCCGACCCGCCGTCCGATGACGGACCGATCGCTGTAGAGCGCTTTGATGCCCAGATTGCCTCGGATTTGTTTTTCCGATGGATTGATTTTTTTGACCGGAAACTTTCGGCATCGGGATTCGTTTTTACGGGATGCTCACTGCCCCTCTATATTCCACTGCTACTTTTTTGCTGTTCAAACAATGTTCAATTTATTTGATTTCACGGTTGTCAAGGTACCATCCATTGCTGAGAAAAAAATCTACATAGACTTTCACCCAATACCTTTTTGAAGTTGGGCAAACTTTGTGGCTGCCACTTGAACTTCCACTCCAATTGACTTTTTTCTTCCATCTCTCGGAAGTATTAGCACTTCGTTTACTTTGCCCGGATGAAAGAAGCCCTCCACCTCAAACGAGCTGGAAAAAATAACAGAAAAAAGAAACAAAAATCACTCGCAATTAGATTCGACGCGCGTCGAACAGCCAAGACTCATAAATCGAGCTGGCCACTCGCCGATTCGCTCAACTTGTATACATGTGTATATATATAACTCGGCAAGCAAGCAAGCTCTCCTTGGGAAAAGCTTACCGGTGAGAAGAGGAAGAAAAAAAAAAGAAGAAGTAGGAGAGGAGACCATCTCGTTTATTGCTCTCTGCTCAGCTCTGCTCTGGTGGAGCACGACGATGAAAATTGCATCTTTCACGAGTGGGTGGATGTGGTGGTAGTAGTAACAGACACGCCGGTGCAGTATGTACCTGCGGACGGAAAAGCAGCGAATTTACAGCTTCGCTGCGCGAGAGGTCCTTTCTCTCTCTCCCTCCTTCAAGCTGCCTTGGGATGCGGGTGACAAGTACCTCGGGGAACAGAATTGAAAACTGATCTCGTTTGGGTTTTCGTGCCATTTCGCTCGAGGCGCGTGTACCGCTGTCTTGTGTTATTTATTTATTTATTTTTTTTCTTTTATTCGTCAAATATTTATTTATCTGTTTGCTTATCGGCAAAACTAATCTGTTTTGTCATTCTCCCCACTTGTATTGGAAAAGACTTTTCATATCTCTCACTGGATTTCGGCATTTGGCGGATTATGGCACCGCATGTGATACTTATTGCGAGCACGTAGCGCTGGAAAGTGCCGCGCTACCATCTGCTCTGCGAATAAGGGCTCGCGTGATTGTGACATGAAAAACGAAATGTCACGTTTACCTCGAAACGTGGGAAAATGTTTTCAAAGGTATATGGCACGAAAAATCTCATACATATAACCCGAGTACTCTGTTATTCGAACAAGAGACTTAAATATCCGTGTCTATTCCAAAAACCAAGTCACCTATTGGTAAAAAATATGATTTAATGAGTAAAAAAAAAAATACATAAGTCACTCAGTATCAAAGTAGTAATCCTGGACACTGCACCATCGTAACTCCACAAATCGAGAGAGCAATTCCTGAATTGTTGCACGTGGCCTCTCTTGCGTCATGCTTCAGCCGCCGTTGCATGCACCAAAGGAGAAGGAAGGAAAGGGCGTCCAGAGACTCGGGAACCACTCTAACCCATCCAACTTTGTAGCTCATAACCGTATCACGTAACGGGGCAAACAAGTAACAGCTTCAATCCACCTCTGGACGTGTATAATTTAAAACTCGCGTAACCGAGACAACATACTCAAAAGGCATTATCAAACGTACCCGTTTCCTAATGGATTCACCCTCACACGTGTCCATCCAAGTTTTTCACGTTTCTCTATCGCAAAAGTCGACTTTTCTCGCAGTCCTCAAAGACAAAGAAATGGAAATGCAGTGGGAGCTGCACACATAAAGAATAGAAACAGTTCTCGGAGAGCTCCATAAATACGCTCTATGTTGATTTTCTATACGTTGAGACGTAAGTGATAAATACTCGCGTGGCCGAAGGACGGATCGAATACTGTACGGTACGTTTGATTATTTTGTTCTTCACGACCACATGAGCATTGATTGTAGGGAGATGGAACTAACGAGTGCCACGTATAACCCAGGACGCAATGGTACATCCCGTGCAATTTTCCCCCCAAGTTTCGTCCCCTCGAATCGCAGTCGCTACAACACCCTTCACATTATGTAACCCAAGCGTATAGGCAAAACGAGCTGGTGCGCCACCACCGCGAATTCCGTCCACGTAATCTTCCAATTCGTACACCAGTGGGGCGCGCGGGCCATTCTTAAGCGCGGCATCAAAGTCCCCCCACCATTTTCTTCCCTCCCGGAAACACTGCAGGTATACGTATCGTGGAAACGGAGCAGCACTTGGGAGGAGCGCGTGCCCATCTCCTCGCCCGATGCACTCGACGATAAAGCCCGGGTCAGTGTCGTACAGCCGGAGCGACGCGGATCTTTATTTCATCGGCTCTACGTGACTGGGCTCGTAGGTCAGACCGAGCCACGATACGCGCCTGCTGTGTCGTTGTTGTTCCTGTTATCTCGGGGGGAAAAAAAATACGGGAGGGAGAGGGACGGGCGTTTCGCTATCGTCGCTCTTTTACGTCGGATGCAGGTGCACACACAATACACACCTGCAGGCTTTTCCCAAAGGTTTGGCAGTGTTGCATTTTAAACATTGAAAAAGTTCATTCGTTTGAAAACAACGATTTTGGAGAGCAAAGGGAATGGAAAATCATTCGGCGGGGGTTGGGTTTTGTTTTCAATTTTCCAGCCACTCCCTGTTTTTTTTTTTTTTTTTTTAATCGTTCATTGCCGTAAGCACCGAACATCGAGCCGTGGCATCATTCATGCTGTTGGATGATTGTTTTTTCGTCCGCGTCCGCAGTCGAGTGAACAAGAGGGATGGTAAAAAAAAATTACACCTCCGGGAGGAAGGAGAACGATCACGCGAGGAGGGCTATCTGCTCCCTTGGCTGTAATTTTCGCGAGCTTTTCGGGACTTGGTGGAGGAACAGCGAAAAATGATGCCAAGCGCTTTTTCTTCCCTCTCCCCCCCCCCATTTGTCACGTCGAGAGATAAGATAAATTGTAAATAAAGCGACGCCATTCGTCGGGATTGAAGTGCTTCGAGGATACTCCCTTTATTGTGTCTGATTATGCGAGAGGAGGATCCTTTATCTCAAAACCGTCCAGAGGATCGACTTACAACTTGCTCCAACGTGGTGTATACAGTAGCATTACCTCTGTCTACAATGTGTACACTCAAACGGATGGATACTAGCGCGAGAGGTTGTCGTGGTGAGTCTGTGGAATGTGCGATTGCCGAGCGTATTGGGCACTTTCTAGCTCGACTCTGGGCAACTGTTGTGGCTGCTCTCATGGAAAATAAGCCGAGGACGCGCTGGCGGTATACGGACACCAGAGGGTGTGTTTGCCGATTGATGGCGGGCTCGTGGAGTATTTGAAATATTCACTCGGTGGGGTATAGGCTGTTATTGTTTGTTACTTTGGTGTTACTCTCGAAATGTGTTTTGAGGTATTCATCGCTTTATGTTTAGCAAAACAACCAAATACAATGTTTTCCATTAGCATGGATTATTTACCAGAGTCCCAAGTAGTTGTGATGATTGGTGAGTTTCGCCAATACTGATATGATAGAACTGACAGGCCGCTCAGCTTTCTCGTGGTGATCCGTGTTTAATATGAACCTCGACTACCTCAGATGTGGCGAAGTAAAAAAACTCAAAGTCATTTGAACAAGTATTTATGGTTGTATGTTTGTATTTCTCATTTTCAGATGTATTTCACCTGGTAATTCGACCTGTGCTAAAAGGACGAATAACACGGTGCTTGTCGAAGGTGACATTTTATTTTGTGCTCCCTCCAAGTCGTGTTAGCGAAAGGGAGAGAAAAGAAAGTACCTTTGTGCAAGATTTTCCTTGATTTCCCTCCCCTAATCGAATTTCAAAATTATCCCAGAGTACTCGTGTCGATCACCGTGGCGAGAGCTCAAAGTCTGAAGAGCACGAGAGACGAGAGAAGGCGTAGGTCGCGCGATTTAATCGAATCCACGCTCGAGCTTTCACGTACTCACAAGCCAGAAAGGAGCGCCACTCGATGACTAAAGGGGGGGGGGTAAGAAGGTGGAAAAGGAATGTACAAGTCTGTCTGGGAAAAAAGCTGGCAGGGGAGGGCGCGCGACCAATAAACCAGATTTATCGACCGGCGTCGGCTGATTTATAGAGTGCTCCTTTCCGCTCTCGGGCGAGGAATTGCTGGTCCTTCGGTTGCCTCAGCTGAAGGGCGAAGCCTCGATTTAGATTATTTTTTTTTTTTCCTTCCTCATCTCGCGACGTTGGGTTTTTCTTTTGTGCAAACACTAGCTTCGCAAATTAATTGCGATCTGTCCTTTAACGAAAAATTGAACTTGCGTTTCTTTTTTCTCCTGCGGTTGCAAGTGCTTTTGAATGTACGTCTTTTTTTTCATTACAAAGCAGTGAATTGCCCGGATACGCAGGTAGAAAAGCTTGAAAACGAAAAAAATAAAGGCAAGAGAGGGACGCACCCTTGTCTCTTTATGTACCTCCCGTGGTGGAGATGGTCTCGAGAGTTGAACAAGAAGGGATCGAGGATGGCAAAAACACTAGGCCATGAGGGAAGGAACAAAGAGCCGAGCCGAGCTAATACATTTTCAATGAAAGCCAGACCTCCCCTCTTCCCGAGTCAAGTCCCTCCCTCTCGTGTAATCCAACTGTAGCTATAAACTTTGACTGTGGTGTACGTGGATATACCTGTCTCCCTTTGGCTCGGTAACATTATGATGGAGGACTCGCGGTGTACTTAAAAACCACACGCGTACAGTGTCTGCTTTTTCCTCTCACTCGAGTTTGAATTTTCGAGCCCGCGAGTTATTTTTTTCCTCCTTTGTCTCCCTCTCCCCGTCATCGAGTTTACTCTGTTTTACGAACGAGTGCCGTTGTTTGGTGTGTAACAGGATTTGGTGTAATTGGATCTACTCCGCGTCCAAGCGGTCGACGCTGGCTGATATCTTCGATGTTTTATTCAGGATTTTTTTTTTTTTTTACTACAGTGCAGAGCTCATGTGTACGTTTGCAGTGAGCATCAGGACTGCAGTGATACTTTTTTTTCAAGCAAAACGTCATTAGATCGGCTATCACTGTTTGCTCTGAATAAAAAATATTGGAAATTTACAGAGCATGAAGGAGATTTTTTGCAAAAAAAAGGTGGACAAGGTTCGAGTTCTGTATTTTTCTTTGAAAATATTGGTATGTCATGTACATAATATGATGTTGATAAAACATTTTTTATCGAAACTCGTTCGGAAGAAACGTATCCCGCGCACTTTGAATGAGCTTCCGAACCGTCCCAAGTGAAACAAGTAGTAAAGTCAATGTATGGTCAGACAGCCCTAGTCTTTCACTTGTGACGGCCTACATGAACGTCTTGCAAATTTTTCCGGTAATCCAGCATACGGCACACTTTACTCGCAGCCATTAAACACGCTTTGGCTGGATGGAATGAAATTCTCAAGTAAAATCAAGCAATCAAACGTGATCCAGCAACGCTCCTTTACTTTCCTACCCACTTAGCGCCGTGTCTCCGTACTATTCGGATCCCACCCCCTTTTTTTTTCTTTCTTTCGGTACTCTATCGTGGTAGAAATGGACGGTCTAGCCAGTTCCCTTTGTTTTTCCATCCTCGTCTCTACAGCCCCGCCAAAGACGAGAAATCAGTATAGCGTCGAACACGGAACTCCCCTTCCCACTAAGACGACGCCGGCTGGAAACAAAGAAAGAGCCGGGGGAAAAAAAAAGGAAATGACAGATGAGGTGAGTCGCAGCTCGAGGATAAGAAACTGAGGGAGAAAAAAAATGAAGGGGAGACTCGGTAACGCGGGAAGAACAAGCGCCGAATAATCGATTCGTTCGTTACCACAGTGCTTTCTCGCTGCTTCCCAATAACTTCCTCGATCAGATGACGAAAAAATTCGTATGCTTGGAGTCTTGACGAAATAGATCGACACTCAAGAATTTAACCCCCTAAACGGTCTCTTTCCTGCATTCGCACCACCCATTATTCGGCAAAAGCTTGCTCCCCCCGAAAGGACAAACAATCGTCCCCCCCGTCGATCACCAAGTGCAACCCTCAAATTACTCGGCAAGCATATACGTGTGGGTACAGTGTACTTGAAACAAAATGCGCGCCACATATAGTCACGTGTTCTGCACCTCACGGACCCGGTCATCGCTTCGTCGCAACGAGACTGTCGCTCTCCGTGCAGCACTGTGTATATACGGAGCCTCCATCGCGATCCCCCCACGCACGTCAGACCAGCAGTGTACACGGGGATAGGCTCGTCTCCCCCATAAAAGCCTGCAGCGACAGCCTTTCGGGCTGTATCGATCCGTGTCGGCGCGGGTGCAAAGCTCTCCCCGGCTCCCCTTCGCACACACCCACACCATATACATGTATACGTGGCAGAGGCCGACTCTCTCGAACAAAGGAGCGTAAGCGCGCGGGAAAGAGACGCGCCACCACCGGCTGGCGCGCGCTAACAAAGAGCCTGTTGCAAATCCCAACGCTCTGGACCTCCATGGTATCTACCCCACGCCATTACTGTGTGTGTATAAATTTGACACACCGATGTTTCTTTGTTTTTTCCCTATTTTACGCTCCCGAAGGTACGGCCCGATTGTCTCTTCGCGACAGAAGTACCAAGTCCGCAAACACACACCGTCCAAAGTTTTGATCGATATCGGACAAAGAGATGTAGACGTATCCATAAAAGCTCATCTTAAAATTGATTCTGAACGGCACATCCATTCGGTGATTTGGTTTGATTTCTCAACGCGACTTGGGTTCATCCAAACTCGTTTGAGATTATATTTTTACCTCGGCAACAATTTTCCTTTTTATTATAAATCTTGGCACGCAGAGTAATGAAATAACAACTGCATTTTTATTCAAACGAATAACACCGCGAAAGCCATAAATTATCAACGTTGCAAGTTTGAACTGTATACGTGTGGGTATTGAGAACAAAGGAGGAGCAAACGCGTCGAAACACTTGGAACTAATTTTTGCTTAAAGCAATAATGATCGTAGGACGCCTGCATTATGTGTCCCCTGTCCCATTGTGCTACTTGCGTTTCTTTATCCCTTGCCCTCGTCGTTCTTTGTTGTCCCGGTTTATCTGTGCCCGTGCACACGAGGCTGTTTGTCCGAGAAAGACAGAGAGACGGCTTTGATTAAAGGGCTCCTGAAAAGCGACGATCCGACCTTGAAAGCCGCGCGGGCACGTGTGATACACGCAAAGGGGAGGGGACACGTGATGCTTTGAGCAGAGAGAAAAAAAAGAGCAGGGGGAGGGGGGTTGATGCTCTTTCAAGGTTATTTCATGCGCCCATCGGATAATTGTCGCTTTAGATCCATTGTGCTTGGATACCGGGGCTTTTCCAATCATCCCTGCCTGCAAAGTGATGGCCCCCCACGGTGGGATTGACGATTGGTCGGGATTACCATCATCTTTCGCTCGGTTACTTTTTCCTTTGGGCGGCTGGTTATTGTTAAAAATTGATGCAGTTCGTAATATTTTGCTGAGAGAGATAATCAATAATGTCACGTTGCGGCTATAATCATTACGAAGAATTTCCATCTGGCCTCTTGGAATTTCATTGCGTGTACTCGGAGTCGAACGAATATAAAATCAACCAACTGGGAATATTGAGTATTTCATTAATGGTGAAATAGAAAGTTGGTTGACAAAATAAGGAAATTACTAGGACCCGATGTAATGGAAAAAGGAAGTAATCTCCTCCGTCAAAGCGACGGCAAATAACTTACTCCTTTCAAAGTGACCGCAGTGGTGGGCGAAAAAGCACCGGCAACCTCAAAGAAGCTCAAGCTCAGGCGAGGGAGTGGACGGACAGGCAATAGTAATTAAATAAAGCGCTTAAGCATTCGGCCACCGCAAGGAAGAAGCGACACAAAAAGAAGGATGGCCTTCTGGTGCGGTAAACAAAAAGCCCTAAGCGACGCGCTTTAAAAGCTCCCCCTCCGGAAATGGTCAAACTGCTAATCGCATTACCACTCCCGGCTTTGGCTGTTTTTAAACTTCCTTGATCACTGAGAGTGATACTCTCTCTTTGCTAGTACCATTGTCGTTGTTAAAGCCACCAACTCTCAAAGGACGTTTTGGCAAGAGCTTGCGGGAATCGTCTGCGACGACACTACAGGACCCAATGTATTCAGCGGTAAATCCAAGAATTTTGGCCAATCGTTTGTCGCACCAAGATGCATCCGATGTGCTGGGGTTTTCGTATTTTTGTCGTTTAACACGATCCACGTTGGCGGGAGATTTAAGCTTGAATAAGCGAGGCTTATTGTCGCGATGAGATTTTGTGTCGACACAACCGGCATACGGATGGCCGGGTAGTGGTGATTGAAGCTAGAGGACGAAAAGGGTGGATGGAAGAACTCGAGAATGGCCCGAAAATGTTTCGTCATTGCGAAAGTCGAAGTGGCATTCCACTCACGGGGCGTACAGAGGGAACTTTGAGGAGAAAAGGTACAGGAGAGTCGAGGGGGTGCTTTCTATTCCGAGAGCATTGGCGCGGGGGAAAATGCGATTCGATGCTGGTAGTGTTGGGTGTAAGGGTCGCTATTGAAAGGTTTCGAGAACGGAAGAAGGAACCAGCGAGTGGGGAAAGTCTCGCGAAACTACAACGCTAGCGGAGGGGTGTGGAGAAATTGCGGGGGAACTACTACTGCGACCGATCCTTGTGTATGGAAGGACTACGAGGAGGTGGGCACCACAAAAGAGTATAGAGTTCATGCTTCTTGTTATTATTTTATTGTAGTACAAAAAAATACATCGCTTTGGAATTCACAAAGTTGATATATGCAGGGTGCAAGATGCAAGCTCTCACTTTACTTATTAAATTCTCAATAAATCTCACTGAATGTGGACTAGTTCAATTTTTTGACATCAGACCGCTACTTATTCAATAAATAGTGTAACAACTCAAAAGTTATACACGAGATCCCAAAGTGAAGCTTTATGTTGCTGTAGACAACGCGGAGAGGATACTGAAAGGAAAATTTTGAAAACACTCGAGGTGATGAATCTTATTATACCAGTTTTTCACGATTGGTCCAGTTCACGAGAGAGTAGCGGTATAAGTAGCAACAGCAGCGAGTTGGGCAAAAAGTTTTTAGCACCTCGGAAAGATTGAATTATTTTTTCCTCGTAAACTTTTAATCATCTTGTCGAGAAAAAGTACCTACATAAAAGTATCGGGGTTCTCTTTTTTAGAAAGGAGAAAGGTATGCTCATCTTTCACTAATGGGTAATTATTATGGACCACGAAAATAATCCTCGATGTAAATTAATTGCGATTTAATAGATACCACTGCAACGAAGAGCCTTTTCGCGAAACATATACTATTTAAATGCATAAATTCCAAATCCTGATATAAAAAACATAAAATATCTAATAATGAAAAAATTTCGCTGACTGCGAGTGAATGACAACTGACAAAGAACGTATGTGTGATGATCGTGGATTAATTAATCTGCCACACGCGCTCGTCAACTAAACTCGTGTTGTGCGCGCACGTGAAGCTGACAGCTGAACGGCTTTGAATTTTTTTCCTTCTCGACGCGAGATCGATTTTCATCCAAAGAGACTGCACCAGCGTATAGGTGACGCATAATTTATACAGTTTCCCTCGCAATTCCTGGAACATGTGTTATACGTGCTTGTGAATCCCATACTAGCTACTCCACGAAAAATCACTCATTAGGTCCTGAAAAGTAAAGGTGTTTTATACGCTTTTGATACTCAATTTTCTTTTTTTTTTCTTTTTTTGCATTATTGTAATATGTGGCAAGGGAAAAAATCGTAGCCCCGCCAAAAGAAAGTATTGAGAACTATTGAGTTGAATAACAGTTTGTTTAATGGATAAACACACCGGGAGAAGGAGGTGAAGTGCGAGAAAGAGGAAAACGACGTAATTGGCAAAAAATTGTACTTTGCTCTTAAATACGCAATACTCAAGGACCACCCAAACACGCGTCGGTAAACAGTGTGCACTTGGGCAAACAAGCAAAGTTATCGGTACACTTATTTAACCAAACATGTGGTACACAAAACAAACGGCAACTCTTGTTATTTCACGCAGTAAACATTGACTATTACTACTAGCACTTGAGCTTCCAGATTAAACACACACGCATATATTTTGCGCGTGAACAGTTTAGCTACAGAAACAAGCATGCTGTTAATTTTATTGGCTTTCGTACGATAAAATTATCCTGCACCCACACACACGCGTAATTATGCATGATAGCGTTAAACGCATTTTTCACCGGAAAATATAAATGGAATTAACACGCGAGAAATAGTTCACCCGTGGGTAATTAGCCCATTAATCATCCGCGGGGAGGGTATCAGGGCGCCCGTTGCATACAAAACCCAACAAAATCAAAAAAAAACCCACGGACACACGGCAACACCCTCCTCGTACATATATCCGGGGGAGCATCCATCTTCGGTAAAGCCAGTGGAGCGCCCTCGGCTATTTATCGCAATTTGCGCCAAATACCGCACACGAACGTACGAATACCATTAAGATTTTCCTGGCGCAATTACCACTGCTTGGCCTCGGCGCGTCGCGCAACGCGTGATACAAGAGTAATGAACACATCGAACGGGGCTCGGTAAGAGGGCGGTGGTAACAAAAGACGAGTTTATCGCGCAATGATTGAGCGAATATCGCCGGATGCCTTGGGGGGGAGCGCTTGATGTAGCCTTCATTTATTCGCTGGAGGAAAAACCAGTGCTCGTAAATGGCTGGAGGAGGAGGAAAGCTTTCCATGTGATCTATTGTGCCCCGAGTTCGTAATTTTCCGAGGTGCTGCCGAGAGAGGGGGAAAAATGAAAAGCTCGAGAAAGAGCCAGCAATGAATGAAGAGCGAGTTTTTTTTGTTGCTCGTACATACGTATATACGAAGGAACAGTGTGGCGTGATTTTCTTAATTTTTTTCCCCCCTCCCTCCTTGCGAGCAAGTTTTTATAATCGGATTATGAAAACAGTTCCCCCCCCCCGAACGTAATTAAAAATGATGAGGGTCCGTGAGGAGTGGGAGAGAAAAAAAGGGACACAAATGTCTTGACTTTTAGCTGGAAATGGCTGGAATTTAATCAAGTTTAAATTAAGGCGATGCTACGAGCCCCGACATAAAGATAGCGAGTTTGCGTTGGCCGGTGCGACTGCGGAGTGTAAAGTTTCGCTATGCGATATTTTAAGAAAAGTTTTCCTGCTACAATATCCGTTTCTCTTTTGATCGGCGATCCAACCAATTTAGTTTTGATTTGTCAAGAGGAGCAAAAGAAGTTGCGGTGTTTGCTCCGACGATGCCGAATTACGGCTCAAGGTCCGATTTCTGAAAGCGATGATCCGCGTGAAATCAAATTACAGGGGAGTAACGAGCGATTTTCCAACTCTGCCTGCACAGACGACAGATATCAGAAGCGTTTTACTCCTTCCAAGGAATACTCTCTTTCTCTCTATCTGCTACAACTTTTTTCCCTCCCAAATACGATCGTACGAGAACACTGGATGGTGTTACACGTTCATGTTTACCATTGACGAGCGACAAAAACTCTCGAGAGCATGTCGCAGCTGTTCGTGGCGATTGCAAAACTTGTGAACATACATCATTCAGGAGCAGCACTGTCCTCGGCTTCAAAGTTTGCCCAAGTGATCGCGTATTTTCCCTAAACCTTCAGATTCCGTTTTCTTCCTCTTGCTATAACCACGTGAAATCGCGACATCTGCGACATATTCCACCTGCAGCTTGATTTTGAGTTTTTCGAAAGTTAATCCACCAAATAAATATATACCCTCCAATGCAAAGTCAACACTTGCTCCTACGAGATACAGGTGTGGGTTACGTTGTCAAAATAACCAGTCCGCCATGCATATTCCAGAGCAGCAATTTCTGGTAATGGCGCGCGTATTAACCCACGCTCGTGTGCTCCCATTGTCCTTCCGACGAGGCTCGTCAACGCCGGGAGGATTTTCACTTGTTGCGCCGCGTCAGCTCGCCGGCGCGACAGACTTCCGATGGTACTGGCCTTTTTTATTTCCCGTCCGAAGCCAGACGAGATACGCTGCATAATTGCACGCTCTTCGAGCGAGTAGCGGATCAACAGTTGGCCTCTCTCTCTCTCTCTCTCTCTGCTCGTACATCCAGTGTCATACTCGCGAGAGATGCATGCATAGGTATACATGTATCGAGGAAAAAGCCAGAGAACTGCGAAAGCCTCGCCGACGCGCGCGTGCAAGCGACGTTTATTGCCTCCACCACTCTGAAGAGCGTGTGCAGATAAAATCGCTCTCGAATAAGATCTCTGTCGCTTCTCCGTTTTACGCTTGTTTGCGCCGATCACGGCGAAAGGCGCTCGGAAGTTTCATAAATTCGCGACGCAAGCGGATAAAAACATGTCGCACAAGCGTGGGCGGACGAGGGCAGGTTTCATTGCTCTCTTTGAGCTACTAAATTATTCGGGCAACGTTTATTTATTGTGGCAGAGATTATCATCCAGCGTAGAAGCAGTTGTTTTTTTTTTTTAGAGCTCCCTTAAAATTGGGCAATTCATATCCTCCACTGCAAGGGTATACATTGAAGAGAACATAAAGGATAGAGAGTAAATCATGAAAAATCTGGGGGCACTCGAGAGATACTCCGCGATTTCCTTTGGGTGAGAGAAACATCTGCCCGGCATGCAAGCACGGTCGAGTCTTGTGTTGCGTCAATTGCGATTAATTGCCATGTAAATTGGATTGGAAAGACTAGGGAGCCCCCAGTGACACATTGGGCCAAAACATTCCGACAGACTATACCGTGAGGCTGGTTAATTTAATAAGTTTCGCGTTGCACTCGGTGTGTTCGATAGGTATGTTGTAACCAACATCATCTCGACAAGTACAAATCACTATTGCACCTCAGACTCGTACAATAAGTACAATCAGAAGAATCGCTGACACGCGAGACCTCAAATTGTCAAGTTGTTCCTCGCATGCGCTCCTCTACACAGACAGCTACAGACAATTTACGACCATCAGTGAAATCGCGGATTCTCATGCAACACGCGCAACATAACGAATCCCCCTCGAAAGCCCGATGAAAAAAATAAGTATTCGACTTAACTTTTTCCGCTGTATGGAGAACGGAAGAGTAAAAGCTTCCCTCTCTCTTTAGTGTCCTCGCGTGAATAGACGCGCCACCAATCAACTTACCTCTAGCAGGTAAGCCGGTCCTCGCGAATCAATAAACGAACAGTGGCTCTACATTTTCAGTTGGAAATCGTCGCTCTCTTCTCGAAAGGGAATTTACCACCAGCGTTATTGTTTACGCCCACAACCACCGACCGTGTCTCGTTCCTGCAAAAAACGCTCAACAGCGAAACGACGCGCCACTCGTTTACAAGGAAAAAAACATGTATAAACATAATGTAGTTGCTCGCAAGACCGTATCAATAAAATTTCAGCAGCCTCTTGTACTTTCCTCCCCCCCTCTCTTGGGCACGGCATCTCGAATTTCGGGACGAGAAACAATAAAGGGACACACACGCATGACCCGCATGGTATATCTTTCGAGCCCAATCGAGCCTACAACCAGCCGGCAGGACAGGGGGTAACGCGATATCGCACCAGCTTCGTAAGTACGCATCTATACATCTGCACGGCAACAGAAGGCTTCGGCTGCTGACCTGCCCGGTGTATATCTGCGTCCCGTAGGGATGTACATCGCAGTGTATATATGCATTGCTCCCTCCCTTTCCGATTACATTACGTAGGTACGTTGTTCACGCTTCTGCGCATTCGAAGACTATGACGGTGGTAGTGGAGGCCCCCCCACAGCTAATGCTGCCCTCGGTCATGAGGGTATACAGGCCACGGCGGTCTGCTTTGACGATCCTGTCGTTTTATTTTATTTTTCTTCCATTGATTTGGGTGGTGTACGTGCCCACACGTAGGTACATTCGGGTTGCTGTGGTAGTTTCTCTCTTTCGGTGCTATACGTTTTATTGTCGCTCGTTCACGGGTGGTGTGCGCCGAACGAGCTTTTTTCGGGGGCTGACAAAAAGCGTTTAGGTGAATCGTACACCCTGTACTCTCGAATCAGGGACCTCGGCTGCTGATCCTATTATTTCCGAAAAAAGCCACAGCAGCCCGCGCTCGGGTCGGACGCCAAGATAAAAAAAAAAAAAAAAAAAAAAAAAGGACACGGCCCAGACGCAAAAAAACGGAATACGTATATCCCTCAATTACGATCGACCTCTCGCTCTTGAAGCCACTTCCATTTCGGTGGGGGGCCCCAAAAAAAGGGTGGTCCGCTCTGTACAAGAGAGAAAACCGGTTCGATATGCCCCCTCCTCCCTTCAAAGAGATTAGAGACTATCTTTGGTTCTCTCTTTCGAAGAGCAACAATGACGAAACGATAAGGATCGATGGGCAAAAAAAAATACTCGAAGCGGTACACCCCTCCCTCTTTTCAGCGGTATACAAAGAGTAGGACTCTCGACTGTTAATCTGTTCGTATTTCACTCATTTTTTTCGTCCCTCTGCGCGGCACTCGCTAAAAATTATACACGCGCGTGACCTTCGAGTAAATAAATCCTTTTTTTCCAGCATTGTACGTGTAGGTGCGCCGACGTGCTGAACTGTAACGAAGGCGATTACCGTGGCGCATATAATGCCGTGCAAGGGTCACGTGCGATAATGATCCCTCTCCCTATCTCATATGGTTCTTCGAAGGGATGATCGCGTGGTTGCGAAACTTTACGAGTATTGTTATGGTAACAATGTCTGTGGATGATACTCCTTCGAAGCCTTGGAAATAATGGGGATGGATTGGTGAAAGAGAAATATTGAAAGGAGGAACAATGAAACGAATAAAAAAAATGTGTGTGATACTCTGTATGATAATTTTACATTTTAATGTGTCAAAAGGTAGGATATAAGGAAGAGAATACGTTTGTAATTTTTGTCTTGCCACAAACTGAAGATAAACAAAATAAAAATTACTTAATACTATAGAGACATGCACATGAAAGACAAGATAGTACACGACCAAACGGTAAGAGTAGTTGTTTTATCAATTATTTCACAAAGTTTATAATTTTATTTTATTACTCGATTAAAATGTTGTAAAACAGATACTTAGTACTGTAAAGTTCTGCTAAACTACTTGTAGTTTCAGGCACACTGTTAACAATCCTCCTGGGCAAATACTTAAATTGCATTTTTTTTTTCGATAAAAATGATCCATGCTCGGACCAAATTAAGTTTTTCTATTATTTTATTATTATCATTATAACGATGACTCATTGATTACATTGATAAAATGACGCAAATTTCGCTGGTTTTCTGACGACCCTGCAAACATTTGCACTCACTCGGACATACCTTTCACCACATATATTTCAATAACTTTTAACGCATCAAACAGACTTATCGAAATATTATTTTATTTTCACCCAATTGCATTTACAAAACAGAAGAAGAAGAAAGACGATGTTCTTCCCTTACTCGATCGTAACTCAAATTAGGTTCAACCAACGAAGCAACGATCAAAATCCATATCCTTCCATTAGGTAAAACGAGCGGGTCCTGAAATATGTAAGTACAAATAGACGAAACGATTCGATGAATCGGCATTTTACGAGCTCTCTCTCTCTTTCTCCTGCAGTAGGTGTACATAGTATGAGATACACAGCCTATACAGTCCCTATATTCCATCGGCTTACGTTCGCCATAAAGATGAGGTGGTCATGGAGGAAAAAAAAAGGAGCCCAAGCCGCACGAGCCTGGCACACGGCAGATGGCACGAGACCGAAATTAGAGAGAGACGGAAGTGACGTGCGGAGAGCAGCTGTCGACCATATACGTGTATACAGTACACTACCACGGCGAAGGGAGACCGGCTTCTGCTCTCTATACATCGGGTGACCTGCTGGCAACTGTTTTATCCTGTCTCTTAAATTTTTATTGAGCGAGCACGATTATTTCCTATTTTTAGAACCTTTCGCTTCCCTCTTCCCATCTTGGTTGGGTAAAATTCCATTGTTCGATGGTGACATCGATTGGCGAAGTACCTACTTTGAAATCTCCGATACACCACACTGCTCGTATTCTCAAAATTGCACCCTTTCGTAAAAACTTCAATGACTCCATGGGTTGATAACAAATCGAAATATCTGAGCACTACTCGCATGGAACTCACATTCGTATGTGCCAAGAGCGAGAGATGATACTCGGTGCCCGAGGTAGTCCGTACATTCTCGAATACTCCGATTCTCTACCGCATCGTATCTGCCATTCACGTGCGTATGATACCTGTGTCCATCAGCTTGGAAGCCTGTGGGGAGGAAAATACCACTGGTCTCGAGGACCTTGACTCGCGACCGTGCGAATTTTCGTGAAGAATTTCATACTTTCTGATACATGAGACATGTGACAATATTAAACACAACGAGGGTTTCATCATATAGTTGGGATGATTCGATGGTTTTCGTTTTTTTTTTTTTTTTTTTTTTACCGCAAAAGGGGAAGCATCCGTGTGCTAGATTACGGGTAAAGTATAGTACGAGGTAATGCATTATTTGTATCGCCGACGAGATTGATGAAGGAGGGAGGAACGAAATGGATTCGAGTCATTTGAGGAAAAAATTATTCATCACTCCCATTAGTCAGATTATTGCTCGATACACTTACTGGGGTTGGTCTCTGATACATATATGTATAATGGTGAAAATTTGCCGATTCACGGTCGAATCGTGAAAGCGAACCCTTGGCACCCGAAATCCGAGGACGCGCGCGTTATTCACCTCCTGGCCCCTCCCCCTTTTTCGTGCCGACAACGATCAATTATCCGTTTTATCGGCTGAGCTTTGAGTTGGAGATGAGGCATATATGAGCACTTGGGGAGGGGGGGGGATACGCGAGTAAAAGTGACGATCCTTTGGGTTTTGTAACAACACGTTTCCTGCCCATGTGTGATGTGTACCGATCGGATCGAGAGAGGCGAAAGGTGCGCGTGCGTGGCCGTAATGGGTGTAACGGGAGGAGACAGCTGTCCCGCTCGAAAAGTTCCCGGCAGCTGCGACTCGGAACGTGTGTGTGTTATGCTATACCTACTCTGTAACGCGTGCCGCGGCTGTGGACTTCACGCTCTTTTGATATTGCGTTTGCATAGAGGAGATTCCATGAAAAATCGCGCGTATCTTGTACTTCTGGAATACATTGAAATTGTGCGTTTTAAATGTTTTAGGGACAAGATTGGATAAATGTTAAAAATTAATGTTGACGATGATTCGCAAATTTAATCACATTTGTTGATCCATTTTGACTCAACAAGTTCCATGAGAAAGTTTTTCTTGCCCACTTTAACGTCTATTAAAAAAAGCTAACTCTTTAAAATTTAAGGCAGAGATCAACTTACTTATCTTACAATTTTAAGACAGCTTGGATAAAGTGTACCACACCAGCATTTTGATTCGATAACGATTTATTCTTACTTCACAGTGGTACGAACAAAATAAAGTCAGTTTCAGCGACGTACAACAAAACTTGACTTTAATTTTTGTTCGGAATCAAAACGATTTTTCGTAGAACCCTCCATGCATACGTAAAAAAATATAATGAATGAGGAAAAGGCGCCGCTGCCCGGCTTTGTATGCCTACGGTTTCACGTGTCGCTTATATCCTTATAAATGTTTGATGGAGGATTTTTCAAAGAAAGCTATGCTCGACGAAATATCGATGCGGTCCTGCTGGCTTGCCATATGATTTTCAAAAGAGCGAGCGTACCTTTTTTCCGTTAGAGATGACGATTGATAAATAAAAAATAAAAAAAATGTATCGTGTGTATGAGAAAAAAGAAATTAAGTGCCTTGGGCTCCAATTATATATTATATTGTCTTTCCTCTCACTTTTAAAAACCAACAAATAAAAGTAGAGTAATTTCCATTCCAGCCCGAATAACCGATATATCTCGCCGTACCGGTCTTTAGATGCGCTTAAGCGATTATTTTTATAGCGGTATACGATGATCCGGTGTATTTATGGTTTAGGCAGGCATTTCCTCGAGGAGGAAGAACAGGGGTAGAACAAAAAAATTACTTTGAAAATTGAATTTATAGATCATGAGCGCGAGATTTACGAGAGGATAATGTGTACACGTACACTGGACAGTCGGGAGGGGGCCAATGGTACAAATTGCCCTGGTACACGGAGTCTTTGGCATACGCCGTAATAATCGATCCTCTAAAATATTATCTTAATTTGGCACGGAGCCAAAATTGGTTTGCCGATCGCTTGTTTCTTGGAGTTGATGGTACTCCCAGCTGGTGACAAATTAGTCGAGTGCTCTATTAGCTCTCCAACTTGATGCCGAATACCCTTACGTTGTCGTCGACATAATTAGCTGTCTCAGATTTTTGTTCGTACAGTAGTTGATTAATAGGCTTTTAAAAATCACAAGAATCTTTGCATAGCACATACAACTGAACTAATGATGTTGAACATTGATAGGTGTTAGTGGAACAGTTTAACTGGCTAAGCCAGAGAGTTTGCTTCGAGAGCGATACGGTACGGCAGATATCACGAGTTGCTTGTAACTACGTTTGGCGTCATAAGCAGAGATTTATCGAAGTATTGAGAAACATTTGGTGTTCACTGCGTATAGGTAGATTCACGCTGGGTCGGCATATCTCTAAACTGCGCATAGATCTGGTGCAAATCTGAATTTACTAGCTCATCTGTCGCAGAGCTTGCGTTACCTCGTATATTTAGCTCTACTTATCACATTGCAAGTAAGCATACAATAATTTTTAGGTGTTCAATTTATTATTGATTATTCATTTAAGACACTTGTATTTCAATCGTATACCGATGTGTACGAAAAATCACAGCTTTTTAACATGTACATTTCTCAGCACTTAGGTTTTTGTAGTATTTAATTAATCGCAAAATGTCAAACAACATTTATTATTTATATATTATTTTTCACGAAATCGGTTCATTATTAGTGATATGATTACAAGTAAAAGAATCAAATTTAAAAAAAGCAATAAAACGGATAACAGATTTCGCTAACATGATAAATACCTAACCAACACAAAATGATAAACGAAAAAGAGCCTTCAAAAAAACCTCCTCGCCCGGTATGAAGAAAGAGAGCAGATAAAAACACATCAGCCGCTGTTAAAATTCAAAGCAAACACAAACACGCGCGTGAGCAACTTTTCACTGGAAGTCTACTTTAGGAAAAAAAAAAAAAAAAAAAAAAAAAAAAAAAAAAAAAAAAAAAAAAANGCTTTTTTCGGGGGCTGACAAAAAGCGTTTAGGTGAATCGTACACCCTGTACTCTCGAATCAGGGACCTCGGCTGCTGATCCTATTATTTCCGAAAAAAGCCACAGCAGCCCGCGCTCGGGTCGGACGCCAAGATAAAAAAAAAAAAAAAAAAAAAAAAAAAAAAAAAAAAAAAAAAAAAAAATTAAAAAAAAGAGAAAAATCCCACCCTCCGATCGTTCACCCCCTGGGCATACAATCGGCGTACACGTATTTATGCACACACATATGCACGAGTACAACCCTCTCGGTTCAATCTTTTATTTCGCCATAGTCGAACACCTCAATGAGCACACGCGCGCGCGTGTTCTCTCGGAAATTAACATAATAATGAAAGGGGCCACGCGCTCGCTGCTCCCCGTGAAAGGAGAAGGGGCGAAAACAGGCCCCGAGCAGCCGGCACGCGACTCGTTCTTTTTCTCTCTGTGTATATAGCTCTTTTTTTCTCCGCCTGAGCTTGCTGCTGAGATATCTCGCCCTGTGTTACTGCTTTTGCTATACGTACTATGCACTGCCCTTTGTGCGTGTGCAAAATGAAGGAGGGGGTATAATTCATTTTGATGATGATTTTGCAGACGAAGGGGGACGAGGAGAGTTTTTTTTCATTCACTTTGGACGCAATGTTCTACTGAGCTGCTAATTTGAATTTTTGGCTTATGAGAGTACCCTTTTTTGCTGTTGTATACTTTTATGTCGAGCTTCTTTTATTTAAGTTCAATTTTTAATTAGAAATTCACACTAGATTTTTTGAACTCATAAATTTATTTAAGTTTGAGAATAAATCTCAATTTTTGCTCAAATGTCTAAAAACCGAATTAAAATTTGGCTTCCTCTCGGGGAGAACAATAAAGAAAATTATGAACTGACATCATCAGAATCAATTGGTTTTCATCAATAGTATTGTCGAATTTTTACAACGCATTTCTATGTCAATGTCGACTTACGTTTTACTATAAAACAATCTGTACATTATTTATTCGTTATTTAAATTTTAACTNCATTTTTTTAAGACTTGAAAGTTTTTTTTTGGATTAAATCTTGCTGAACGTAAAATAAAAATGTTAGTATCTGTAAAAAGATTTTCCAAATCTTTCGGTATGCCAACTTATATCCTTATAATTTGAACGTATAGTAAGTCATGAGCAGATAGGAGTTCGATTTTTTAAATACCTATCCTATTGCAAAATAAATGACAATTTTATACTAATAAGTTATGACAGTTGCAAATGTGATTAAAGATTCATTTTAATTATATCATTAAGTACAAACGTAATTCCAAATTCGTTTTTTAAATTAAACAAATTACAGTTCTAGAAAAAAATTGATGACTGCATGAAAAATATAATATCTCTTACATTCTACGTAACATTTTTAAAAAACGTTATATTTATAATTTGTTTTTAAATACTTCCATTTATTACTTCAAAAAAGTTATGTACCAAAATTATATCTACCTATCTGTATAATATGTCACAGTTATACGATTTAATGAGAAAATCAAAACATTTTATTTGGCATTACGAGAGAATACTTTTGTAAGCAAAAATCATAAACAACACACGAATTACATAATAATTACTTCGCCAAACAAAGAAAAAGAGAAATGAAAGAAGTGAGCTAGTATGTACAAAAGAAGAAAAGAAGAGAGAGAAAAGTAAGTATACCATTATATTCAGTTCGTGAACTAGAAGTTGACGGGGCAGACAGAGGGTGCAATCGCACGGTCAAGCCAAGCAAAAGAGGGATGGCCGAATATTAATAGCTGACAGATGCCCTATTACAAATTTTTTTGCCTACTCCTTCTGGAATAATGTACATTGAATAGTTCTCATTGAAGTTACGAACGGTCAATTCGCACGTGCGGTTTAATTAATTTATTTCGCGAGTCGTAGATTAATGGCCTTAAAAATATTTTGAAACAAAATAATGAAAAATAAGAATCACCTTAAAAATACAATCCACATGTTAAAAACATATTAATAACGCCTGCAAGTATAAATAATACTCGTATCGGCAAACGGCTCGATATTTTATGCTCGTATAAACCCAGGCTAAGCTAAGCTAATTCTTTCTTTAATCGGTCTCCATCGGGGGAAAGCATATACTAGGTGATATGTCTCTTGAGTTTTTCAAGCAGTAAAATAAAAATGAGAGGCAAGAGATTTATCGTAGATGAGATGTGTGTGTGTAATGTGATTATGGACTTCATTCGCTGTGCTAAATTTTATATTATTTATTTTTCAATATGAATAAGCAGTAGACTTTTATAATCGTTAAAAGACAAATAAGGTTGTATAAATCATCTGAAAAAATTGCGCCTGTCAGTCTTATTGAGTACTTATTTTTTGGGACCGATTGTAGCTTACGTGCTTCTAGTATATTATAAAACTTGTATGGCAAAAGATACTAACAATATCAGATTGCAGCACTAAAGAAACTTTTTTTAATTTTATGTGAACTAAAATATAAAACAAAAAATTCCCAGGTATTATATGTATACCATATTAAGTGTACAGAATTTCATATTCTTATGTATGAGAGTGCAATTATTTTATTTTGTTTTTTGATTGCAAAATTTTTCTTACCCTTAAAAAAGACCAAAAATACTCTAAAATTTTTATTATTATTTACACTTATAAAAATTTTCTGTAAACAATTTTATCGTTCTTAGTTGTAAATAAAAAAAATAAGAATAAATCTCGAGCAAAGGCCCGAGCTTACAGCCGTTGCTAAGATAATTAACTTGAGATGCCAAAAAATCTTTTCCCATAACACCTACACGATCTATTATCGGCGTTCAAAATAGAGCAATACCATTGTGCCTTTGGAGTGGTGAGATAGACCCCTGTACGTAATATAATATATCCTTTTATCTATGTTTGAGGGTCGCTTGCTTTGCTCAAGGGCAAGTGGATGACGAGTGCAATTTATACAGCTTTGAGAGATGATCTGCTTGATCTTTTGGATAAAAGGTTGTTTCTTCGCTGTTTCTTTAACGAGACATTAATATTGGTTAGTTTTACTTATAGTAGAAAGATATAATAATTTTGTTTCTTTTTTTTTTTTTTTTTTTTTTATAATTGTATGCTTATTTTTAATACGTTCAAACAGTTAATTTGTAGTTCCTGTTTTATAAATGTTTGGAAAATAATCAGCAGAATGATTTGGTTAAACTGTCGAGTATAATTTAATTCAAATGCATCTCATTTACGATGATTACTAAAGTAATAAAATATTTGATCAACGTAAAAAATAACCTAAAGATTGATTAAACTAGTCCCAAACCACCTCTTTGGGTTTTTAACAAACAAACCTTTGATCATTTACAAAGATCGCAAATCTGAGATTAGCCTAATCCTCAGTTTACTCCAATTCAGTTCAAAGAGTAAGGGGCGAGCATTTAGACTCGAAACTAATGCCTTGCAGGCTGTTACACTCTGACTGGGAATTAAAATTCATTTCGGAGAGTTTTAATCGCAATTTTGGTAAGCTCTCCCCTGACGCTTTCTCAAGAGCTGTATATACTACATTGATCCCTCGTAAATTCGTTAACAAAGTTGTATAACACAGTATGTTTGTAGTTGCCGTGAGATCTGCCCTTTGGCGGCCTGGTAAACTTTAATCTAAGCTGTTACTGACAGTTTGCAATTTTGAATAAATTGACGGTGGCCAAAGTAATGAATAGTTCTACACTACTAATAAAATTTTATATTGTTTGATCGAGTAAATTTTTGGTAGATGGAATTGTTTGATTTTATGAGTATGAATACAAATTTATAATTGACAAAATGTTGATGGATTTTTAATTCATTTAACGACTCTTGTATCAGAGGGACGATAAGATACGTTGGCAAGTTGAAACCATTTGACCAATTAATTTCGAAATTTCCGAATCGTTTTGCACTAGTTCCCTAATATGCTACTGCCGCATTGTAATCCGCGAAATTTGCTCTTTCCATCCCTCTCCATGTCCATTTCGCTGGCTGATTGGCTGCGGTAATCTCTACTCTATTTCTACTACAGTTTCTCTCCACTAATTTAATAATAAAACCATATCATATGAGGACTAAATTCTATGCAAAGAGTTGCTATTTAGTTTCAATAGTAATTTAAATGTTTTTAAGGGATACATTGCCGTATCAAAATTTTTTTTCCCTGGGTAGATTTAAAGTTTTTCTGAAATTTTCGAATGTACGATTTTACTCTTGTAACGAATTTTTTCTTACTATACATGGCAACTTGGATGTATTGAAAATTGAAAACTTTCTATCAATTTTCTAGTTTGAAAACTCTTGTTAAGTATGACATGGCGAGAACTTTAAGAAATGTTTTCACAACTATTAATGAAATTTTTTATAAGTAAATGGTAAAAACTCTTTTTCTTAACTATTCATATGAAAAACAAATGATGTAAGGTGCTTATGATACGCTTATCAATAGAGCAAAGAGTTTAAGTACAATATACCTAAGGTTGCGTACTTAGGAGTTGCATTTTTTTAAGACTTGAAAGTTTTTTTTTGGATTAAATCTTGCTGAACGTAAAATAAAAATGTTAGTATCTGTAAAAAGATTTTCCAAATCTTTCGGTATGCCAACTTATATCCTTATAATTTGAACGTATAGTAAGTCATGAGCAGATAGGAGTTCGATTTTTTAAATACCTATCCTATTGCAAATCACCACTTTCTTGTATGCGAAGTCAAAGTCATTCATGAAATTTGAGTTCAGTCGAATGCGTCTAGTCGAGATAAGAGTTAATATTTCAGTAGAAACTTTAAAAGTTATACGTTATGAAATGATACATAAATATTTTTAACTAACGGAACAAACAATTTTAAAGAGACGTTAAAATATTTGTTTGAAATTATAATAGATGATGGATTAGGCAATGGTTCTTCATTAAAAATCTCTACATTCACGTTACATTAGACTTACGTAAATACCATTGATACAACTAGATCATCACATTTTTTAGTATAAAAAATTTCCAATTAATAAATAGATTTTTTAATCTCGTTATCAAAGATAAATTTAGTGGCTTACTAATTTAAATTGACAGAAGATTTCGAGGGATATTTGTAATACAGTCAATTAAATTTATGTAAATGAAAGCTGAATTAATGCGCTTTAAAATTAATACACCAGATATATTAATACTAGTCAGAAACAGAAATTTGATTTTAAATGCTGTAATAACGAATCATTGCTCGCATACGTTTTGGCATAAAACATACGAATCACGTGTAAAATCCATTATTTGGATAAACTACATCATGCAAGGAATCACAACAAAATTTCTATCGAAAAGAAATTTTATCCTTTCATTTCACAATTTTCACCCTCACAAATGTCCTACATCTATAGTGCACAGATTTTCTGATGCAAATCCAAATTCTAATATACTTTTGTTTATCTTGGCACCAAACTTAATAGCTATGTACCTATGCAAGGGCGAGCAATTACTCGCACAAATCCCGAACGGCTTCCAAGTTTAGGCTACGTGGCTTCGCTGGATCTCGAAGTTCTAGGGGAGGAGGAAACTCTCGAAAGTCGAATGTTATGGTCGTCGAAGACGTCCAACGTGAAGATGCTCAGGTGTTAATACTCTATATTCGTGAGTTACTTCACACGATTTAATCAATTTGCTGAGGGTACTCGAATCGGCTACACCTATGCAAAGGGTTAAAATTTTAACTTTTGTTATTACAATAAAAATAACATCAATACTAATAACAAAAATAATGTGATNAATGATAATTTATTAAAGTAATCATAGTAAGAGTAAGTTTTATAGTAATAAAAATATAAAATGCAGTAGAATTCAGCACTTTTTACAATATTTTTTAACTTATTTAAAAAGCAGTGCAAGTAAAAAAAGTCATAACTTCTTACATCTAATAAAAAATAAATTCTATGACTCCATGAAAATAAAATATAAATAAATTTCACGTAGATAACATTAATCATAATTTCACGAAATGAAAACGCGTGGGCAAAATAGTAGAGAAATCACAGTATATACGTACGCATGGCGTACACATTTATAGAGAGACGTCCTTGTATAAGTACAATATAGAAAGAGAGGGAGATAAAGAGAGAGTGAGAGGGACAGAGACTTGTATCCTAAATTACCTTTGGCGGGTTTCCATAGAAACGCATCCCGAACCCCCAGGCTGAGTGTGTTGGCAGGCCGACCACGTCAAAGCTGCAAAGAGATGGACGATAGACGAGGCCATGGCTTGTCTGGTCGACTACGAGGTGACGGCATCCTTGCTTGTCTGCCTCCTGATTTTTTGCTCCTTAATATTATTTTAGCCTGTAATAAAGCTTATGTTAATGAACATTTTCGAGATTTTCATATTTTTTTTTTCTACATCAAAAAAATGTTTTTTTATTAAAAAATTTTCATAACATCATTGACAAACGAGCTTTAATCATTACTTTATTTAGCGATGGTAATTTCTTAATTTATTACTTTCAAAGAACGAATATTCTTGCAAATATCATCCAGCCACAAAGCTTGTATTGAAACCAACGTACCTTATTGAATTTACTGCACGCTACATTGAATCCCTTTTACCTTTTATAGTTTACGAGACTTCCTTTGTTCCATTTCTCAATCGAGGATAAGCTGGGGATCGTAATAAAGCAGTGATGCTCGAATGGCTCGCTCAGTTGGAAAGAAAGTAAGACGAAACTGCTTTCGGATCATTTGAGCCTGCAATTGGTCGTACATAAAAGTTAATAAATATATTGGAATTGTTATCGAAGCAAGAAGTATTTTGGCCAAGCATTTGTTACTTTCTCACTGCCGTCACAACTCAAACAGAAACTCGTTAGGACCGAAACATTGGCAATTCGTGTAACAAAGCCATTAGTCGAATGATTTTCTCCTGCTTAAAAAGCCATGTAGTCTCTTAAAGCAGCAGCAGCAGTAGAAACTCTAAGGGGGAGGCTAAGCGATTGCTTCTCTCTTTATCGGATAATTAAACAGCAACGTCCTGCAATCAAGGAAACAATTTTTTTTTATTTCTATCAGTCTCTTAGTGCATGATATTTATTTCAAGAAAATCGAAGAAGGATAGTGCTTGGCTAACAAATTTGGTGATGAAACTATAGGGCAGAACCTTATTTCTCAAGAGAGGATTTGTAGATAACGATTGGTAAGAAGAGATTTCTGTAATAAAAGTTTAAATGAAAGCTAATCTTATGATATAGTACAAAATAAATTATCAGTTTTAACTTTGTTTTTCTTACTTACAGTTTCCATTGTGTAAAACATAAAAATGGTGAACATTTTTGACATTCGATTTATCTCAATAAACTTAATATTTTATAATTCACAGCTTGTTCAAGGTATTCTTCGATGTTTACTGCTGCAAAGTACTACTGCGACTCAGATGAATTACCAAACTACGTTTGGTTCGCTCGAATAATCTGTTTTTGTTGTCACTTTCTTGTTGGATTTCCTTGGCAACAAACTTCGTGTGCCCTTGATCAGACTATCTACGCGTATTAAAAATTCAACGCTGTGGTTGCACATTGTGTTGAGTATTACGTTCGAGAATACTAAATTATTATGCCTAAATGTATATTTTTCTTTTTATTAGATATGTATATTTTTTTAACTGAAAGTCTTTTGGTAAATTTTATAGAGTTTGTAAAAAAAAATATATATATNCAGATAAGTTATATATTTTTTTTTCGACGAATATTGTAGTTATTCAAAAAATGGTTGTATTTATAAATATTTCCTTTGTAGCAAAAAACATTTTGAAAATGCAAGTAATTGTAGTGTATCATAGAATCGCACTTCAACTAAACATACATGCGCATATTTTTAGGATCAGAGTTCAATGCTCGGTCACGTCAGAGATTCTCAGCTGGACATAACACACATCTTACATACATTATATATGAAGATTTATGCGAGGGACTTGCACGAAAGCTTATTTATCATTCGTATATGATCATACCTCATACCATTCTACCGAGCTGTACGATACCGATAGCATTTTGCTTATGTCGTATTACTATTTTATCATTTCTTTTTTTTTTTATTTTACCTGCGTACGTGAAAAGCAAAAAGTTATTGTTTGCTCAAACTATAATTATTACTAGTAAATATTTTTGCATTTCATTTATAGTCAGTATTTAAATACGACCAAAAATTTTGATTGCTATGAATATAAAAATACGATAATCATGCATGATTGCGATACGAAACAAAATGTAATGTTTTATTAGTCTTATACGCTAATAAATATTTTAATGCATGTATGAAAAAAGACATAAGAATACAAATATTCTTTATGTATGTATTATTGATGCTTGTGAGGATGAGAAAAAACTGTTAACATTAAATTTTGAATGAATAATCAGTAATTTGCGAAGTAAAACGTATTTTTGCCAATTAGAAATTAGTCGTATATTAGTTAATAAACTTAATTACGTTCTAAGTGCTTTAAATGTGTTTTTTTCCGATATTAACTTATTAATTGTGATTCTGGGGTGGTATGAATTTATGAACTTCTGTATCTAAGTATATTTATGCTTCATGAAAGACTATACCTTGGTAATCATGTTTCCTGAAGTGCGACTTCGATGGCTTGTATTTATTGTGAAACTCTGCGAAAATTCGTACATAAATTGCTGCAAAATTTATTCTTAATCCTATATAAAATTATATAAAACAGCTTCTTTCACTACTTTATTTAAATCAAAGAATTAATAAAGTCTTATTTTTATAAAACTAGTGAAATGGCATCGATTGATACTACAGGCTTTAAAAAAGTCATTAAAAAAATGATTCATCTATTTCTTTCATTTTCCAACTTTGAAGTACACTCAGAAGAGAAATTGATCCTTGATGGAAAAGTTTTCTTCTCTTCTCACAGAATTTTTATCCGATCCAACTTTTGCTACCATTCAAACATTTCAAGTTACCAGTAAAAAGCACTTTCATTGTTAATCATTGTTAACTACGAGTGGATCAGTGAAGATTTTTTATTTGAGCAATGTTGCGCTACGTTAGTGAAAAATTTTCACTCTCTGGTTGCACTTCTTGTTTAAGAGTATCTCTGATAATTTTACAAACGAGCTGGTAACACAAAAATTTCGTGCTAATAGTTTCGTCAAAATCAGATGTCAATATTTATTTTTCCAACAAAACCTATACATTGCTAATTATGAAATTAATGTTCAAAGCTAAAATTATTTTATTCTATGTTTATGTGAAGATTATTTAGCTTCGAATCTTAAAAATTTGCATTGTATCATGCTAGAAAAATTCGTCCTTGTAGAGTCAATAATACTGAGGACAATATTAATAGAGTCGAACAAAGCAATCCATTCAAGTTTTTTTTCATTAGATCTTAATTGAATTGTAACGTGCTTTCAGGTTTGTGGTGCATTTTTTACTCGTTACTTGCTATTTTTTATACTACCTATACACATTTTAATTGTTGGATAAAAATGATTTCATTATAATATTGATAATTAACTAAAAATAAGTAACAAAAAGCTGTACTGTCAGGCAGTAAAAAAAAAAAAAAAAATTTTTAGAAAAAAAAATTGAAAAAAACTTCACCCTGTCTTCCATTTATTTCATCCAGCTATTCCAGTCAAGAAACTTTTTATCAGCATATCCAAAGTATCTCAACTAGATCAAATACATTATTTGCACATCGTAGTCAAGTATGTCTTTTGCTTTGGCTAGCCAATGAGAATGAAAAGTGTTAGGCGACAAAATTGTGAAAACAAAGAGCTCATTCCAAAGCCAGAGTAGATACTCTCGCGACATCGTTGGTCATAGAACACATGCACCCGCTCACGTAGTTTCTCGAAAGCAGAGAAAAAACAGCAGAAAAAAAAAAGCGAATGTAGCTGTGGAGCTCCATCTGCTCTCTCTTTTTCTCTTTTTCATGTGTAAAGAGGGGTTGAAAAGTTTGACTGCGAACCGCCGTTTCCAAGCCAGGTTCAAGGACATAACTCCTCCATCGATCGATAGATCAACGTTCTCTTTCACTCTCTTTCTTTCTTTTTCTCTCGTCTTGCCACAAATTACCTGAGGGACCTTTTAATTGGCTTTTAATCTCTTTGACTTACAACCTACACATTACCTTACCATAAACTTTCGTCCAAGAAAGTTTAACTGTTCATGGGATTAGTTTGAAAACGTTAATTATCATTGACTTGGAATACAGAGAAATGGTACATAAAATTTTGCAAATTGTCTGAATCAAAGCTTTGAAACAGGCAAAAAAATGAATAATGAAATTAATTGGAAGACAACAATTATTAAACAATTAGATATCAGTGCAACAACAAAAATCACACAAAGCTTCCTTTGTTTATACCATTGAAATTTTTTAAGAACCAAGTCATTTCCACTCTATTTGGTAATTTAAAAAAAAAAAATTTTACTGAGCAGCTACGTTACTAATCAGTTGATTGAAAATTTATGAATGCATATGTTTGATTTTACATGTATGCATAAAAAGATGTAATACGCATTTTTCTGCCTATTTTCTAACTTGTTCACCAAATTCAGTAATTTTGTATGATAGAAAATTCTCTTTTAGGGTAGGATTGAGTTAAAAAGTTTGAGACTTTAAACCCCTAGCTGATTAAGCAGTTTAGTTATACCTTCAGTATCAAAAAAAAATGAGCCAACGGAGCTACGACCATTTTATGCCATAAGTTAATCAATTATGAATAAATTTATAAATAATTTATTGCGTTACAAGATAATATTTTATATGATATTAATAGTTTTATTTTTTTGGCAATAATATTTTTATTGTACAAGAAAAAAAAATCTGTTGAAACGTTAAACTGTTACAGTGTAAGGAATTATGTTTTTGAGTACTACATTAATCAATAATTGGTTGTTCATGTAAAAACTCAAATGTTGTTGGTTATCAAGCCAGAAGTGAAAAACTTCCTGCTAATATTTTAAAAACTTGTTTTTAATTTCGTATGATTAAGTTGTTTCATATTTTTTCTCGAAACTAGTCACTAAAAGTACTGCGTTCTGTGTTGTTTAATATTAATTGCTCTGAATACTGACAAAATTGAAAAAGATGCTTTTATTGTCTGAAAAAATTTATTTATTTATTATCAGAAGGATTCATGATTTTCAAAATAAATTACAACTTAATACAATATACTAACATCTGTAAAGCATTTCAACGATAAATGAGCAAGTTTCCCAACTGTTAAAACTTTGAATTGTTGTGCTTTTATAAGAAAAATGTTCAAACTTTTAATATGTTCTGTTTGAAATTCATTCCAAGGACATTTACACATGAAATCATTAAATATATATTCACTCTGTTGACAGTAAAAAAATGTTGTTTATAATATAATAATAAGAACTAGTATTTTGTACAACGAATAGAAAAATTCGATTATTTGCACTGACCTGTCTCATAATATATTCGCCTGCAAAACAATACGATCCTAAAGCCCATAAATCAGCCATCAAGAAATTGAGGTACAGATAAAACTTCTCTGTTATTGAATCGTTTTCGATTGACTAAAAAATGAAATTTAATAATTTCCAGACATAAATTTTTATAATTTATAAGTAACTACTTACAGTAATCAGGACATATCCAATAGCACACATTTGAAAAGTGACAAAAAACAACTGAGTCAGAATAATAAAAGAGTATACTCCTTCTATTTGCTTAATAAATTGTAAGTAGTTCTTGTGTTTCGTAAATAGATCATTTATAGAATTTCTGACAGTTGTTTTATCACCCTCGATACATGCCACAGAATAATTTATTATTGCAAGTCTTGTTCTGTGAGCTTTTGTAGAAACATGAAGGACCTATTTAAATGTTAAAAGTTAATGAAAATCTATATATTTAACATCCCAATATAAATAGTACATTGCATCCTCAACTCAATAAAGAAAATAAAAATTAAAGTAATAAATAAAACTATAAGTCTTATGTTATTTGTATGTTATTTTAATTAACTATGCATCGTTACAGTTGTTTCGATACATGCATACATGCTGTTTCAGCTGCATGATAATCTTCTGAGGAAGGTACATTTCTTTTTCACTACAGTTTATACTGCAACGAAATATCTATAGAAATGTCCAGTAAAATAAGAAGATATTAAAATTACATAAAACTTGCAGTTTAATTTAGTTATTAATTGTATCGTAAATTTTTCTACAATGAACACCAAATCAATTAATAAAGTAAATGAATATCCAGTATCATATGTAGTACGCATATTTTTACTATAATAATACATTAAAATAAAAAGACATTTAACATTAATACTTTTTTATTAATTCTATAATGCATATTTAATTTCTGCCTTGCCCAGAGCACGGATCTAGTTTAGTGCTTCGATAATATATGCTATCGAGTTCGACTTTCCATTCGGATTGGGTGTACGCAAAGGAATAATTTTTTTCTGCTATATATTACATGAATATTAAAAAATATATTACCAGCAAAGCAAGAAGAACTTCGATGAAAACATGTGCGTTAGCCACAACAAAAAGTTGTAGAAACTGCATGAAACTTAGCAGTATGTAATTTTTCCAGGTTTTTTTTAAAAGTGGATACGTAATTGGAATCATAAACTGGATTTCTTCAATTTTATTTGATTCAAGGTAAGACATGAAAGCAGTACTAATGCAACCAACAATTAAAAAATTGTAAGTTACTAATACTACTATGTAAATTAAGCCACATATTTTAAAATTTTTTTGCATTAAAATTTTTTCTTCTTTTCGTTTTATACTGGTGTAATCATCTAATATTTCTCTTATGAGACATCTCATTGTTCTTATTGAAAAAAAGCAAGTACAATTAAGTTTAAGTATTATTTGATACCTTTAGATATAGTTAATACTTACCCAAGATTAGCACGAAAAAAAACTAGCTTCAATGAAATGTTTATCTTCGTCAAGACAGGTCCAAAACTGAACATAAACTTATCCATGTTGCTGTAAGATTCTATATTATTTAGGATTTGGAAAGGGAGATCTATAGAACTAAAAATGAGCACAACTATGAATCTTTTTAATCCTGATTCTTGTTTTAAGTAGCATCCCATCATCTTAGAAATAATTTTCAAGTGTCGAAAAACCATAATATTCTCTATGTTCATTTTTACAGTTGTAAACTTTCTGTAATAGAATGAGTTATTGTTCCAGTCAGCTCGACTAAAAATTAGACGATTATCATCGCAAGAGTTCACAGCGAGTTTTGTTAGTATTCTAATCAAGTTGTCTTACGTAAAGAACGATCAAATATTGGACAATGACGATAACGTTACATTAAATTGTTGACATCAAGGATACTATTTGCTCTTAAACAAATTTTCCTTAACCTTGGATTATCTAGGTCATCAATATCATCGGTAATTTAGCGTATAAAGAACTTAATTGGTGATAGACAAAAGTTTAATGATACAAAAAAATATGCATATACTCTTACATTTAGTACAGAGGACATTTATTCATAATCAAATAGAGATACAAACAGTTAATATTTTTTATTTTTCAAAAAATACAATCAACTAGTTTCTTTTCTGACGTTCAGAATTTAAACAAACTGTTCTTGTTAGGTATACACAGCACGTAGTACCGATAGATAAGAAAATGAAGTCCTTAAAATCTGTAAAAATTATTAGATCATATGTGTTGAGAATATATTCTTGGATGTATTGTGTGTATAGATGCTTAAGAGTAAGAAAGGACAATTCATTCCTGTATTTAACAAGGGTTGATTGAAAATTGTTCTATAATAATGAAAAAGACTTGGCTTCAAAGCACACATGAGCAACTCGACTTATTAGAATAAAAATGAAATACTAATCACAGTAAATTTTATTTTTGGATTGTAACTATGTAAAAATGTCATTTATGGAACTATCCAAGCAAAGAAACTTTTATGCTGATAAGAAGAAAGTATGCTACGTAACGATGGTTGATAAAAATATTACAAGATGAAAAATTCGCCGTATCACGTATGACAGCTTTATTTGAAAAGGTTGAATACCTTGAGGAACTAATAGTCATTATTCGTTAAATATTTTGCATTTTTTTACTGTCAGAGAATTGTCAGAATTAGCTCTAATACTTAAAGCTTTTCATTTCATATAAATTGATAAAACTGTAGTCAATAGAGAGTTAAGATTCACCTAAAGTGTGTGTGTGTGTGAAATTATCACATCAATTGGTTTGCTAGAAGCAAATATTTAACCCTGAAGGTGCCCAAAAATCGGCTCTCTCTTTGTAGCACCCGTACCAAAAGTAGTGAACAACTTTCATCCAAATAACTCACTTTATTCTTTACAACCCGAAAAGTCGCCTTTAGCGCAGAGTTACTCGTAGTTTTCGTCAGATAAGTGCTATCTACCGTGGGCACACCAGCCTCTCAAAAACGCTCGAGTAGGAATCATTTCCTTTCTTTTATCCAGATAATGGAATGTATTTAATTTATTACCTGAACGAAAGTGTTTATAGAAAGTTCAAACAGCTTCCCACCTCTTAGTGTTAGTGGTCGTATAGTACTTGATATCACAAACATAATAGCTTTAATCTCAATAGGCTTAGAATGATACCAAAAACTATTATATACAATTTTATTTATAAGTTCACCCTGAAATAATAAATTGTAATCACTACGAATCAAAAAAAATTTTATCATTTGATAATTATTATTATCACCTTATTTCTAAGATATTGACTGGCGATACAAAATGTAAAGCATTGCAAAAGCATTGCAATAATAAACAAGATAAATTTTATTAATAGCAACATGTTAGCTGATTCAAAGGCCTGTAGATACATACGATTCTTGATTATTGAAATTACAATTTAATGATTAATTGATCAGGTGTACCTTATACGTATGTAAAAGAATTTTATAATTTTATAAATATTAACTTTTTTTTAAAAAACATACCGTGATTATAACAAATCCAGTGACACAAATTATTATGTTGCTGAACACCATTTGAAGGAGTATTATATAACTGTAAGAAAAATCTATTTTTTTAACAAGAGTCAAGATTTTTGAATGTTCCATGATCACATCTTTAATAAATTTAGGCTCATTATCACTTCTTTGACCCTTATTACGGATGCAGTTACTGGAAAATTGTTCTATGTAATATTCTAATAAGTAAATACGTGCTCTTACGTGTAAAACCTAATAAATAATAATACATTTACAAAAAACATGAAAGTATGAAAAAAATTATATAGTTAAGTAATAAAAAAGATAACCTACTTACGCATGCCACAAGAAGTGATTTGCTTAAAGTATCTGCTACTACCAGGAGAGTTGCTTGAAATGCTTGCAACAAAACGATAACTTCATATATTGGAGTTTTGGTGGAGTCAAAAGGAAAACAGCACTTCAAAACCATAACTCTTTTTTCCTGAGGTTTATTTATGTAATTTAATATCAATTCAGGATAATAAAATATTGCTGCGCCAACGTACACAGCAACATCAATACTACAAAATAAGCTACAGTTTTGAGCTAGCGGAATCCATTCATTTGGTAAATTTTTCTTATCCCAATCATTAATTATTTCTTGTAAAAGATCCTTTATATTCCTGTGAGTGAAACAAAAAATAAATAAAAAAAAAACATATGCACATTGTATAATGGAAATTGTTTTAAAAATTCTGTGTTTCTAAGACATGACCAAAATATGGTTGTACTTCACATTTTGCAGGAGAAACATGTGTGACTATTAATAAATCATCTATGTTTATCTAAAACAAATTCTGAACCTACTATGTAAGGACTAATCAACAAGTTAACAGAATAACTTCGTGTTTCTGATTGAAGTTGATAATTTACATTTAAACACGTTTTACTACACGGGAAAACTCGTGAATATTTTATCTCAGCACTTCGTAAGCAAAGTAAGTTATGCAAAAAGTATTTTTGCATAACTTTCAACATTTTCACATTTTATACGTTAACCAAGTTGTAGATGTCATTGAAAATAAAACTTTTTACTAAAATACGTTTTTCTTCAATATATACGCATACATTTTCTATGGTGTCATCCTAACGCTCTAAATAGAAAAAATGGTTTGGAAATGGACAAAAAAATCTTTATGCACTTAGTAATTAATTTTTTTATTTACCATTTGCGAAAAAAATTTTAACGTGCTTGTTTGAACTAAACTAATTTATTAAAATTGAATCCTATGGTTAAAACGACACTTTGCTCTGGAACCTATGAAAAGTTGGTTGTGCCTTACATTTCAGACCGCAGTGTTTTGCATAAGTTAAGCTGCTACTTTAATTTTAAAAAGGAAAACACTAAAAAAATTTGTTTACCTCTTCGTCCTCCACAATATTGATATTTTAAAAATGATTAGTATTTCTGTAATGATGTCGCTTAAGTTGTCCATCAGAAGAACTGGGTTTTCTTTTGTTATCAACAATGAATTTAATTGGAAAGGAAGTGTAGTTATAAGTGTTGAAACGATAATAAATTTTCCAATATAATTTTTTGTAAATGGATAAAGACTAGTCGTTTTTAGGCAGATTTCTAAAGGTTTATTGATCAGAGTCTTCATATTAGAAAATTAATCTTCCCAAGATTGAAATCGTCTTTTTCGACTACTGTTAAATTGTGAATAATATAAAAAAGCTTTTTTGTTTTAAATTAAAAAAATAAGAATTATATTAACAATTTTAATAGAGGAAATACTAGATCTGCAAAATTTTGTTCTTGAACAAGCTTCCATTTCTATTTTCTTGTGACATTGTCTGAATAGAGTAACAACGTTTTGTTTTGCTCAAGTTTCCCTGGTGATATTAATATTTCATACATGATTAGTAAAAATCTGAAATTATCGATTGGTACATAGCATTGAAACATCTAAGGCATTGAAAGATCGATTATCTACTATAAGCTGTATGAAGAACGCATGCGTTCATCCATTTATTATTCACTTGAAAATGACTGTTTTTAGTTTGGAAAATGCGTCAGTTTCATCGGTATAAGCATATTATGTTTGCACGTTTACAGCTGAAAATGTGACATCGAATAACTCCTAGTATTTATATCTAAAAAGCAATGTATTGTATTATACTTTTTATTTTTCAGAAGTTATTTGACGCATAATAGTTATCGTATGTATGTGATACGTTATTAAAACTTTCGAAAGGTAGTTTAATTCCAAAGAAGAACTAAAGGCGATAAATTATAGGTATGTTAATTTAACCGTACATGGATCAAAGAACTGAAGCTAAAAAAAAACGTCTTCAACGTACTTACACATATTAAAAAAAAAAAAGTCTTTAATAAAACACTGTTATTATTGTAAAAAAATCTAATATAATTTATTATTAAATAAGCACTACTGTTCCTTTTGCTTTTAAAACACAGATTTTCTTGATACTTAATCTTGTAAGACTTAAGTGCCTTGACTGAGTAGTGGCATCTACAACGATAGTGTGTGGATAGTAAAAATAAAATTGTAATACGTAATGCTTGAAATAATGCACAATTCCATATGCTTTCTAACCTATAACAATCCTTATCATAGTAGTTAAGGTAAAAACAACGTTTTTTAGCTTATAATTATGTAAAAGAGGATTTTTTTAATTTTAGAACACTTGCATTCCTTGGCTACTCAAATATACGAATACGGTAGCCATTTAATTCTAATAAACATAAATATAATACTACTATTATGTCTGCTTGAGTTTTTCTCTATTTTGAATACTTATTATATCGCTACATTGAACGTTTCGTTATTGACTGTTATGTATTCAACCATGTACAGAAGTGCTTATATGCACGAAGAATCGTATTTAATTAATAAATTGCACTGATGTAATATGCTTGATAAAATTAACTTTTTTTTTTTTAATTTAATTAAATGTATAAAAAGATGTAATACGCATTTTTCTGCCTATTTTCTAACTTGTTCACCAAATTCAGTAATTTTGTATGATAGAAAATTCTCTTTTAGGGTAGGATTGAGTTAAAAAGTTTGAGACTTTAAACCCCTAGCTGATTAAGCAGTTTAGTTATACCTTCAGTATCAAAAAAAAATGAGCCAACGGAGCTACGACCATTTTATGCCATAAGTTAATCAANTAAATGAAGTAAATAATAGTACTGAAAATTGTAATTTAAAGTTCAAAATAATTAAAACTGAAATGATGAAATAAAAGTTTAAGGAAGCTTTGTACTAAATTCTTGGTAGTAGTTTTCTCTGCGAAGACTTTTTAATTGCTCAAAACTTTTTTGCATTTTATTAAAATCTATAGTGACCAAGACATTATCGTTTGACTTTTGTGTGCATTCAAAATTTTCTACAAGAATACTCTCTCGACATGGAGTGGCTATAGCGGATGGTAGTAGAGGAAGTTTTTCGAACTCCGGCTCAGTGGCGGCACCAATCGGTACAGCAGAAGCTTCATTTAAGAATAACGATAGCACCTGCTGTACGGTGTGTAGCCTTTCAAGTATTTTGTTTAGATATACACTGATGTCTCATGCACGAGCCGTAAAAGCGGCTCAGCTAGTGCATCAATTTAGCTTATCTGTTTTGTTGCGATGTAAGCGGTACAGCTTCCGTACCACCTACGGAGTTATAGCAGCCTCGATTATTTTTTAGTGTAATTTGTTCACCTGAAAAATAAATTCAAATATAAATAATCAAATGAGACAATCAATCGTCAGAGTTTAGAGCTTGTGAATTTTTATCTTTGCTATTTACGTGTTTGTCTCATCTAATAATGTTACAATGATCAATAAACATGATTTTCACCGATTGATCCAAATTTAATTTATATCTGCAAAATTAGCTGCACGTAAAAATGACAAATATGAAACAGAAGCCTTGATAATCTATAAAATTTAATTTTGTTTAAATTTTCTGTATTTGTTGAAGCTTGTTATTAAAATTTTAACCTTTGTAAAATATATAAGTGATAAATCATCAAAATTTCCCACTGTAACAGTCACAATTCTTTGGCTTCTCATAATCATAAAGGCTAACATTTTCGTATCGTTTTGCTTGAATTTATACCATGGCATTTGGTAAAGTTTTTGAGAAATCCAAGTTCCCTTGATTAACATTATTGAGTCAAATAAAAAATCATTACTTATTAGATTTTTGATACTAAGAAACTTGAAAAACTAATTAATGATCAATAATATCAACTGCGATTACCTGAGTTTTTAAATATTCACCAGCTATGCAGTATGACAAAACTGCTGATAAAGCAGTGAGCATGTAGGCTACGCACATTAATAATTCGTATATGCTTTCTTGGTTTATACTTTTTAACTAAATAAAAATTAAGTGGAATTTTAACTCTGATTCTAGAGATTTATTCAAAATTTTTATTTATTTATGAACAATCAAATTGTCAAACACACATACATTAATGAGCATAAATCCAACTGTACAATTAATTAAACTCATCACCAACAAATGAAAGAACGATACATTTGAAAATATGTCTTGAATACTGTCTGTAAAAGTAATGAATTCCGAATGTTGTTTAACCAATTTTTGTGTAGCTTTCGAAGAGTACTTCCCACTATCAGGAGACAAACAAGTTTCAGTATAATTTGATATTTCTTTACAAACACTAAAAGCCTTTGTATTGGCATGAAGAACCTGTAAAGCATCATTTAGTAACTTATTTGAATTAACACAGAAATAGAAGAAACTACCGATATCGTTAGCAATCCTTCCAAAACAGCATGTCCATTAGTTCCGAAAAATGCGACCACAACTTGCAAGAGACATAATAATTCAAATATTGGAGATTTCTTTGCATTCATTGGATAAGTTGCTTGAATAACAAACTGTCTGTCATTAATAGATGTTGATGTGTAAGATGCTATTGTGATCACAATGAAAGTTAAAACAAGTCCGTTGTAACATAATGTAATAATATTTGATAAAATAATGGCTCTCTTTTGATTTCTAATCAATACTTCACGTACATCAACATTTTTTTCATTATTCCAATCTCGAAAAATTTGACTAATTAAAACATTTACCTGTCTTATGATAAAAAGAAAGATTTGTCTTACTTGGTACAAAAAAATTTATATTTATAGCAATTTTAAACAATCTGGAGATTATTTACTTGAACTTTAATCGAAACATTGTTAGCTTTAATGTAATGAGCAACAATGGCATGGTAGTTGCTAAATTATTCATTAGCAGATTTAATTTTCTAATTACTAAGACAAAATTCCAAATCTGAAATATTAAACTTACAAAAAACATCCCTAATAATATCATAAAATATCTGCCTATCACTTTTAATCCAATTTCAACAACTGGAACCATCTGCATTTTGTACAATAAGTTTAAAATATCAATATTTCTTTATAGAGTAGAAACAGTTAAGGATTCACTAATACAATGTGCAGTGAAATGTTACATAGTACAAAATCTACTCATGAAAAGTTGTATTATTTGAGTTTTCAAAAAGGTAAATAGAATTGTTTCTAAGATCAAAAATAAGCGATCAGCTCCTCATGCTTGCTCAACACGCACTATTCTTTGTTCCACTACCTTTAGATGAAAAAACAATGAAGGTAATAAAACATGAGGTCGAATCAAGCTATAGACGTATAAATGACTAAAACATGCAGTATTTGATGGTGATAACATTTTTATTTTTGATGTCTATGGATAAACGAATTGGTCAATCTTTCTCATCATGAGCAATCGATATCATGCTCTTTCTTTCGTTATTTATCTTTTTGGTTTTGTCTTGTACAATAAAATATTAGTAAAAAAAAGTATATTCGTATGAAGAAGGATTTCATGAAGGCTGTAATAAAATACATTTAATAAAAGTATCAAGTCAGTTTTTGATTATTTCATGATATTTTTATTGTAAATTTTTTGGTGCACTAATTATTTTTTAGTAAGTAACGTAGTACTTCTCTATTTATTTCTGAACAACTAGAATGACTGATTTTCCTACTAATTTGTTTCCAACTAATGTGCTTTTTGCATAGCTCGTAATAAAGATAGATAAGAAAATGATGTTTTGAGTATCTGATTCGAATTATAAATAAGATATAAGTACATTTTTACTATTGTAGGATTAAAAGTTTGAATAGTTACCTTTGAAAAAAAGAAAAGTGACAGATTCGTGAATTTTCCAACGCTAATGGTCACGGGTTTTTGAGCTTTTATTAGCACAAATAGAAAAATGCGCTTGCTACTAATACATTTGAAAGTGTACCATGGTACATTTTGCCAGTCCTTTAAAATAAGTTCACTCTAAAATATATTATACATTATTTTAAGTGTGATAATGTATTACTTATTAAGAGATCAAAAATTAAAAAGTTGTAAAATTTTTCGCCCAAGCCGTAGGTACAAACATTAGACATACAGTTAAAAATTTTTTCATTTGTTTTCCTTTAGACATAAAAATTTTTTTTGTATGAGGTTGACTAAAACTAGGATACTTGCTTAAGCATAGCATACTTTTTTTAGTAAATCTAGGAAAAAATGATATATTGTTGAGTTCACGATGCAAACTTATTAAATACCTGCGATGTCAAATATTCTCCAGTACAACAGTATATTCCTTGTCCAATCAATGCGCAGCTTATGAAAAATATGGATTGGCATATTCTTAACAAACTACCATGTCTTTCTAGAAGCTAAAATTGATAATGGTTAATCATGTAAATAACGGAACTTTAGAAATAATTACTGACTTACGTATAAACAAATGAAAGTAACACCAACGTTTAGAAGCGTAGTGCTGAGTATTAAAATTAATACCACACCCGAAAATACCTGTTCCAAATATTCAGTAAATCGAATGTAATCAACGTGCTTTTTAATGAGAATCTTAGCGCCTTGTATCATTGCTTTATACGTACAATTACTTTGACAAATCAAAGAAAATTTTGAAATTTCTCGCCGCACAATAAAAATCTTGGTTTTTGCATGAAAGATCTTTATCGTGGAATAAAAAACATATAAAGTCATTTAGAAAGTAAAGCATGGCTTTTTTGTAAATCTAATATTTAAACGAAAAGGGTGCAGAAAAATGAAAACTGTTTTGATTTAGAAATACCCTTAGAATGATAATTACAGAAATTATAAAAATCGAGTCAATAAATGCATATTCACTGGAACACTTCAATGCAATGATAGATTGAGCCAAAAATATGATCTCGAATGTGGGTGATGATTTAGAATTGTTTACTGGAAAATATGATGGAAACACAAACTGTCTATCTTTGACTGGCTTCTTTATGTATGATATAAATGACATGATTGTATAAGATATGGCCAACGTGGTGTAGCATATTATCATAAACTTGGTGATGTAGTTAACTGTTTTCATGTTTTTTGCCATTCTCTTGCGCTCTGTGGAGTTTTTATTATTCATCCATTCGTGGTATATATCCTTTATTATATATTTAACTCTTTTTACGTTTGTCTTGAATACTATTAGTCTGATTGAACCTGAAGCCACGGAAATAGTTGTATCAAGGCACTTCAACAATTGATCCAAATTAGTTAAAGAAAGTGCCATATTCCAAGCTTGAAATGTAAAGACAACTATCGCAAGGCCTGTCAGGATGAAAAAACCATAGCCTTCAAGTATGATGAACCCTCTTTGAAGAAACCACGAGTTAATGACTTTGAAGTCACTTATTTTTCCTTGGCCGGTATTATTATCGATACAACTTATTGGCTTCAGACGTCTCATGGTCGTACAAGTTATCCGATAGAGTAGGTACTTTTATCGAACTGATTATATTTACCTTCTCTCAACTGATGATACTTTCTGTGACGAATTTTTTAATGCAACGATTTCAGAAACAAAGTATAATAAAAAGCATCATATAGACTGCATATCAACAGTTGTAACCATAGCAATGGTTTTCATCTATGAATTATGAATATTTACATTTCCACCAAAAAAAAAAGTTCTCCCATCGATTCCTTTCGTAGTCATGAATAAAATAGTGGTCTTACCACAGCACTCGATCATGTGCGCTTTATGTAAGGTAGTTTCTTTGTTTTAAACCTCAACCACCAGGAGGGAGAAAGAGAAATGTATTTTTTTTGTGAATTAATTTTTTGTACATGCATACACCCATATGATTTTATTCTTCTTGCGCAGTATGAAAAAAAAAAAAAATATTTGATTAATTCTGCATACATTTGTTATTTCAAAGTGTGATTATATATATATCTTAAACATAATTTCTTTCATATTGCAAATTCAGGATGTATGTCTTAGGAACCATCCTATACTTTATCCCCAAGCCATGTAAAACTATGTTTTAATCTATTTATTTTTCTATTTTAAGGACAGATGTATCTGTCGATGTATACACGAATGCCTTCCTTCAGTAGTTTTCCAGGTATTTTATGCAAAACGTAATTTTCTTATAAAATCGTTAAAATCTAAAGTGTAAGTTTTCGATACTCCTTGGAGAAAAGAAGTACAGTAACTTATACATCGAATCTATGGTAATCCTGGGGTGCTGTGCAAATATATTTATCTACGGTAAAAATTATTCTGAAATAAAATTATGGTGTATCATAACTTTACAGTACTTTTACGGTAAAAACTACGTGATTCTTGTTATGTGTACGTAGTATGACTGATTAAAGTTTTATGAAAATTTGAAGTACTGTTTTCGAGATATTTAACTTTAAATTTGTATGTTTTTACTCGTCGTCAAATAGGCGACTACTTTGATAATTAGTAAATTATTATAAGAATCAAGTAGTTAAATAACATTGCTAATCTAATAAAACTTTTATTTTCAGGATTACATATTAATTTTAAAACACTTCATGGTTATTAACGTAAAGGTCACATAAATTACATAGATTGCATCGTAAGATATTCTGTTGCTTATAAAAATTACATTAATGAGATACTCGAACTAAAGACAGAAATGAATATGATGTTCGAATTATCTAAAAAAAAAAAAAAATAATATTTATTATTGTGATTAAAATTAAGTTTCATTAAGCGTTAACATTCATGTATACATACACCAGACAAATAATTATAAGATAAATAACCAAATTTTGCAGGCGTGAGACAAATTGGTTTTTGTGCTTTCATCAGGATAAAGCTTATTGCTCTCTTATCAGAAGTGTTACTAAATTCGTACCATTGGACATTGTTAAGATCATCGACAAATTGCTTACCCTATTAAAAAAATTAATGTAAATCATCATTCATGAATATAAATTTTTTGCAAAAATTTACTTGATTAATCAGATACTCTCCGCAAGCGCAATGGATCATAGTACTAAATAAACTTCGCGTTGTAAAAAGTCCATACATAAATATTTTCATGGAACTGTCCCCTTTGTCGAAAGCCTGTTGATAATTTTTGTAATGAAGCTACTGTAAATTTTTGAATTAAAAAAAAATACTCACATCCAGAAGAATATATGCAATCATGAAGTGCAAAAGTGTAAATATGAGAACGTGAAAAAACGAAACGTAAAAATAGATGTCCTTAATTTTTTCGATGAAATCAATAAAATTCAAATGCTTATTAATCATTAGCTTCATAGCTTTTGACGTGAGTTTTTTATCTTTACTTAATTGGCATACTTCAGATACTATTGCAAGCTCTCTTTTTAGAATGTGTACTTTAGTGCCAACGTGTAAAACCTATAAGTTTATTGTAAAAAATTTTTTTAATCGGCTGCCTTCATGTCCTTCATAGTTATAATTACAGATATCATTGAAAATCACCAAAATTGTTAAAAGACCTTCAATCATTGCTTGGCTGTTGTTACTTAATAAACCGGCAATAAATTGCGTGGACACAACAATTTCATAATTTGGAGATCTCTTCCAAGTTACGGGATATTTGGCTGGCATTATGTAGGCTCTCTTCTCAATTTTTTCCCAAGAATAATTTGTTACAACATTGATCATGTACAAAATGACAACTCCGTTGTAAGCTCCAATTAGCCATTTAGTGAGATAATTTCCACGATTCATTTGTTCCTTCATCACTGATGCATTTGATACATGGTTTTCATTTATCCAGTCATCCATCATTTCTTTTACCACATATCTCACATTTCTAATATAATATTAAATTAATATTAGTAACAAATAACACAAAAATAGGAATCATAATTACACATTGTAAAATCATTTTTCACATACATTTTTTATAAGTTCGGTGTTTTGTGGTGTTAACTTGTCAGTGTTAAAAAGTTAATAAGTACATTAGCTTACCTCCCTTTCAAACGGAAAGCAATTAATTTGACTACAGCTGCTGATATTGTCATCAAAACACTTAGATTTGCCATTAGAGCCTCAAAATTATGCCTTACAACTACTGCATGCCACAATTGAAATGGCATATGAGATATCAGACACAATATAACTAGGTAAAATCCGAATGAATTTGTAGAATCATGCCACAAACCTACTACTTTCAAGCATATCTCGACGTGTCTAATTATCACAGACATCGGAGTATTTTCTTACTACTTTTACTTTTGCACAGCAAATAAAACTACTTGATTGTTCTTATATTTTTGATTTTTTTTTTTGTAATAACGAGTTAATAATACAACATTTGTGGAGCTTTTAAATTTGTATCTTAGTCGAACTCCGATGATGGATAAAATAGTATACTAGTAAGACAGTACGAATACAAGTAAATTTATCGTCTCTTGTCTTTTGTTAGATTTCAACTGTTTCCTTGATCGCATTCATAGGATGTCTATAATCAGCATGATTTTTATATGAAAAAAGGGCACAGAAAATACTATGTGTTTATGGTAGTTGAGATAAATGAAAGGATACATTATGTGAGCTAATATTAGAGTCATACTATAGCTTGTGTTACATAAATAATTTAATGTTCGTTTTTTCAAGATGTCTGTGCGTAGTATAATTCCTGTTATTCACGTATCATTAATTTGTTATCTTCTGAGGGAAACGTGATTTGCATTATTTTATCAGAGAGCGCATAAGAAAACGCAATCTGAAAATAATCTTGTATGTGATCATAGTTTGACTATTTAACAGTTAAAACTATTTTCTAGTTTGAAGCTTTTATATTTCATGTTGTAAATCATCTGTCGTATACGATTCTGCAATAAATAACTTTTTCATTTATGCAAGACTTTTAACTGTATTTTTCTTTCTTAAGTATTTTTTAAAACACTTTTTAAACATTTTTCTTCTCGACTTCCTAACTATTGATGCTTCCTTTCCCAAAAACAATTTTATTCCCATGCAATATTTTTTGACAGCAAAAATTTTGTGCTCCATGTGCTCAGCTATTTCGAAGACGATTGAAGTATGATAATCTGTTATGGAAAGACAACATTTTATTATTAAGTAAAAAAATATTAACTTGCTCAGCTCCAACTTTGACTAGAGTTTATGACACTTTGAGAGGTAAGGGAATTTTTTAATTTTTTAACAACGGTTTTATTGTATAATTATGTGTGCCATCCATTGAAACGAAATTTTATGTTTTCGATGCTACAATCAATAGTGACTTAAGCGTAGGTTCCTTGGGATAGCTCAAAGCCAGGACATTTAAATATTTGAAAGAGAAAGCAATAAATTCCCAAATATTTGATAACATAGAAGAAACTACCATCTGCTAAAGTTGCTTTCTTGAGAAAAGCCAGAATTGGCACTAGTCAAGCCCAACATCATAACTACACCACCAGCTCTAACGGTTCAGACTTTGAAACGTCAAATGATGTCAGAATGTAATTCAGAAAATTCAGTGCAATATGATTGATGAGTCTAATAATTTTAATTGACAATTTCAATGAATTGAGCAATAATAATTTACTAATTAACACTATTTATTCCCTGCATCGAAATGGTCAACAAACATGGTCCTTTTGTACAATAATTTTTTTTTTATTAGTCTTATCAGTGTGAAAGTGGATCAGTTATAATCAACGGTATGTTATTAAGAGACTATTATAGAGACTACTGACAAATTTAAGTTGAATAGTTTTTTTTTATTGGCTTTTGAACTTATAGTTACATAGCCAACAAATTTAAGTCTATCAGGACTACACGAGGAGTCATCTAACGTAATCTGGCAATACTTCTCTGCAGGTATAGCACGAGTTGATGTCAAGAGTAACGCTCATTCGATAAAGTAGATGTCTTTAGTTCTGATTATCTACAACATTATGCATTTTTTTATTGTATTTTCGAGAGATTTTTAAACCACCAAATAATTAAATGAATGTCTAAAAAAAGCCCTTTTTACTCGGCACATGCCTTTATTTTCATTACACAATCTACCAAACAAATCCTACGTGTTTTCTTTCATATTTCATACATAATATCAACAACATTGTGTATAACAAGCAAATGTTTCACATGGAACGTCTTTTTTATCACTAAATTCGAGTTTTGTAAATCTGGAAGCACATCTACTTATTGAAGTCACTGCTTGAATAAAATGAAGAAAAAAAAACAAATGCCAGACTAGAAATATCACTTTTACTACAACAGTTCCAGATTTAAGATTTATATAACTATAGATAGAGTATTACTTCTTCGATACAGCCTTCTTTTTCTTCTTTTTCGTGCATTTGGCGCACTGTCTGCGAAATTTGGTCTCCGTGCCAGGACCTTTAGCTTGATCGCTTTCGCGTCTAAGAGATCCCCTACTGCCGTGAATGCTGGTCTTATTTTTGCGCACCAACAACCGTGCGGTCTTAGGATTCTCGCTTTTCTTTTTACGAGCCACCTTGGGAGCTCCGCACTTCTTCTTTTTCTTACCAAATTTGCCTGAAAAACAATAAATTACCCTTCGGTTGGCTATTTTACCAATTTTTTATTTTTATTTTTTTTTTTTTTACTGATTGATCTCCTACTCACCACGAGCCCCGGAATTCAGGCCAACGATTACCGCTGCAGCATCGGACGTGGACTGCTTAGGCTTGTCACTTGACGATGAGGCTGCCACATTGACACGTGTGTAGCAATCGTAAAGAATATCTCCGCAGTACTCGCCATCGCAATATTCCTCGCCGCAATCGCCGCAGATTTTCACGCTGGTCTCGATGATACCCGCTCGATTCTTTACGCGCTTGATAAAATCGGGAGAGCCGCTACGACGCTCCTGAGCTCGTGTTTTCAACTGAAGCTTTCCCAATTCAACCTAAGAATACACGGACCATCAGAGAGTGGCACTGTATATTTTTGAATAATCTCGTGTCTTACCAATCGCGAAAACATTTCCTCGTCCTGGCGAAGTTTCGGCCGGATGGGAGTGAGCATTCTCCAGTCGATCGGAACCTGCTGCAGCTCTTGGAGGTTCAGTTCCCTCATTTCGGGAGGTATGGGGTTGCCGTAGCTCCATTTTTTCGACAAGGCTTTTATCTCCTTTTTCGTAGTTTTGAAGGAAAAGCTCTTGTCGTGGACCTTCACCTCGTCCCGTCTTGGCTTTAAAGGCAATACGAGAAATATCAAACGGAGGTTCATTGGTATTTGGAAATGTAAAATAAATACCTTGTCCGGCCTGATTTTGAAGTCTGGAACGCACTCCATGAGGCGACGAAACTCCTCTTCCGAGTTGCACGTGGCCTTGTTTTGAAAAAAATTTCTCAATGAAACATTGAAAAAAAAAATTTGTGCTTGTACATGCAGACATATATGCACCTTGCTCAGATCGGGAATGAGGTTTGCGTCCTTTTTATCATCCTTTAGTAAATCCTCAAGCTGGAAATTGGCCATCGTTCCCGTTTATATACCGATCTCTCTGCAATGAATAAAACAACAAAATCGCGGACAATGAGCTACATCATTTTTTCGATTTTGCGGCCGATCGCTGACGTCTCGTCTTTCGTTACAAAATGGGGTCACAAATTTTTTACGCTGCTCATAACAGTATTATCACTATTATAACGGGTGTATCTTTTTATGTACATGTTGTGGGCTTTAGCAGTGAAGTATTCGCGTGGGCGCGTTGATTTATTTTGATTTAAAAAAAAAAAAAAAAAAAAAAAAGAAAAAGAAAGAAATTGTAATATTAAACTATGGTTACGACCGAACGCGTTGTCGTTACTTATTTCCGTAATTTTAGTATAAATCGTTTAACGGCGTGATTGGACACTCCTGAAGATCCCACTCTTTCTTTTTCATGATGAGACTCTGCAGTAAAAATAAAAGGATATGAGTGGAGGATACTTTTTGCCATGTGGTATTTCGTGAAGGGTCGTAAGCCTACGTTTCTGAGGGAGTTCAGATGAGTCAAAATGTTCTCCCCGTGCCAAACATTGTTGTTCCTGCGTAAAAGCTCGTCGGGCCTTTCGATGCTGATGCGACCATTTTTATCCGTGTGCAGTGGAACAAGTGAATTCAAACTGTCCATTGATGCGTCTGCGTCATAGTTGTCGGGTTTCGATACGCGCCTGATCGAGTTCCGAGACTTTGCCTTTGTAATCCCGTATTTGCGTCGACCCGGTGAAGGCGATCTGCGAAAGTCGCTGAAATAAAAAAAAAGAAAATTTTTCAAACATTTTTTTCAAACTGCTCGTCGCGTTGTACCCCACCTCGATCCCTCATCGCTGGTATCCAGTTGTCTTCTCCTGAGCCTCATGCGTCTCTGATAATGCGGGTCCTTCTCGCTCTGAGTCCGATAGCGAGTACCTGGACTAAACAGTTTTCTCATCACGTATATCCTTGATTCGGCACGGTTCACGCGACGCGAGTTTCGTCAACGAGCCGATACTATACCGATTTGCGTTCCAGCGAGGCCGCGATTCCAAGCTCTGTCGGGTCTGTTGCTGCTTCCCGCGTCCCAGTGGCTTTGACGTTTGCTCCATGTCCGTGTTTGTTGATCTAAATACATATATAACCGTGAAATCGAGAAATCGGCAAGTCATTCAAGCACTTTCTTTACTTTTCGACATCCTGGCGGCTTTGGTTGATGGCCTCCTTGCGCTCCTTGGTCTCCTTCGTTTTGGTCGACTCGTGCAACTTTTCCGCGGAATCCTTCAAAAAGTCATCTACATTTTACAAATCGTAGTTTATCTGACGAATCCTCGCTCGAAACAGAAGCAAAGACGCCAAGATAAATATATACGAGAAAGTCATTAAAACGTAGCTGTACCGTAAGTTCACCCTCGCAGTCAGTCTGAGTACCGCAGTCTACTCCTGCGGGCAGTCGATACTTGCTTGGGGTGAGCAGTCGGTTTGCATTCATCTTGGGCGATGCCGTCCTCAACACGATTGGACTGCCGAAACCACCGGCTAAAAGTGCGTTCAGACTAGAAGCCAAATCGCTCCTTTGGCCGTTGCTACTGGCACGCGGTGACGTCGGACTCACGACGAGATTCACTAGTTTTAGCGGCGACTTGGACAGCAATCCCGTATCTTCGATCCTGGCACTCAGGACTATCGCTACCTCCTGGCTGACTGGAAGTCGCACGACCTCTGCTGGATCTGATTTGTTTTCGCTGGATTTTTGGTGTGAAAGAAAAAAGTAAAAGTTTAATTCGAAACTCTACAAAAGGAGCTTCAAAACGTTAATTGTAATGACATAGTTTAAGACGAACGAGTTTAGCAAATGAGACATTGATTTCTTGTTCTATATGAATTTAAAAAAAACTGGGTTTCTAGTACAGAATATTTGCAGGATTTAATGGTCCCTTTTTTTTTAAATTAAAATTTGCAAAACTTTAATGGTGGCATGAAATTTTCTTCTATCGCGTGTTGGATTAGGTATGTAGTCACAAACTTTAATTACATAGGAGAACAGTCGGTTGACATGCAAATAAATGTACTGTGTGGATGAAAGTTCTTTTGACCTATGATTAGTTTTTAGGAACAGTCACAAAAGCTCATTAACTTCCTGACACAAATCGCAAGACATAGTAGTGATGAGATTGTTTAAAATTAATCAAAGTGAATTGTCTAAAATTATCTTGTACTATTACGATGTTATTTTCATAGTATGTAATACTTTATTTGTAAAACTGGAATACACCTCGTATAAAGTATCCTTTTTTTATTCGTACCATGTTTATGTGAGTGAATTTTCGAAACACATATAAAAGAGCACTGGATAAAATTTAATGTGCCTTCCTCTCCAATTTTTCGCAAATAGTTCCATTAAGCTAAAAAATTTATTTTCTGTACATTAAAATCACGACTCACTATTATTTTTTAAACACAATTTTCGCAGAATATAGATTGAACTTTAATATTTGTACCTTTGTATTAGTTAATTACGGTAGATACATTATCCACAGTATTATTAAAATATAGTCGCAATCAATAAATAATTTTTTTTACTTATTGTAGAAGAGCACACAATGTCTACTTAATATTTGTCATGCGCCTGCATCTCTGCCATGCAAAACCCGTAAAATCTATTAAGTAGAAAAAAAAAGTTGTCATTTATTACCGAGTGTCCATGGATTCATGTCGGTTGGACGCCTGTTTGGTCTCCTTATCGACAGCAACGGCGTTTCTATTGTCATCCGACTTCACGATCTCGGAAGCGTGTTGCTGCTCGTCAGACGTGCGATGCCGGCGCTGCTGTCGGTCTTCCTTCGACTGGCGCTCGGCTGCCTCCAACATATCCTGCATCGCTTTGTTCTTCTTTTGCTTGGCTGCTTCCCTCTCGCGCTGCCGTCGCTGTTCCTCATCGAGCCTATAAAAGCACTCACCTTGAAACTATCAGACCACTTCCTGGTTTACTTACAATAGACAAACAAAAAGAGATCGAACCTTTGCTTCTCGATGTCCATCTCCCTTTTGATCCTCTCCTCCTCGGCTCGTTCTTCCCTAGCTTTCCTCTCCCTCTCCTCGATCCTCTTTTCCTCTCGTTCCGCGAGTTGCTGCTTTATCGCGCTTTGAAGCTCCAGAGCCTTCTGCCGCCTGAGCTCGCGCTCTTGCAGGATGTCGGCGTCGATCGGCACATTCTGGCCTCGCAAGTACCGCTTGTTAGTGTCCGAGCTGAGGGATCCGGTGGTCGAGCTTTCCGGGCTGCTGGCGCTGTCGTGATTTATCACCAAAACCTACGAGTGAACACGAACTTTTCGAGCAAACGAATGGAAAATGTGCCTCATAGTATGGTTTAAAATATCATTTTCTAAACCTATAACGGGTAAAGTGCAAACGATTGTTCAGAGGACAACGATATGTACACCTTTTTTGACAACAACTCCCATTTTTGCTGTTGCCATTATGAAAAACAGTCAACGATTTATTTGTTGATCAACCACTTACGCATAGTAACGGGGGACGCATCGTAATAACACAGCTTCCGAACCATCGTGACACTGCATAGGAATACGATCACGTAAGATATAATAATTAATACCTTAAAGGCACGAGCTGATTGTGTAAAAGCTCTGACTCCGACACTATACTTAACCGCGATCGCCTACGCATATAGGTATATCAACATACTACATATATGTTAATTAGAAACGCTTGCACGTGACTCGCAATTTTTCAACCAGTAATTCTAGTTTGGAGGTTCAAAGTTACTATATGATGATTAAGAGTAGTTGAGCAAGATTTTCACTACCTCTGCCCTGGTATATCGCGTAATTATTAAAACCATTGATATTTGAAGTCTAATGTAGTCAGTCGTCGATTGTACATCGATCAAGTATAAGAAATAAAGATAAAAAAATTATGACGAAAATGAGCAGCTATGTAAAAAAGCTCTGTTTCAACAGTGACTTAACTTGCGCCGCTAAATAAATGAATGTATTTACAGATTATCAAAGAGTGAGTCAGTGGAAGTACACTTATATAACTAGACGAGCCGACAAAGGCGAGAGATAAAATCGGGCGTCTTACTTGCGAGCTGTGATCGAGCCGCGATAACCCTCGCTCCAACCAAGAAGGCGGCGGTGGGTCTTTTGACGTTTCCTGGCCCCAAACGCTACCCCACCGCTGCCTGTTGAACTCCCCGGCTTTCAGGCTCGCCAACTTCCGCGTCGACGGCAGCGAGTTCTCGTCCTCGTAACAATACGGATTCTGCCACGTCCTCTCTCCCATCGCCGAGTCCGGGTTTCTGCAGTTTACTGCGTCAGGAAAAGGGTGCAAATGTTTTTATTGCCCATCTCCAAAAAAAAAAAAAAAAAAAAGTCACGAGATAGTTCGTTTGGGGTGGAAAAGCTCTTACCATGACAAGGCAGCAAAGTAACAGCCTGTTGTTTGTGCTGCTGGTGGTGCCGTTGTATCGCGGCCGCGTCGAGGTTGTCGCTCGCGTAGCCGCTGGTCTCGCCCTCGGGCAGGTCCAAGTCGGTGGCGTTGTCGCTCTTGCGCCGCGACCTGGAGTTACGGGTCGTACACCTGTGCCTCGACTGCCGGCCGTGCGGCGCGTTAGCCTCTTGAGTCTGCTGACAAAGGCTCCCCGTGATAAGGGGAGGGGGTAGGTAGTCGCGTGACCCACGTGGATTTATGCCGAGGGGGTTGTGCAAGTGCGAAGCGAAAGATACGTATCTCGGCCTTTCGGTCGGTGGCCGGCTAATCATTCATTGAAGGATAGGGGCAGGTACACGCGTGCGGTCACGTGATTCAAAGTTTTTTTTTTTTAGCGTTTTGAGGTGAAAATAAGTTGTTTTTTTCTTTCGTTTTGTCTTCAAATTATTTAATGAACAATAGTTTTCCCTAAGCAATATTTGAGCGTAAGAGTTTACATTTCGCCGAGGCAATAAAAACTTGGCGTTTATTGCTCCGTGCAAAAACTTTATCGATTATTCAAATCTTCTTACGTGTATGTACATGTACATATAATGCGGAATATTTAACCTGGTTTCTCGCCGCGGTGTATAGAGTCTGAGAAATCGGATACATGACAATTTAACTGTTTCACAGCACGCAACGTCGATTTCGCTCCTTAGAATTGATTTTCTGCATCGGACCCGATTTTGGCCCTATAGTCCATCTCAATTTTATTACATAAATATTCTGATACCTCGATATCTCGTTTTCATTGTTTGGTATGTATTTTTCATTTCGAAATTCCCTTGGATTACCATTAGAGAAAAGTGACAGATTTTGATTAAATTGATGTTTCTATCGTGTAAGATAACGTTGGGTGAAGTCAGGAAATGTCGTGACGTCGTGCAATGCTAAGGATTTCTAGAACCAATGACTCACTTGTGGGAGCTACACATTTGGAATAAAATCGATATAACCACGAACAAATTTTTTTTTTCAACCTATCCGTTTTACAAACAATTTATAATTAAGAACACTTTTTCCCTTATCTTTTTTAGCAAGAATTCGGGTCACTTGTGCTGCTACTTTACACTTAAGGCAACGAAGATAAAAAAAAAAAAAAAATTGTAGTCGCACGAAAGAATAAGGGTAGTTGAATAAAGGTATATTATCAGCGATCGATGTCGTTCCAGTTTACGCAGTGGCATAAGAGGGGGTCAACAAGTTCCAAAGTAACACACGCACCTAGATACCAAGTAGCAAACAGAAAACATGTTTTTTGATGTTACTAGATGACATTTGTTACAAAAAAAGCTGGCTTCATGCATCCCCAAATAAAAGTGGAGTTTTTGGCGAGAGCAACATTTTAGCACAGGATCTGGCTTAGAGCAGCCAAACAAATTCCAAAAGCTCCGAGTTTACAGGGCCAGCTCTTCAAAGGGTCAACGCACCCTTCCAAGGATCGATGCGCGTCCGCGTTCGGGCAACTAAGGTGCCTTTTCTCGGAGCCCATAGCTAGGATAACGATAAAAGCCATGCAGACGTTTGAAGCGCCTCACGCTATGCGCAGCTTTTGATGTGCAACAATTTAAACTTCCTTGGCAACAGTTTTCCCCCGAAGGGAATGTTTCGCTAACTTATACCGCTGAGTGGCAGCGTCAGCGTGATCGGGGGCAATCACCTCCATATTTTTTTTCGCTTGATTTCTTTTTTTTTTCTCTTTATGATACTTCTTTTGTTTTAACCAACTACCGGGTTGAGAAAGAAAGTTGGGATTATATTGATGAGGAAACCTAGTTTTCTTGTTAGTGGGAGGGAATGGGGTGTTTTTCATGCGGTTTCCAGTGTCTTGATTTACGTTGTAAGTACGTATGTATTTTTTCCTCAAAAATAACTACTCTGTAAAATTTTTCTTTATATCTTTAAAAAATTTTCTTAAGAACTTTTAGGAAATATTTTTGTTTGTTTCTGAATTATACACATTGACTTTTTTATCTGAGTAGATAATCTATCATCTTTTTCGATCAAGAACTTTTATGCAAGTGCACCAACTTGTATAAATTAAAATAAACTCATTACAATATGATAAAAAATAATTAAGATTTTTATTGTTTATTAAAATATAAACATTTATCAAACTATCATACGCGTTAACTGATTTAAATGTTAATTGTTAATAACTCAATCACAGCATACAATTAAATGGTAATTGCATTCACCTACACATACAATTTATTTTTAGTAATTGTTTATTAAACTACGTCTTTGATCGGATATGATGTGTCGAGGGCTAACGTGTATTCACAAGTGCAAAAAGTATATTTGCTCAAGAGAGTGCAGTTTACATAGCAGTGAAATCATTCCATTTCAAGAAATCGGCAATAATTATAAATCCAATTAAAATTGGAAAAGTATGCGCGACATTTATTCCAAAACTAATTCTTATAGGCACTATAATAACGGGAATACGCTATAAAAATCTCGAAGAAAAAAAAAGGACGAATAGATCGGTATCTGCTGGTAGTAAGTTCTCACCTGATAGCGATACTCATCCCTGGCGTGAACAATAGGCGGCAAACTGGGGCTCCTTTGACGCGAGACGCGTTCGAGTTCTTGATAATCCTGAAGATTAATGAGGCTCGCGCTGGTGGTGAGATCGTGGCCATTGTTGTAGCCGAGGCAGGAGTTGCCGGCGTCGGATCCCAAACTACGCAAGCTTATCGTGCTCGCATATTTGGGATGTTGCTGATGGTGGCGCTTGCCATTCATCTCCGACAGCGAGGTTCTATGGCCATTCGGGTAAGTACTAAGATTCATGGGGTTTTAGTTTGGCACTCGCAAATACAGCCATTGGAGGTCGAACACTATTTACCGAATCGTACTGCGGACCGCGTCTTTGTTCCTGCTCGGGTTGCAGTTTCCCGTGAGTCTCGACATTTCTTCTGCTCGAAAAAAATTATTACTTAATCACCCACAGCTATGTTTTTTCATACAATGGAAAATATGATTCTACGAGCAACGAGTGCCCCTTGATACGTCTACACAGTGAACGTATGTATACGGAAATGCGATTTGTATATAAAAACGTGTAGGTACCTTGTGTGATGGTATTCCAAAGTCTCGGCACATGATCTGCAAATTCTAGCGCCGCGAAAAACCATTTGAAAGATGAAATGAAAATTGAAAAGTCATGCCAAGACTTTACCAATTTAAACAAAGAAAATCAACATCCCGATGTATACTTAAAACTGATTTGAAATAAAAATAAAACAACCAACATATCAATGTTCATAAGCGTCGTAAGCGCTTAATTGCGCGAATCGATACCACTCAAAAATTTAAAATATCGACCACGTGCTCTACGACACACACCTTGCCCGCTAAAATATTTAAAACTTACAAACAAAACCCCCCCCCCCCGTGCGTGCACTTACACATATACACTCGTGCATTGAAATCTAAAAGAAAAAACAGCACAGGGGAAAAATAAACGATATCCGTAAAGAGTAGAGCAATGATGTTGGTCCTACCTCTCTCCCTGGCCCACTGAATGCGCTTCTGCTCGACGAGCGAAGTCCTGATGGCAGCTGTTGCGGTCGCCTGCATGGCTGTATGGTCTGTTGCCGCCTCGAAGGAGCCCCACAATGGCCTAATTTAACGGGCAACGAGCCACACGAGCCGGCCATCTAACTTTTTTACCGCGCCACTTTCGGCTTCTCAACGCCCCTATACTCTTACCGATCATTACAGATATACATACATATTCCCCCTCGGGTATCCCTCATCTATTACTCATAACTACACAGGGGCTATAACGACTCGACGTACCCGTTAAGACGAGCAGAACAGCGTATAGGGATGCAACGCGTCAAACAAACCGTCTGTTTAACCGCATCGTCTTGTTACTATTAGAAATATAAATCGAGAAGAAAAAAAAAGAAAAAAAAGCTTCGCTTTCTAAAAAACACGTGGCATCGTCAAAGATCGAAAGCAAAAGTTGCTATTGAAAAGCCCAAGGGGTGGTGGTGCAGTGGAAGGGTGGCGTGAGATGGTCACTTTTACTACCTGAATCTGTATGTATATATATGGGAGACGAGACGAGGAGATCCCTCGCTCGAGCGAAGGTCGGGGCTGCGGCCAGACGAGCTTGCGCTACCGAGGCAAATACTGTAGCAATGGTGGTATGGTTGCAGTGGTGCGATAGCGGCGAGGGTTTCAACCCGACGCGTCAATATTTACGGCGACCGGTCGACTGCCGAGACCATAAGCACGCGATCCGGTCTATACGAGTCCGCAGGGCCGTATACGACGCTTGTATAGGGCCTAAGGCGCGTGCTCGGGACGTATACTCATATTATACAGTATAACCCGCGTGTTGGCGTAGCCATGGCTACAATCGCGCCATCAACCGAACAGTCCGCGTTTAAGGTAATGCCAGCAAGCTGATGGAGAAGCAGGAACGAGCGCGAAAGGAACGACGACCTATCGATTGGGATGAGGGATAATGACCTCGACGGGAGGGGGTGGGCGGATGTGCGAGGACTTTGACGGTCAGCCTGGGATGTTTTTGTTGGTGTTCATCGGCCGCGCCGTCATTACCGCGTGCCTCGCGATGCGCTCCCGTGCGTGCCGATGGCACGTTCGATTAGACGGGTGCTTTGTACTTGACTTCGATTTTTTTTTTTTTTTTTTTTTTTTTTTCATACCTCGAGATTCGCATGAATCAAGTTCAACGGTTGAGGTGGACAGCGTTAGGAAAAAGTTAATGAAATATGAAGAAACTGGATGTGATGACGATAAAAACGATCGCACGATTATTGCTCTTGTGAGGAAAACCTGTTGGACGTTTAGCTCCGGATTTGCAATTTTAATTTCTTTATTTCATTACGATCAGCTCTACGGTTCTTTCATTCGGAAACTTTTAATCGCAGAAACAAATTATCATGTAAAAGTGCGATGTTTTTTCTGCAACTTATAAATTAAACGTACATGGGTTAGTAGTACATACCATTGGATGTATTATATCATTACAATATTTCATAGTATATTACTAAAATATATCAAACTTGATGACTGTATTGATGAGAGTTTCGATAATATGATGAAAGTTATTTTTTACACTCACGTTTTTACTAGTAACGATTTTTTTGTTTCGTTTTTTTTAAACATTATGTCGTAGGCTGACTTGCAAGTACAAAAATTCGTCAGTTAATTGCGAGGATGTATGTTTGCTGTGAGCTAAGTTGCCACCAAGGTATTAGTGTTTAATAATGGAGTGTAATCTGTATTTAAATGAGAAGAGCACTAGTACTATTACATCTTGCAGCAAAATAACTCATTAACTTATTAGATTTTGTTTTAAAATTTTCGTAATCATTGGAATAGTAAAATAATGTTTTATGTTTAAAAATGGTACTTGAGATGAGAGTAAATTTTAATAGTCAATAAGCTGGTCAGAGATAATTTAGTTTTTGTCTAGTCTTTTACGAAAAAATTGTACACTGAATACAAAGTGCGCTCAAAACTATTTGATAAATGATGTTGACTAAGTACGACAAGGAAAATTCATCGGATACTTTTTTTTAAAGTTGATATTTTAATTTTTTAATTACAATACTGGAATTTTCATGTTACGTCTCGAAGTATACCTTTTTATTTAAGGAGGTTCGGTATAGCTGATGTGTTCATACTCTGAAAAAAATTTATAACATTAAGTATTCATGATTTGGGACGTCCGCATAAATCTTTTTCAGTATTTTATTTCTAGTAAATTTTCGAGAAAACAATTCACGATGAAGCATTTTATTTTATACGTGCTTTTTATGACAAAAATAGTCTCACATTGTTTGATGGGTTGTACCAGCGAATTGAACACAATGAAATTTTTAAGGATAGAGCTGGTAGATGTTATTAGGTGTAGTTAGTACAACTTGCTTCGACACAGAGCCGCACTACTCTACACCACTGCTTGAAAAAACTATTGAAAATCCTTAAAAAACATAAATCATACAAACATTCAAATCTTCCATGCATTTTACGTATTACATAAACTCAAATTAGTTGAATTTTACAAGTTTTACAAGTAAATTAAAAGTATAAAACCTTTGTTTTTAATATTTTATTATATCTGTACATTTTTCATCTAAATTATTTTAATAATTATTACATAAATAATTAAATTAATTTATTGTTGACTATCATACCAGTTCTATCAAATGGTATAATTTGAAACAGTTAAAATATTTAGATATTTGAAGATAAGTTTGAAAGATATATTTTGCATTCTACAGCCTTCTTGTATTAATTGTCGTACAAAAAATAGTACAGTTTAATGTATGTACACAACTAATTGATAAAATACTGTTTGATTTTTATGGAAAACGCTTATCAATACTTTTGTTGTATGAATATATAACTGTTGTTACGTAATATATAATTTTCCAAAAATAAAAATTTTAACACATAATTAACACATTATTTTAAGATATTTGGATTTACCGAGTGAAATTTGTGCTTCCACTTTAAAAATAAAATAAAATTCGCATAGTTCTGTTACAACATTATTTTTTTCTTCTTTCCATTCTTACGTATACACCACCTTCTGGCGCTTGAACAAGAGCTCTTTTCGAATAAACAATTTCAGATGTTTTAGGACATGCTGAAAATTTGAAATTATGTAACACGGATATCAGAGCTATTTTAGATTGCAAGTGGCCGAAACGAGTACCTGAAATTCGAGTAATTAATAATAAATTTTCGAAAAGTTTTATTTTTTCGTCAAGTGAATCCATGTAGAAAATTTACCAATGCAAACCCGTGGACCATCCCCAAAGGGTAAATATACGTAGGGATTCCTCGCTGCAATATTATCTTTCGAAAAACGCATTGGATCGAATTTGTCTGGATCTGGAAAAAAATTAGGATCTCTTTGGAGTCCTGACACGGGAACGATGACTCCAGTTCCTTTTTCCAAGGTGACGTTACTGTTTGGAATATTGTAATCTTCAATGCACACTCTATTTAAGAATGCAAGTGATGGATGTTTCCTCAAAGTTTCTGTATTTTACAATATAATGTAAGTATTAAAAGTGGAAAATTTTTGATCAATTTTATTTAGATATTGTTTATTGTTACGGAATTTTTTAATTACCGCAAAACACCATGTGTAGGTACTCGAATTCGTTCATCACGCGTTCATACGTTATGCCACCTGGTTTACTGCACACTTCATCGATTTCCTCGTGAACCTTCTCTTGAATGTCTGGATTCATGGCTAATTCGTATAGGCAATAGGTAATTGTGCTTGAGGTTGTTTCGTATCCGGCGACGAAAAATACAAACGCCTGAGCTTGAGCTTGCACCAAACTTAACTTTTCATTATTGGAATCTATAAATATTTACCGTTATCCATACATTTCTTCACTTGTGTATAATATTAATAATGGTATTTTAATAAAAAAAAATTTTTTAATTTAATTTTTAACCATGCCATTCTTTGCAGTATTGTCGAAAAAATTTTTTTGAAATTCAAAAGAACAATAAATATATACGTATACGATATATAAATTATATTATTGTTATTATATATATTTCATGATTCCTTTTTTTGTCAAGACATGATTGGTTCATAAAATTTACGATTATTGCTAAAATGTCATGTTCAATCAAATTAACTAGATTTCAATTAAATCTGTTTAAACAAACATATTACCTTTGCTGGAACCATTTTGTGTTGATTTGTCATCTTCCTCTAATATGCCCTTGTCCATTAATTGCATCAATAAGTTAACAAAATCTTTTCTAACGACATTACTTTGTTGTCTTTGATTAACCATATCCTCAAATAATTTTGAAAAAAATCTTATGACCTCGTACGGGGTAAACGGTATTCGCAATACATCTAATACTATCGGAACGAAAGCAAGGGCATTTTTCAACGGCGATTGATCAAATACCATGAGCAAATGACGTTTGAACTCGTTTTCTGGATTATCAAGGCTCTTGCAGTTGAATCCAAAAGCAGTGGACGAAATGGTATCGGCTGTATACCTGCAATAAAAATTATTTTATTGAATAACTGGTACCTATACAAAATAATTCAAAGTCTAAGACTTTACCCATTTACCTTCCAATCATACTTTTCAATTCAATCACATCATCTTTATCAATCGTTTTGTCGCAGACTTTTACCAAATCGTCGCCGATTTCTTTGAGCAATGGAAACATTTGCTTCAATTTCCCTGACGTGAATATTGGCGATAACTTGGCTCGCAGTCTTCTCCATTTTTCGCCGGGCAAAAAAAACAAGTGACCCGATAGTGGATCGATTTTTTCATTAAAGTATAAACCGCGATCGCGAAATTTGTTGAAGTCCTTTATTAATATCTGTCGAATCAACTCAGGATCATTAATCACCAGCATGGGTTTGTAAAAAATGTATACACCGTGAAAGGGAAGCTTTTTGAATTTTTCGTAACTTTCTTTTAACAAATTACCTACAAATATTACATACTGTATTAATGGAGATATTGGTTGAATTTATGAATGATATTAATCGTATTGTAATAAAATTATGGAAAAAATTAATTAAATTGAAGAAACGAAGCGATTGGTTATTTACCTACAGACAATTTCCCAGTGACCACCGGTACAGTATTACCGAAGGGTATTGATGGCGCATCGTGAGGTATTCCTTTTTTGTTCCAATAATTATAAACTACGAACTTTAAGTATGTGTAAAATCCTAGAATAATCACGGTAATCCAAAATAGCTTCGTATGAAACATTTGCTCCATTGCTTGCAGCATATTGGTGCTCTTGCTGTTAATGAAAATTTGAGACACTGAACTTTGACGAGAACGTTCAACTGAGCGAGACTTTTATAGAATGAGGAATCGGAAAAGCCTTGACTTTGAATCGGCTTATCCCACTCAGAGTCTCTAGCCTGCTAATGATATCACCGAGTACGACATTAAGTGACGTGATTTGCACAAACGTTGCAAAAAAAGAAAACGTGGGGAGCTTTGGTTTTTATGGACAAGAAATGATTAACTATTGAATACTTACTTTTTTTAAATTGCACACTTACTTTATAAAAATGTCAATATTAAATATAACGAGTTTTTCTTTTTACACTGCATTTTTTTTAATTATAAAAATGATTGTTAAATAATGACCAATTGTTTTACAACTGTGCAATGTTTTACGTTAATCCAAAAATAATTTAATAATTAATTGTATTAAAACGAATACTTGTACTTAATTTTCATTATCAGGTTTTATTGGTTGAACTTTACCGTCGACTGACATCCAAGTACAAGAATTCATCAGTAACTTGTAGAAATGTACGATTACTGTAAGGTAAAGGTATCAGTGTCTTGTCGCAGAGTCTAAATGTGTACTTGGACAGAAGAGTGACAAGAGCTACTTTTCCTTGCATCAAAGCGACACGTTTACCTATGGAATTTTGTTGGAAAAGTTTATAATAATTAGAAACAAAATAACAAGTGCATACAGGATGATTTGAGTGTGATGAAGAACTTTCAAAATTACCTATACAAATTCTTGGTCCTTCACCAAATGGTAAAAAAAAGTACGAGTTTCGCTTAGCACAATTCTCTTTTGTGAAACGTTGTGGGTCAAAATTCTTTGGGTCTGGATAAATTTTTGGATCGTTTTGAATTCCAGACACTGAAATCGCTAGTCTCATTCCTTTGGGTATGCAAATATTTGTTTCAGGAATAATGTAATCTTTAGTGCAAAGACGGTTTATAAAAGGCACTGCTGGATGTTTCCGCAAAACCTCTGCAATATTACAATCACTGATTTGTTTTATTCATATTAATATGTAGTTTAACACGCAAATAACATAAAATAATCAAACGAAATTTTAATTTTTTACATACTTAAAACAGTATACAATTTTTTTAGCTGATATTATGAGATTTTGAATGAAAATACCAGAAAACACCATGTCGAGGTACTTCATGCTCATTACGTTATCATAATTGAAGCCTCCCGGGGTCACAGCAATCAGATCTATCTCCTCTTGTAATTTCTCTTGGATTTCCGGATGCTTAGCTAATTCATGCAGACAAAATATCAATGAAGTTGACGTAGTTTCAAATCCAGCGATGAAAAAAACAAAAACTTGTGCTGCTGCTTCTAACATGTTCAGTTTGCTTCTGCTTATATCTAATTAACAAGTATGGATTTAATGTTTAAGCCCAAAATAATGTTTTATCGAGATTCAATTTATTTTACCATGAGTTTCATCGATGTTTAGTTTGTTATTTAATTTTGAATAATCTGTGAGATCCATCAATAGATTGATAAAATCGTTTCTGTCAACTTTTTCTTCCAGGCGGTGATTCACGACGTCTTCGAACGTTTTGATAAAGAATTTATTCACACTCTTTTTGAATACCGGTACGTGAAAAAAATCCAAAATATTCGATCCAAATATGCTCAGTACGGCGGTATACTTTCCCATGTCTGTTCCTAATTGACCGTAATTACGGAATTCATTCTTGGGATTTTTTAAACTGTTACAGTTGAATCCGAATGCAACGGTAGATATAGAATCAGTTATGAATCTATTAAATTCGATTAAATTTTATCATTTGGGACCACATATTGAACTCCACATAAAAATATTTGTATTATCTAAATTTGTGTTCATACCTTTCGATGAGATCTTTAACATCCATGACATTATCGCGTTTTAAAGATTCATCGCAAATTTTAATAAGTTCGTCTGATACTTCTATCAATAGTGGATACAATTTTTTTAACTTTCCAGATGTAAAAATGGGCGTCAATTTCGTTCTTAAATGTTTCCATCTCTCACCAGGTAGTCTAAATAAGTTAAATGACATCGGATCAACTTTTAAATTCGAATGTATTCCTCGATCGGCAAAGTATTGAAAATCTTTGACTAAAATTGATTTAATGAGGTCCGGATCGTTGATTACCAATATTGGATTATGAAATATGTACATTCCGAAAAATTTTAAATCTTTAAATCTATCATAATGTTGTTTTACTAAATCACCTGCAATTTGTATTAACTTTTTTTTTAACTTTCTAAAAAATTATGTTACGTGTAAAAAGTTTACTAATTTAAGTATGTATTTAAATGTGCTTGCTAGAGTTACGTTGTAGTAATACATACCTATGGTTATTCTATCCAATAAGAAATCCAAATTTATATTTCCAAGTCCAATATTTGCAGTCACATGGGGTATTTTTAATATACTCCAATAATTGAATACGATGAGTTTTAAATAAAGATAAAAACAAACAATTAAGATTGTTATTAAAAATAATTTTGTGTACGTAAAATTTAAAACTTCGAGCAACATTTTACGCGAACGTTGACGTTGTTGGTCTACAGACGACTAAAGTTGAAAGATGAGTCGACTTGACTGCATTAATAGTATTGTAGTATTTGTTTTGGAACACACTATCTTGGGTTTCAGTAGATTGTAAAGTACAGTTACAACGCAGTTAATATTCGTTGCGATAAGGTATTAAATATGATTTTCTTCGGGAATCGAAGAGCGTGTAAAAGCTCACTTATTACCATAATTCTACCAGGGTTTGATTGAAAAGAGCATTAATTTTGCCTGAAATAATTTAAGGTGCACAAAGAAAAACTCTGAATAGTTCGCAAAAAAATTGTATTTAAAAGTAGATAAATTATTTACAAAGATCTTAAAGTAAAAGGCAAGAGCCTAAGCGTGACTTGTAGTGATAAACATTTTTAACAATGTCAATTTCACACAAAAATACATGGATAAATTTTGATTGTATCAGTTACAAATTTAATTTAAGTTTGTTGTCATTGTTTCGAGTTTTTTTTTTTTTTGTTTTTCCAATAAGACCACAAATTTCGTCATAAATCTCTGACAACTAAATCGTTCACTTATAAATTTTTTTTTTCCATGCATTTTTTAATCGCTTACACAGTAGTAAAGTTAAACGAATTAAATAACTTAATAATACTTCAACACCACTCGAACTTTTACAAAAACATACTTTACAGTAACACAACATTAATTCCTTAACTATAAAAGTATAAAAACCCTCAAAACGGTTTATTAACCTACTGAAAAAATTCCATTTTATACAAATTAATCTGATAAGATTTTTAGGCACGACTGCTCTACAGGAGAACCTTACATTCTCCAGAGCAAAAATTTTAGCGCCAAACATGGTTATTTACGTAACGTGGCAATCGCTCGCACAAGTCACGTTCAAGGTTTTTTTATAATATGCATAAAAAAAAAAGTTGGAATTACTCCCACTGTTTTAGAGTCCTTTTGAAAAATAGGGTTTTAACATTATGAACATTGTGGGAAACATTAATTTCCTACACTCATAAATATCATAAAAAATCTTGTACGCAACTTGAGGGGAAGATTTCCATACTCGTACGATTAATTGGTACTCGTTCCCGGCAACTTCGGCCACTCGTGTGCGTCAATCGCAATTCGTATAAAAAACCTTCTTTTCTACACTTTTTACATAAATAACGTAAAGAAGCTACAATCCTTTCATCTGAAACTGCAAAATAAAAAAGAGACTTCGTTTCATCGAATTTACACATATGTATGAAAAAAAAAAAAAACAGCAATATTGTGATGTAACTATGTTACAGTAACATGCTCTGGAGAAAATTTTTAGCAGCCATGCCTAACGTGCAAAAGTTTGGTTTTTTGCCTAAATTTAGCCACTTGTTTAACCCTCAATTCCCGTACGCTACGAAAATTTTTCAAACTCTTTTAATATTAGATGAACCACTTCAACCTCTTTTCCATCTCGACCTTCGATTCCTACACAACTCCTTAGTAACAACAAAACAAACAAACTAGAGCAACGATAACGTTTTTTAAGAGTCCCCGTTATTCGCGATTTGCGTCGAATTGTCGTGGCTCTTGTAGGCAGAGAAGAAAGCCAGCGCCTTCATGAGCTGGTAGCTCTTGCTGATGGGGATGTTGCTGTCGTAAAGGCCCTTCGAGGTCTTGCAGTCGATGTAGAACCACCAGTTGCACTTGAGAATTGTCTGGTCGAAGAGGGTCGACTCGGGACACAGGAAGCTCTTCATGATCAAACCGTCGTCCGTCAACGCGCACACGTGGAACACCTAGACAATCAAATTGTACAATTGTAAATGAGCCTCGTTCAGTTATTTTTGATGGAGTCACGATTATTACCATGCATCCGAGGTCTTCGTCAGCGTAAAGTCCTGGGAAATGCTTCTGGTCTCCGCAATAGAAACTGGTATCGGGGAGATCCACGCGACTGGCAAAGTTGTCGTCAAAGTTCTTGTCGTAGCCAACGGGATAGTATTCCCGTGGTGCGTTCATCACTTTCGTGGCTCCGGAAACATTGTTTGGCCTGAAAAGCATTGCCAATGAGATATCTTTTGCAATTATTGGGATGGCAATATTCATTTCCAGGATTCATCGTGAAAATCGTACTTTTTAACGGGTGCGCTTGTAGTCGTCGTGGTGGTTGTGGCTGGTCCCTGCTGTTTTTCCAGTAGTTGCTGTTGTCTCAGAAGAATGGCTGCCTCGAGAGCCTCGAGGGTGATGTTGCTGGCCTCAGCCAAAGCTTTGAGCGACGTTTCCATGCCTTGAATCGGCGCAAGTGACGGTAACGACGGCATCGACTGACGTTTTTCCTGCGTTTGTGCCTGTGGGTTTTCCACCGAGGCGATGGGTTGCAGGGACATGAGCGTCATTTGGTTGACCGATGATGCCATATCGTCGCTCGATGGCAACTGCATGAAAAAAAAAAAAAAAAAAAAAAAAACGGTTATACTAGAGGCTGCATTTGTGATGTCTTCTTAAATTTCTCATTGTGCCACTGCTCGTCATTCATCACCCCATATCTGGATTTACTCACAAAGCTCAAGTTATTTATTGTCATACAGCCCAACATTTTTACTGACACCCTACACGATTCAAGGCCTCCTTCCTTAGTAAAAGCAAAAGTAGTACCTTCAGCTTGATCTGGCTCGCATCGTCCTTTGGGGCGACCTCGTTGACCGACTCCTCGAGGATGGTCGGGCTGTTGCTGATGCGGTCAGTCAATTGAGCTGCCGACTCGGGCATTCTAACGAAGGCTGGAGGTATCGCCATCACGACCATGGGCTTGTTCTGCATCTGGAGGATCTTGTCGAGACTGGTGCCACCTGACTGCGGGACAGCTGCGACGATGCTTGGCATCCTGGCCGGTCCTGACGATTGCTAAAGGACAAAACAAAGGGAATTGAAAATTTCTGATGTATCAAAAAAAAAAAAAAAAAAAAAAAAACCAATTGTTTCAATGTCTTGTATACCTGTGTCCTCTTCATGGCCATCGGTAGAGCCTGTTGCGGGAACTGCACCTGCTGCTGTTGTCTCTGAAACTTCATGGCCTCCTGTTGCTGTTGCCTTTGCTGCTTGAGCACTTGCATGGCGAGCATTTCCTGCTGAAGGCGCTGCTGCTCCCTCATTTTGGCTTCCTGCTGGGCGCGCTGCTGCTGCTGCTTGAACGCCTCCTCCTGCAGCAGAGCGTTGTTGATCATCTGCGAAGCAGTGGGTAGTCTCGGGGCCGTTGCCGAGGACGTGAAGTTCTGCTGGACGACCAGCCGCTGGCGTTCGGGTTGCTGAGCCATGGGTCGCGAGGCGCCTGGAGGCAGGGGCTTGAAGGGCGGCACGGCCATCCGGTTGCGGATCTGCTGGCGAGGGTCATCGCGATCAGTCAAATTGATAAAAGGACGGTGCACTCTGTGTGTTCATTGTGGTTGTCTTTGTTGCTTGCGACTGGTCATTACTCTCTCGTGGAAGGGTCATAAGGTCGATTTTTCGTTACATTGATTTTTGTAAGATTGGCCATTTATTGTTGCTCTCGGGACGATAAACACATGGTATTCAATAATGAGACGGCAGATATTGAGGTTTTTCGTTATCACCGACGTGGCAAGCGTCACGCAACGCGAACGGGGAGTTATGATGAATGCGACAATTACTTTTGATGATTACGCAGTGACGAGACATAATGTTACAATTACCGGCTGAACGTGTTTTTTTTTTTTTTCGTCTTGGGTCACGAACGAGGTGAACCTTTACGATCACGTGGTCACGTGGATCTTTGCTTTCTCCTCTATTTCGTACCGAAGTATGACCAAAAGTAACAATTTCGTGTGATTGCACGTCGATTGAAAAAAAAAAAAAATAAATAAAGATTTACAGCAACGCAGGACGAAAATTTCGTTGTATGAAAAAGTGTCAATGATGCACCGAAACGCCATAAACCGTACGTGAAAGAGGCTCGCGCGCAAATCTCATTAGTGGATGCTAGCACTTGCACCGGAGACCCAACATTCACGCGCCAGTTGCCTCAAGGCCGTTAATGTCTAGCCATGTGCACTACACAATGCATCCACGTAAGCATTCGCGTGCAGCCACGTTTATGAAACGATATTAGCTCGCGCTGGGAACTTGGATTTCAGCGAAAGTCGTAGTTGGAGAGGCGGGAGAGCCAAATGTACCCCGCTCTCGTATATCTACATCGAAAGTACATTTGGTCGTCTTGCGAGTATTGCGTGTACGTGTGAGTGTTATTGGTTTCCTTGGGTTCTTATGGAAGATTTGGGATGGAGCAAGTAATACGGTTGGGTTTTACATGGAGTCGTGTACTTTCGGGATGATTCTTTGTTATATAGAAATTATTAAAGTTGCGTACGAGTCTTCGATTCGTTGTTTGGATATGGTGGGGCATTGTTTTCCAACCCGAATGTTCTCATTATGTGGTTCGAGTCGAGTTGGTGTATTCATTGCTCCAAACAAGGCTACGGAGTCTAAATTAACAAAGACTCGTCGAGTCCACGTTCATATCTGGATTGCGATCTGGAAGGTTGCTCCATCGAATGGAAAAATGAACTTTTGGCACGAAGAAAAACGCAAACTTCGGTGATTGCACCTGCAGCTTAATGACTTCGGGAGCAGAACACAACAACTCGGCGAGCTTGCAAAGATTTTCTAACTCGAAGAAAACGAAACCGAGTCCGAGATAAACGTTTGTGCAAGAGCACGCGCGAAGCTGTAACGTGAGGTTTGGTGTATATGTATATATGAGCTGTTGGGCTCTCTTACCACATTGGGATGCAGGCCGGGAATGCCACTCCGGCTGGTTTGTACGCTGCGTCTTCGACTGACCTCCAAATTCGTCAAAGAGTCCTGGAACCCAAGCTCGTCACCAACTGTAAAACCTATGGACGACAAACAGTTCAGATCTTTGTGTGTGCACCTATACGTGCCAAAGCACTTGGCATACTTTTTGAAAAAAAACGATTATTGTGTTGGAACTGAATGGGATCACGTCTCATGTGGTAAATGTTGCGCGTGAAATTGCTCCTGCTTATTTTTAGAATGATGAGCTTTTTTTGCGTTTCGCAGTATCTCTATGTGGTAGCGAGAAACTACGGTGGTAAATATTAGTTTTTTCTCAAGGAAAAGTTAGAAGATGATGTATTGACATGCACAGCAACAAAAGATGCATCAAACATGTTTGAATGTGAACTATGTATTAATGGCAAGCTTTATATATTTAATACCAAATATCATTGATGCAATTGCGTGATTAGTGATGTTAATGGATTTAGTAAATTTTTCTCTAGTGGCTGTAAACTTAACACAAATCCGTGGATCCTGTACAATTACTGCTATTATACACCATCAATACGAAATAGCGAGTTATTACAACACTTACCTACAAGTGCAAGAATTATGCATTTTTAGTGCCTGTTACTTGGAGAAAAATGATCATCCAATTCGTTTACATCTTAATGCAGTATCTTCCATTTTAAGGCATTAAATGAGATGGTGTCTTTTGAGATAAAATATTGATTATGAAGCGAAATAAAAAATTACATCCAACGTACATTAAAATATTACTAACCAACCCATGGTTGAAGGCTAACTTGTCATAAAAGTGCACAACTTGAGTCATATAAATTTCAACATACGTGGATGTAAAAAATGATGAGATCTGGTGACTTTCATTATGGTCGTTATGATTTAAAAATTTCAAAAGACCATTAACTACACGTTGACATCGTTTTATCGACTGTTAATTGCTTATCGATGATACGCAGGTACGTTAAATTTCAAAATTTCACGGTGATATTCGTCGGTACATCGATCTCAAATAAATGGTCATAAAAAAACATTGTAAGTATCATAATAAGTATCATCATATGATTTTTATCACGATTAATCATCTCTTGAATGTCATCATTCAAACCTTAATATTTTTTATGAGTATACATGACGTAACGATTATAATTATCCTTCGAAATTTTCTACACCCACAGGAAAACGTAGCATGTCTAAATATTTTTTTAGTTGAAGTAATTTTGTAGTTCATTGATTATCAAATCTTACGTAAATGTCACTTTCGGTAGAAAAAAAAGTCACAACTAAATGAAATTTTGAGATACAAAGTGATTGTATAGCTTCTCATCAAATCATTCTTTACTTCGATTTTTTTTTGCGCCTGACGGATGTAAAAAAAGTTCAGGCCAAGGCGGCCAGCTTTGCATAAACCATCCAGTGTTGCGACAACATATGTATGACATTTTTTGCGTGTTCGTTAGACATATGTGCTAAAGTAATCATGTGTATCTTATTATGTGTGTCTACATGTATCTGCATACTTCATCTCATACGTCAGTGTCAATGTCTATGAACGACGCCATATAATGTGTGACGCGTGTAATAGTATTGCGCAATTAATAGTGGATGGTAAGTATGTAATTATCGTATCTATGCTGAAAAAACTGCACAAAAAAAATTTTGTAATATCGTCAACGTTGTAATGTGAAAAATTTTTAATCTTTTTTCCTGAGTTCATTCAGAAGCACTGAAGATAAGTGGCCTCTGTAGTAGAACGATAAATTTTTATTCAAGTCCTTTATGTAATAACCTTTTTTTTTTTGTAGTATCGTCAACTACGAGAGTTCCAACCGGTCTTCAGCAAATGAAATCTTCAACACATCGATGACATTTTTTTTTATCTCTAATAAAATCTAAATCCATCAGATGCTAATTGGACAATGAAATACGTCACACGTTTTAGGTAAGTGAGAGTCACGATGATTCTTATATTCAAGTACAAGTTTCAACTCTACACAACCAAGTGCCATTATTTATAAAGAAAGTCAATCGTCAAACTAAAACTCACGACTGCAACTACCTTACACTCACAATAGTATTTTGTATGCTGAATATATTAATTTACTTCCCAATTCCCTAGAGTCAAACAGTTGTAGTATGTCTTTGGACACAATCTGGATGTCACGCTATCTGATTTCCGATAAAGTTTGTGTACATGTTCGCATGCAATATATAGACAAGAAAGAATGAGAAGGAAGAAAGAGAATTGCTGTTCTCGTTTGGATTGCGGTGGCCGAAAACGATTAGGTTTGTAACGAGTGGTGTATATAGTGTCCACAAAGGCGAGGAAATTGAAGGATGAACGGACGAAGTATGAGATGCTATGGATGAAGAACTGTAATTTGGTCGATAGTAGATATTGTTGCGGGTACGCTTATTGTCAGCCGGTTATTGGCAAGCAGCTCTTTATGGGTAGCATCAAGTGTTGTTTGAATCATCCAAATTTGTCTTTTTCAATGATTTTGTAAAAAATAAAACATGGATTAAGGCTTATAAATTTACTTTTTTGTTTATCCAAAAAAAAAAAAAAAAAAAAACAATCACATCCTATCTATTTGGCTTTTGTCTCAAACTAAGCTTTGCACTCTCGTTAACTCCGATGAATCCATGCAATCTATTGTTCTCTTTAAAAAAGTACTAACAATAGATTGCAGGATTATTTGATGTATAACGATTTATTAACCATTTGTTTTAGCAAATAATAAACTGCCACTTTTATTAGCACGACAAATTTCAGCTGAACTGCAAACGTGTAGGAACAAGTTTATGGTTGAGTAGTGCATGGAATAGTTTGAGGTCGCAGTCATGCAAGCCTGTGGGGCAGAGCAAACACGCAATTTTTGAAATCTCGTAAGACGATAGTGCAATGTTGAAGACTTTCGACAAATAGTGGTTTTTATATTCACGACAAGTATGCTTCACATCTTTGAATGGATCGAAGCAAATAGCATAGCCCATAAGTTGTAGACGAATAAGCGCCAAAGGCGTGTTTTCTAGTGAACTGGCCTTTTTTTTTTTGGTTCGTTTCACTGAGTGCAAATAATGTTCGAAGACTTGCTGCGGTACAGTGCCTCTATATACCTGCATTGAAGAATGAAAAAAAAAAGAAAATCACCGCTGTCGGACGAGAGTTAGTCTGCATGCTAATTTATTGGCAGACGAGTCGAGAAGGACAGCGGGAAAGAGGGACACATAACTAGGCTTGCGGTCCCTGTGTTGTTCGAGATAACGACAACGTGGATGGTTTTTATAAATTTTCATCATTGGTTTTGGCTTTCTGTCGTTAAATCGATGTTTTGTTCCTTTCTTTTTTATTGCAAGCCTTTTTTCCAATTTAAGCAAAGATAACAACGTATACGATATTGATATGTAAAATTTCTGCTTTTACTATTAAAGAAATATGTAACAGGATATACTCATCAGATAGTTTATGATTTTATAAAATGCAAATACGAAAACATTAGATTAATATTTTGTCAATAAGTGGATCATGTCCTTAAACCAAATATTCTTTTTTTGATATAAAAGTAATAGAGATAACATATAGACTTCTATATTTTACGAATCCAACATAACGTCTTGGTAACTTTTAATCACGTATCATAAAGTTTTCGTTCGATGAAAATTTATTTATCGGATTTCATCACTCCGGGATTCATCTTGATCAATAATTTCAGTAAATTAGCACGTTTCGTCAAGTCCACCGAATAACCAATAAACCTTGTCCTTCGCATAAATTGCCTCTCATTGCATTACCATCAAGACGCGAAAAATTCAAGGTACCTCATCCACCCAAGAAGAGGATATTTTGCCTTTACAGAAAAAAAAAAATAATAATAAATAAAAATAAACGCACGCGCGTCCGTTGAAAAAAAAGCGTGAGATGAAGGCGTATACTAGAAACCCTACAAAATCTCAAGGCTCGCGCTTCTGGACCGAACTGGTCGTGCGCGCTCCTTGTACTTTCACATTGCCTCCATGCATGTGTATATAAACGTGCGTTTCTGACAAGTCCACCTGTACAGTGCACATTATACGTCGTATGTGTGTGGAGAACTGGACAACTTTTCGAGCAATACGCTCGAGTGAGCAAAGAAAAAGAGATAGATGGGCAGATAGAGAGATATTTCTGTACCCAAATTTTTTACTTGGCTCAAGTTTACTGGGTCTTTGAGATACTTACAGATTGCCTATTTATGGAGCTGCTCTTGGTTTTTGTCAAAAGTACACATTAAAATATTTTTATTCTCTGTTTGAGGATCGTGTACTGTTGTATTGTTTTTTACACACTTTCCTATTTTAAAGAAAAAAATGTCTCTTTCCATATAATTTATCGAATCAAAACATGATGTTATTATTTTTTAAATTGTCACGGTCGTGTCGGTTTTCGAGTGCAGTATTGTTACAAAGTACTGAATAATTACACGCATGACTGTTGGAAAAAAAAAATTGCATGCTTTCTGGGCATTTGTATTTTCATTATGCATTTCGTGTTTGACGTCACAGTCGTTGTACGAAGATTAAATCCTCTTTAAAACTTATTATTACATTTCAAGCGCCTATTATCTCGATTTCACGGCTTGAAATTTTATTGTTCTATTAAATGAAATGCTGATAATTTTAAGATGATTAATTACAACTATCCATCACCGTGAAAACTTTTTACATAAGTGTTAAGTAATAACAATTTACAAGATCGACAATTACAACTGGTCGAATTAAAGCTAATGTAAAGCTAAAAAGATTCAACTGATCTCTGATATACGAAAAACAGGTGGTAAATACTTTGCAGTTTTTCGTGGACGTAAGGTCGTTCCCTTCACGTGGATAGCATATCTTTATACAGTTACCGAACATGCAATCTCGGCTTTTAGGGGTCACAAGTGTACTTATAATACAAGGAGACATAAGGGTAATGAAAAAAAAAAAAAAAAAAAAACCATAGTGGGAAGACAGCGTGGAGGAAGGAAAAAAGAGATAGAGAAAGAGAGAGCAACAGAACAACTCACCAAGACCAAAGTAGCCCTTGAAGCCTCCGAGATTACGGATCCGAAAGATGCCCGATTTTTTGAAGGAGCAGACTAACGTGAAACCAAAATCCGATTCAACAACGCACGGTAGCGTACTCGTTGACTCTCGCCACGTGCACCCTAAAACCAAATTGCAAACAAACAAAAAGGATGCGGAGAGATGGATATAGACAAAGAAAGGGTCAGTAAAGGACGCCCGGATCGCTACTGCAACTAATACTGTGGGACATTTACATATGTACAATATTTTATAAATTCAAAGCTTTTTTTCGAGCTTTCTGCATCTAGAATTATTCATCAAATTGATGATTTTTTTGAATGGAAAATTTTAGAAAAAAAAAAAATAAATAAATAAATAAATAAAAAATAACGTAAAAAACAAATGTGACACATCAGCTTTTCAGCGAAAATATATCTATTGTGATCGGCCTCGGCTTGTTTTGACTCTCATTTGTATATTCTGTGCTACTAAAATCAATGTCTCGTCCATAAAAATGTGTAACGTTCTTTTTCCGTCGATTTCATTTGAGGAAAGGAATGAATTTTTATCCACAACTAACTTGCTTAAATAGAAAAAAAATTACCCATCGTGATATTATTTTGTAATGTTAACAAATTATAGCGAGAAAAATCAATCCTGCGATAAGTATTTCAAAATCCAGTCTAGTGGCTATTGTTGAAACTGATTAAATTCAAACGATGAATGAACGCAGAGTGAGACATTGAGCGCGTTCACACGTCAACTTTCAATGGAGCCTCGGTGACGTACCTTGCAATTCGCGATTTTTTTCTTCTAATTTTACAAAGTGAAAGAGAAAATAAAGAAGGAGAAATCATCCGGTGCCACGACTGACCTCGACTATATTTCCATCCTATTATTTCGACGTTTTTCCCCTATTGAAACGAGCATCTCACAAAAGTACAGACTTAATATTTATTAAAATTTTGCGACGACAATAATTCATGAAATTGTTTTTTGAATAAAATGGCATGTGTTTTTTTTTTTTTCATTCTATAAAACGAAAGAATTTATTCGTGGATAAATGCATCACATTGTCCTTTCAACGAATCGAGAAAATAAATTCTCTGAATCGAGATCGGTATGCTTCTTTTTCTGTAACCTAGAATTTGTTTCATCACACAGCTCCCTTTTTTCAGTCTATAAAGATCACAGGTGGGAGATAAATTTTTTTTGCTCAGTGCCTCGTTTAATTGATCCGTGAGTGGACGAAACATATATGCACGCGGGACGAGCGTCGTCGCCAGTAGCCATCGAACGAAGGTAAAAGTCGCCGGACGCGTTTATAATGCGATGCTCTGATTTTCTATATTCCCCTCGACTCGTCGTCGTTGGTGTATGAATCGCCTCGGTTATGGTGTATACGTGCAACGCAGCTGCAAACGAACTGGCCACTTAAATTTGTTTCACTGCGCGCTATGTTGCTGTGCCTGTACGCGTACAATACGCATTTTGCGGTCAAAAGACGCATCTTCTTAAAGGCTAGCGGTGCTCGGGCTTTTAAATTTTTTTTTTTTTTTTTTTTTTTCAATGCGCGTATGGATTTTTTTTTTTATCTGCGCCTCATTTTGTTCATTTTTTATCAAAATATTCCAGTATAATTTTTTTTTGTGGGACTATGAACAAAGAATTCTGTATTTTTCAACAGTTTTGATAAAATCCATCAAATTATGTATTCAAGGAAATAAATGTAACTACTTGCATTTACGACTGACTGTTTAGGTAACATATTAATGCTTGTAGGTATTAATTGATGATTTCGTTGGAATTTTCCAAATCTTTCTTATTATCTGAGAAAAAACACTCGTGATTTCACATGTAAAGGAATGAACCAAACATTGTAAATTCATCAAATCAATAGTCAATCATTCGAGTGATGTTTAAAGATCAAACTATGGACACTCGCGTACTTGTCCTTGAAAACACAAAGAGCGACCAAATGGATATAAATATTCATCACTTGAAAATAAAATGTGTTTTACAACTCCATAGCATTTCCTACACACCTAAAATAGTATCGCTCCGAATGTAATTATGCGTACCAAAAAAGTAGCTACAATTCGCGCGGAGCTAAAAAAAAAAAAAAAAAAAAAAACGCACACCCGTGGATGTGGATCCCAAGCTTCCGGAAATTCCTCCATGACGCCAGATATCGGAGAAGAAAGAGGCACGGATGGTGAATAATGTGCGAGAGAGTCAGTCAGCCGGTCGGATTATTGGCGTTAAACGGAGGCGGCGACACTGGCCCAGTGACCCACATGGAGGGCGCGCGCATATATTGGCTCTCTAAACGAGTGCTTGTATCCATATAGACATTATCATGTGTGTGCTTGTGGTTGATTTTTGAAGAAAAAAAAAATGATATTACGATATAGGTTTTGATTTCATCGTTTTTGCGATGTTTTCGTAACGCAGTTAATCAACTCTCAGAAAAAATCGGTATTGGAGAGTGGGAAAAGAATGCTAATTTTGTAGCCATTAACTCATTGATGGGTGTAATTTATAGTAGAGTCCAATTTTCGATACGCTTTTGTGCATTTATTTTTTGACCAAATATTACAAGAGTATCTAGGTAGTATAATAAGTTCACATACGGTTCTGGGCTAATGGACTAAGCGATTTTTTTAATGGCTTTGACCTATGTTAAATCTTTTAAATTACCAACGTAGATCTGATAGGTCGAATTAAACTACAAGCTTTTTCTTGTAATTATTCCTACTTAGTTTTTTTTAAAATAATTCTTTATATGTTTATCGTATAAAGTGTTACAATGGTTGGTTTTCATTGTTATTTTTTCTACACAAATCAAACAGTTTTAGTATTATTAAGAGAAAGAAATTTGAAAATTTCAAAAATTAAAGTATCATTATCTCAGCATGAAAAGTTTTCACGTATGAATAAAACCATCCGAGCTACTTAATAAAGCACAAGTCGTTGACATAATAAGTCTACATTTCGATTCTGGACTTTTCAATGTTTTCAAGGGTAAGTCTACGCAAATATCACTTTGTAGTATTTTACAACACAGGTAAGCATAAGCCCAAACATGCTTAACGTTATCCTTGTTGATAATAGATAATCTGTGAATCAGAAAGACCGCCATTCGGACGGGAAGTTACCACGATGGTATATAAATATCGAATGACCTATACTGCTAGAGTCTACGACTTTACCTCATAGACTGTTGATAAAAAGGAGATGTGAGGACCTTTGTTTCAAAAAACGGAGCTACTGATAAATTTGTGGAAAAAATAATTCAATTCACGACAAGATCTATAATTTTCCTTTCCGTACTCAAACGTCTCTTCTTGTAAAATATTCCCCAAACAGTATTTATATTGGCATGCTGAGCCGTCGCATATGTTCAAATGGCACTGACGACACGAGCCATTCTTTTTACACAACGAATAAAACAAGATACGCAAACAGGGCGCTTGTCTTCACTTTTCTCTCTCGAGGGAAGCCCGCAACATCGCGTGTCCACTGCTCCTTACCCCAGCATTGGTACATATAACATTTATATTCACGTCACGAGCTTTTCCATTTCATAAATGTACGTATATTATTTTATGTCACAAATGCACCGATCGCGAGTCGGACGGGTGATGGAGTCGTGCAATTTCGAAATTCAAAAGAGGAAAGGAGACTGGTTTCTTCTCTATTCTTCGCGAGAACGTGTGGTTACTCTACTTTTCTTTACGAGACGACATTCACCCGTAATGTAAAGCACTTGATTGCACGTGCATGGGACGATCACCGCAGTTATTGACTTTTCTCTTTCACCTCCATAGATCCCCTGATGGTTGTCCCGATACTTTCGCACTTTTTAGCTAAAACCACTCGTTTACCGCGAAACGGGCCTTCGGGAGTGCACATTTGTATGGTCTATTTGTGACAACCACTTTCCTCGGAAAAATCGTAATGATGGTCTTTCTATTGTGTACTCTTGAAATCAACATACTTTGGCCAGCTTTCGATTTCTATATTAGATTGAAATGGGCACATAAACCAATTGTGTCTACGAGCGAGCATTTTCTAAAGAGTCAAAAAATTTTCATTTATTCTGGTGCTACTTTCAATCACAACGATGCGCTACGAGGAATCAAATTATCAGTTGTCGATTGAGAAAGAGATTTTTCTCGCTACTGTAATCTTCGCTCATTAATTATGATTTCGATACGCACTTGTTATTAATCGATGTGTCCCCGGTGAATGATTGCAAAAGTGATACGAGCCCGCTTGATGTTTCATTTTTTTTTTTTTTAGACTTCACTCATCCTCTCGATCTTTGCTTATGTCTTGAACAAAAAAATGGGTGCTGCTCTCTTGATATCAATTATAAGCCCGACGTTTGCGCAGTCGATTTCATGCACTCATTGCTTTATAGGAGCTCGTAAAATTACCCAACTCGTGAGGCGATTGCTCTTTCATTTTTTTTTTCTTTTCAAGTTATGTGTGCTTAATATACCTACGTATAAAAAGTTCGGAGGGTCGGTAAGTAAAATAAAATAAAAAAAAGAATACGCAAGGGAAAAAAAGATCTGGAAATGGCACGATGCTTAGGAAAAACTAAGAATCATAGAGCTAACAATCATTTACGGGGTAAGTGGAGCCGATAGCGTAATTTTAACGGTGTATAAATTGCTCGTCAATTTTTCAATAGTACCAAAACGATGACTCGTTTTAAGCCATCACATTTTTTATTTTTCAGCTTTGGATTCGTAGGTTTCGAATAATGCTCTCGTAAATATACAGGCTAACCTCGTAATTTTACCCTCAAGCCATGATTATGCTACAAGAAATCATACAAGCACATTTTACGCGTAATATTTACACTGGATTTTGACATTGCAGTTCATCATAATACAACTACCAGAAAATGCAATTACAATAATTATGTACAATAGGTTGAAAAAAAGGTTTGTAACTACTGTAGAAATTCGTTAGTCTAGCTGTGAGAGGAAAAGTCGAGTATTAATGTAAAAAAGACCGTAGGATAGTCATATAGTCAGATATTAATAGCACAGAATAACATGTGTGTATTTTTTTATGTTACATAAATAAACAGATACCCAAAAGCCTACAAGAATATTATTCCCAAAGTTTGTGACAATGGTACAAAGAGGTACATATATACATACATTTTATCACTTTACGCAAATCGTATAAGTATAGACAACATAAATTTGGTATAAAAAACTTTAAGGTATAATATTTATTGTATGCATGTCCTTTGTATCGTTAATGTAACTTTGGCATAAAATCAGTTTCCGCATAAATATATTTAAAATTATAGTACATGAGCATCCAATGATTTATACACTAATGATACAACGACAGATTGATTTTTGTAGAAAGGAACTTTGTCTAAACGTCTGTGGAAGAAGATTGCACGAAGGAACAACAGAGTGCCGTGACTCCATAAAAGCACGAATTATCGCTCGAAACACGAACAAAGTGACTTTGAAGATAAACGACGAATCCGAAACTACGTTGTAAGGATCCTCTAATAAGCTCGAAGATCAGTCATTTGTCGCCACTTTTCACTTGACGGGCGTGCAATCTTCCTCGGCGTGGGAGACGAAAAGATCCTTTCCACGCCGCTTGTAATTACGGGGGAGCGTTTGATTGAATTTTTGACGGTGTAAGCAGTTATTCAGTCGAGTCATTGACTAAGTACGAATGGAAAATCACCGTAGTTTTGAAATTCAACTTTTTATAATGTAATTTAAATAATTTCGAACAAGTCGTCTCTTTGTGACGAGAGAAAATTGAAAGTTGTCGCAACGGGTGCGTTCGACCTACAAAGCGAGTCGAAAAATAACGCCCGGATCCTTGGATCAACTCCTAAAGGTTACAGGCATCACGACCTGTTACATTGAAACTTTCACTCGCTACTCTGGATAAAAATGATAAAAATTTTCCAAAAACTGAAACTGCTCACACCGTAAAACTCGTACGGCAAACAGACTCGCACGCGTGACTTGGAAGTTCAATTTTGAAAGCTCGATTATATACCGAAGCAAAAAAAAAAAAAAAAAAAATGGTCAACGTCCGCCATCCATGATACCATATTCCTACGCGAGTTGGTTTATTTTCCAATCGAGAGTCGAACCAGATGTGAAAGAAAACCTCCAATCGGTATATACGCCGGTTCTCTTTTTCAGAACTCGGCGCCTCGCCCACGGTAGTGGACGAGTGTCAAATTTTCCCAACAACTGGTTTTTTTACTAAAAATCCAGCCCATCGGTCGTAATCGTTGTAAGTAGGTTGAGTCCAGTCACGCGCGAGAGTCCGGCTCGCTCGAGCTCACCTACACTTGCGTATACACTCTTGTTAAAAATGCAACGAAAACCCGAGTAATTTTCGGGCCCGTAACGCACATATACGTACCCACGACCACGAAGAAAAAAAGCGTCGTGGCGATCTTCATGTTCGCCTCTCCGCTTCTCCAAGCTCCGACACGACGAGTGAAATCTTGAAGTTCGCACGTGGGGGAAAAAAAAAGGAAGAAAAGCTACGGAGCAACCAAACGCGAACAGAGTCCCCGAGAGGAAAAATGTCCAAAGCCGCGATTTGCCCAAGGAGTCGAGCAGGTGCGCGAGGGACGACTAGCTGGACGGCCACTGATACCGTATGATGCCCATCGCCGTCGCGTTACCTGCGCTTTCGAGAAAGAAACGCGCGAGCCACTACTCCCCCCCCCCGATCCCTTCCACCAGAACATGTGTATCCTAGCCGCGGGAGGCCCAAAGGCCCCTCGCGCGCCGACGGCTGATTATTTGCTGTTATACAAACGGGACGACTGACCGACGCGCGAGATGGACTTGTTTGTTGCAAGCGTAGATAGGCTGATTTGCACGAGTTTACTCGTATACTTACGGGGGGGGGGGGGGGGTAGCGCGTGATTCGCGCAACTCGAGAACCCACTGACGCGTGTTACGTGCCTCACAGACTTCCTGCTTCCTGTATACATTTATATACATGATTGTGCAATAAATATATAATGATCCCCATCTGAAATCCAATTGGGCATATTTGGTGATGGGCACAAAATAAGCAGGTGATTGTTGAAAATATGCTGCGAAGCTCGTGGGAGATACCAAATACGGGAGAGAAAGAATTTGTCGGGGCCCGAGGAAAAAGAGAGTCCCTCGTGGGGATCGGCAGCCACGGGAGCAGAGAGGGAGAATCGCGACTGACCCACTCAGGCGCTTCGACCTGATAACGGGATCTTTACGCGCTCCCATGTGTGTATGGGTGGGTACGTGTGCACGTATAGAGAGCACGTGAATACGTTGTAGCTTCGGTGCTTTTGGAGCGGGACGAAAATAAATTTTTTAAAAAGGGGGGCTTTGCAGGAGAAAAATCTACATAAATTTCCAGTTTGAACGATTTGTTAGCTGTCCTTGCGCCTGTAGAGGATTGTGAATGATAGTACTGGACTCGCACAGATATGTTTATTGATTTCTCATGGGGGGAAATTATTTGTGTATACGAGCATGCGAAGAATCGGATGATACGCGCACCTAATCGTGTGTTTACTGCGGTTCATCGCTCCTTCGCCCGTTTGTGGCCGTACTTTCGCGGATATCGGTCGAATTAGCATATTTCTCTTTGATGCGACAAATATACGTTATGGCTATAATATATGTACGTCGATCGCGGTGGGTGCGTAATTTTATCGAAAGAGTTTTTTTGCCGGTCAAAAGTGTCGCCACTTGCTTCCTTCGAGAGAAATCGGTATGGACGAAACGTAGTTCCTGGAAAAAAAAGTGCGATGTTTCGGAGTTTGGCTTGTCAAATACATGTGTCTATTATAATATAGCTGAGGAGTCATTTTCTATGGTATCTTACGCCCACGTCCTCGCGAACCCCATTATTTGTCATTCCGAACGTCCGAAGGTTGATTTTGAAGGAATAAAAAATGGAAAGTCTTAATGTCGCTTGATGACCGGTTGTAACAAGTCACAATTTACGAAACACATACATCCACATCTATTTCCACTCTGGCGAATGGTAATGATTTTTTTTTTTCGAAAGTTTGGGTGACATTACCGATTTCGCGAATCGAAACGATAAGTCCTCTTTTCGTTGACAAGTCGGGTAACGAGCACAAGTTTTGATTGTATGTTATTAAAACTAATGGATGATCCGCGAACTTTTTGCCATCAAACGACACGGTTTTGTAGAAAGTAAGTGTAAGTAAGTAAAAGTGATGGAAACAAATGGGTCTCTGGAAATTGCTGATGGTAAATTTTTTCGTTTCAACCACCAATTCATAATAATGTTTCCATTGATTTTAAGTGAATAATTCGTGCAAATATTGCCGAAAAATATTGATCGATTCATGAAATGATTATTGGAACATCAAAACCACGTATTTAGTTGGTAGCACATTTCATACACATTATATACTTTTCTGAAATCTAAAAATTATCAGATATTTTAGTGGGTCCAAAATGAATACGTGGAAAGCTGTAAGTGTAGCTACCGGTGAAATTTTTTGAGACATGAAAATTCATCGATTGTACAGCTACTTCTTTTGCGATTGGAGAATTTCATAAAAGTTGGATTTACAAACATTTTTATTCATATTTCTTTTAAATAATCCTAAAATTAAAATAATCACAGTTTTATGAACAGACATATGTCATTTTACCATAATCAAATGGGATGATCAACGTGAACTCTTTTTTTCTGAGTAATGAATTTACAGTCACCAAATTTCTTTTATATTTTTATTACGTCCAAAAAAATTTTAGGCAATCCGACAAAGCCATATATAATCCATGGGAATTTTGGAGCTCTTTGATATCGATTATAATTGATAAGATAGAAATTGTGTTACCATAAGCTAAGAAACTGTCGGTATCAACGTAGTAGAACGAATACACTTTTATGTTTATTATTTTAATACTATCGGTATACTAGCAAAAAATTTTTGTACATCCATACATAAATTTGTTTTTTAAATGATGTTGAGGTTGTCGAGGAAAAAAAGAAACAAATGATATTTTTTTTCATCATGTCATTTTTTTATTTACAAATCATTATAGAAAACTCTATGTTATTAAACGAAATAATAATCGTTTGTAAGTACAATTTTCGATAAAATGATACAAATTAATCACTATATAAAAAACGTAAAATGTAAAATGAAAGGGTAGAATAGAACATTGTTTATTATACTGGAAAGAAGGATATTAATATTTGTACTAACATTTGGCAAGAATTACTCACAAAAATTTAAATTACACAGGTAAACCAATGAAGGTAAATAAATCCACTTTTTTAGTTTATCATACAAAATTACAAAATTTTTGTGAATAAAATAGGGAGTTTGAATATTACAACCAGATGATTACAAAATACAGGAACTAGAATGAAAGGATTTAATCCTCAAAAAGCTCTATTCAAGATCTATTGACAAATATAGTGACACAATATCAATGGGTATTCTTGATTTCTATAAAAGAACACTCACAAATACAAATTCCTCCTTTATCAAAAATCTTACTGGCTAAAAGACTCAGATCGACCTCTAATAATTTTATATCTTTCACTTGATCAGTGTATGAATTAGTTACTTCATGAAATAAACTTACTTCCTTTTCTTCTTTCCTTCCTAAAGAATTATTCAAGACGTTTTCAACAATTTTAAGAATTAACGTTGTTTTTGTTAAAAAGTAAAAAATAATTTATACCTTGTGTTTTTTATTTGATGCAGAATCGAGATGTACTTCTCCATTTGCAGTTACTGCATCTGTATTATGAGTACTTTCATTTGCAATAACTGAATTTTGCTCTACTAACTGCTCAGAAGGAGAACTTTTAGCTTGAATACAGTTTTCTGGGTCAACAGATACTTGTTCATTCTCTTTTGTTTTTGGAGGTATATACACTAAATTTTTTTTTTCATCTGAACTATTTACAATTTCTTGACAACAAACTTCTGGATTTCCTTTGCTTTCAAGGATAAGAGGACATGTTGATTCAGTCTTTTCTTCTTTGGTTTGTTCTGCAACTTTGTCGTTTGTTTCGTTCAAAGTATCTGAACCATTTGTAATTGGATGATTAGTGGCATTGTTGTCATTTGAATTTTCATTATTGCTGTTCTGCGATTTCTCTTTTAACTGAGCTATTAATTTGGCCCTTTCTTGTTGGAAAGTTTTGCACAACTCTTGAAGAAGTGAACATTTTTTGTTCAATGCAACCATCTCAGCATCTCTCGTTTGTTTCTCCGTTGCCATGTCTAGTAATGCATTGTTATTTTTCTCCCATCGTGTTTTCCACATGTTTGTTTCTTTTTCCAGTTTTAAAATTTTTTTGGACATCTGTTGAGAAAGACATTTTTTCAATTATTAACATGTTGAAATGAGCAAAATTCAATTTTTTGGTTCAATATGTTTTTAAGACCTTTTCCATTTGACTATTGAATTCGCCAAAGACTTCATGACTTTTTGACAAAGCAGTCTGAAAATCAGCATATTTATCCGTGTACATAGCAACCTGAGAACGCAAGTTTGCTTCTGTTTTTTGCAGTTCAACTATTTTCTTTTGATATTCAGTCAATGTCTGAAAAAAATGTATAACTTATTAAAATATTGTGCCTATTGTAATGTAAGCTGTAATTAATAAAAATGAATAATCTTACGATCAACATCTGACTTTTCTCTCTCAACAATTTCTCCTTCTCTTCTGCCATTTCTAGATTAACCTTGGCAAGTCTTGCTTCCGTGGATTTTAACTCCTCTTTCATTATTGTATGCATCTCTTCAAACTGCTTTTCTCTAGCATCCATTTCCTCGAATACTGTTTTGAATTTTTTATGTATATCCATGTTGTCTTCATGCAACTTTACATTCTTTTCATTTGTTTCAGTCATCAGAGCTGTTATTTCCGTCAGTGTACTCTGAAATTTGGCTGAAACTTCCTTTCTCTTTTCCTCCTCTTCCCTGATCTTCAGCATACTTTCTTCCTTGATGGCCTTATTCTGTCTTTGCAATTCGCGACACAGACTTTCCAGTCGACTCCTTGTTAAAACAGCTTTACTTCTTTCTGACTCGCATTGGTCCTTTTCTCGTTGAACCACCACGACTTTTTTTTCTGTCATCTTCAACAGTAGCTGTAACTTTCTATTTTCATCCAGGATTTCCATGTACTTTTTAGCCACTGCACTCAACTTTTTCTCTGCATCCAAGTCACTCAGACTTTTCAGTACCTGATCTATGTTTCTCTCATCCTTTTTCTTTGATTTTTCTTCCTTGCTGTTGCGTTTTTCTTTTATTCTGATTGGTGATGGTGCGATCTTCAAAAAAAAGTGGATACACAATTTTATTAAGCACAAAAAAACAAAATTATTACTTCAATGCAACAACAAACAACTTTTTAAAAAACATTCTTAAATAAACCGAAAGAAATAAACAAATGAAATGTAGCTTGAAACACTCGTCTGCAATTACATAATATGATCTGCCGCATCGAAAACGACAACTACTAGTAAACAAAATTGGCTGAAATTTACAAAAGTACATGCAATAAAAAATAATTAAAGTTATAAACAAGATAAATGAAACGAATAAAAGATACAGTAAAAAAAAAATCATAATTTCGAGGTTAGAGAACCGGATTCGCAGACCAAAACAACGGTGGTAAATACTCACTTCGACTTCCTTCCGGGGCTCGGCGTTCATTCTGTCGTTATTTAATTCCTCGGCGACGTTGTTGTCCAGAAAAATCTCGTCCACTGTGAAAATAAACTTTTGAAAAAACGGAAGCAGATCAAATGATATGCGGCACTTATGCGTCTATACATATAAGGATCAAACAACGGAGTTCGATATAGCGAATCGTCTGCTCTCTGTCGCGCACGAAAAAAAAAAAAACACAACTCGCGTGAGGGGGCTTCCATATTTCGTGCGCGCGCATAGTACCTAAATGGCACCATAGATATTTATAAGAAACATAGACTGTCTATGAATGGCACAATTTTTCGCGAGAGGTATAAGTACTGTTTTCAAGTGTATATTATTTATTTCACATGATACAACTTGTAACTCATGTTCTTTATTGCCCCGAGAATATTACAACACTAATAAATTTTTATTTCCCGAGAATTTGCTCGAGTAATCTGAAAAAATTCTTACTAATGTGCTTTGATTGCCCTTACCGATTTTTCTCGTGCATGTACGTTAAACCGTGTAATTATGTTAAAACCTGTTGATATCCAGGTTGATTATCGATAATTGTAAGACATCTCATGCGATTGTACCAAGATTTTAATACTTAATCAATGGAAAAAAAGAAAAATTATTCCAGCACAGGAGGCACTAGATATTAATTTAAATTAACCGTGCATTTGATTAAATTTCACCCGTGAATTCACTGAACGTACGATTGTTACATATTTTCGTTTGCCACGAAGTAGGATATAGAAAGCGTTGGAAGTATGTATTCTATTAATAGTATCACGTAGGCAGGCAATCGTAACGATGGTCTTTCGTAAAGCACTAGTTTCACCTAAACTTCAATGTGTTTTGCAACTATATCGAAGCAATAAATGTTAAAAAATTTTCTGGATAAATTAAAATCTCCGCACAAAATGTCCCTTATAAGGAAGCGCCACACTGTACTTTGCAACGCTTTGCTTTATTCCGTTGAAAAGTTGTGTATTCTACGATTATAACGATCTTAAATTTGAGGTGAAATTTTTGCCGGTTTTAATTAATAATTACCAATAATGTCCATACTTCGTCGATGAAGGAACTATTAAAAGAATGTTGTTGTTTTTTTTGTACTAGAAAAAAAAGGTACAGGTCACCGAGTCAGATCGAGGCTGGCATAGCACTGAGGGAGAAAAGAAAGAGAAAGAAAAATCAGAAATGCCAAGCTCAGTACACCATTCTGTTTGTGTATTTTGGGATGATTCTAAAGTTAGAAGTTAGACCATGGGTATTGCACGTATGTATGCACGAGTGTACATACTGTTATCAACAGTTAGGCGCACGCGGAAGAGACATCAAGGCGATTGTCGCGCTTACAGTTGTGTAATTGGATAAAATAAATTGTCTTTAAAATTTTTTCTGCATTCGTTCATTTATTTTTTTATTTTTTATTTTACAACATAGTAATGATTATGTAAAACTAAGTATTGCCATATTATAAGCTAATGAATATAAAAGTTTTACCGAAACGTACCTTAAAAAGTCTTTTTACGCAAGATCGAGCACAGGATCAATCAAAATGTATCAAAACACAACTTTTAAAGCATAAACATGATTAAAATTGCAATTATTTACTCAGTGCATTGCAGTAGTGTTTATGTAATCTTCGTCAGTAGACAAATTGACCTTTCATCAACCATTTGACCAGCTCTATCACAGACAACTACTTTTTTCTAAAACAATTGACACTATAAAATAGAGGGTAAAAGATTTCTGGCACATATTTAATGCACTAGGGAAATACTTGTTGGTGTAAAAATGGAAAATAATTTACGAAAATTTCAAAATAAAGTCTCATGTACTTCTATACTGATTCTCAAACGAGCATCTAGTGAATATTTCACAGTTGATAATATGATTATTTACACCCATAAAAAAAAAAAACGTACCCGAAAATGGCTTGAAATTCAGTTTTGCGCGTACACTTACGTCCGGATATACCTAACTCGAAAAAAAAAAAAAAAAAAAAAGAGGAGCCTTCAAATTACAACAGCCTGGCCACGTACGATTTCCGGGTCGGATGCGCACGTTGGTGTATACATGAAAAATATTAATGCGAGCATTCCCGCGAAATACAGCAATTCCCATGATAAGTGTACGTCGCATATATATACAATATCATCGCCGTCAGCATCGCTGTAAATTTTTCACGCGAGTATATATACCCGAGTGCGCGTTGTCCACTATATATGTACACGAGTGCCTCGTTGGTTGTGTTAAAAATAAAATCGATTGGAAAAAAGACGCGCAGCAACGGCAGGTGTATAGCGAGCATGCGATTAAAAGTAATACAACGCCAAGCGAACGTAACCGCTTATGTACTTTGAGAGGGATGTGCCACCGGCATGACAATTGCGGAGCTGAGTGGTGCTTCTGTGTAGTTAAACTATACGCTTCTCTCTTTTTCTAAACTTATGATGATTTCGCGTGTGGAGAATAAACAAATTATTTTATTTATTTATACGGTGCTTGGGCATCATTAAGCTTTACAACAGCCTTCGATTTGGTTCGATTTCTAAAAGTGGTTGAAATTACCTAGGAAAATATTTCAAAAAATTGATTTCACATTTTTTTTAGAGCTCCCCTTTGAATCTTAATCAAAGGAAAACTATCATTTCTGTGCATGGATGTTTTTTCCATCGACAGATAATTAGTTTTCAATTTTTTTACACCTTGTGTTAGTCGGTCCTTGGATTACTTTTCCACTGATTAATTCTTTTGTTTTCGTAATGATATTCGTAAATCTAATTAGTGTACAGTAGTATATGTAGTCATTGTTTCTGTTGCGTTTGACAAAGTGTACCTCAAAACATTTATAATTTCCATTTCATATCCATAACATAGGACTCAATGTTGCGTAATGTTTATTAGAAATCTATGACTTATACAATTTATAAATAGTGAAAATTCATAGAAATACCAGTAAGATCGGTAACATTCTTTTTAATGAAAAACGTTATGTTTTTTTGTATTTTTAGTATTTATACAGATTAATTACATATATATAGCCTCAAAAGTACCAGTGTCAGAGAAATAGTCTCTGAACAAGTCAGTATTTCGATGTGGTATGTATTAGAAAATGTATATCATGTGTAAAAAGTTGCAAGAAAAATTATTCCGACATGAATATAATCAAGAAATTTGAGTTAAAAGAAAATTCTAGTTTTTCAAGATCTGTTGAAATTTGAGATTAACACATTATTACATCTGAATAAGGGGTTTGTTTGAAACAGTTAATCTCAAAAGTTGATTTTGGTAAAACATGATTAATCCTGATGATACATGCAAGTCAATTGTTTAACGTAATAATGTAAAAGATCACAAAGTAGTTTAAGGATGAAGAAATCGTGAAGATAACAAATCACGTAAAGAGAAAATTTCATAATTTGATTAGAATTTCGAAATAAAGATAACAAAGTGTATGTATCGGGTCCACGACAATCGTTGTACACCATCTATGACAGAATGAAGGAAATAAGTGGAGAAATGAAAGAAAAAGAGAGTGAGGGGGTGGGAAGAAGAAAAAGGTACGGCATTAGCATGCCGATTTGTAATTGTAAAATCGATGTCCGGCGTGACTGAGTTGTCCAAGTGAATTTCCTCGTTACTTTCGGCATTGTCCATTGTATGTTTATAGGCTGACCGGCCAAAGATGCATGAGATTGGAATTCCTCATACGAAAGGCTCAGACCTCCTCCTTTTCTCTCTATCCTCTTGCACACACATACTCTTTCTCTCTCCTTTTTTTTTTTTTTTTTTTTTCTTCGTCCTCGTACACAGGTAATTTGCGATTCGCATACAGAAGAGACGACTCCTCGTGTCGCACCTGTGTTTTGCTGTTGCTTTGTTTGCTATAGCTTGCAAGTGTAGAAGAGGGTGTTTAGAATCGCGTCGATCCATAGCGGACTTTATGTCATTGTGGATATCATTGCAGAAAGTCTCGTGTATTTGAAAATTTTGTTCCAGAACTTTCGAGAAACTGTGTGTGTGGTTTTTTTTTTTTTTTAATAATTAAAACTTTTGTTTAGCTGATGATTTGGAAGAAAGAAATAACGCGAGATGAGCAAACAACAAAGATACTCTCACAGATTGCAAAAAAACTGTTTTGCAACAGTTAATGAGGTTTTATAAGTAAGTACTTCTTCAAACTCGAACATTTCAAGTTTACGTGCGGCCCAGCCGAAAAAGCATCGAGATGAAATCAACGAGAATCGCGCACGATGTTTTTCGACAAGACCATATTATTGGCTCTGCTCTGTGCATACAAAATGTACGATGCCTCGTATTTTATTTCGCACAACGATGGTGGTGATGACGTTGCCGATAGAATTGTCGTTGCAGAATGGCGCTACGCGAGTTATGGGCTGTTTGCGTTGGCTCGGTGTTCTAAGCTGCCTGCACCTCGTATTTATTCACTTTCGAGCGATTTTTATGGAGCCGTGCAAGCGCTATCCGGGAGCCATATCGTATACACGCGTACGCTTAGAAATTTTATGGCCCACGATTTTTATATCACACTGCCCATTTGCTTGATCTTCGTTTATACTTTTTTTTTTTTTTTTTTAACTTTTTGGGAAGTTAAATTCGTGAAATTTCTAACTGGTAAGGAAAAAACCACCGCTAATCGTTAGGACAAAGCTCCCTCTTAGAATGTTATTCCCTACAGGTTTTTACATCGTTCGCTTTAAAAATTAATCTTGTACATATCTTGTTTGGAAAAAAAATCCTTCTATTTTTGCGTCTAATGTTAGCTCAGAAATTTTGTTTGTTTTTTTTTTCTCTTTATTTTATTTTATTCTGAACATTAGACCTTTTCCATTGACGAAGCAAGAAACAAAAACTTGGGATTTCCAACGATAAAAATAATTTTTAATTAAACATACACAAAATTAATTATTTGCGAAATAAATCCTGTAATGCATTTTTATTTGTAACGTGTTATTGGGCAAAATCAATTTAAAGTCATACCATGCCAATTTAACAGATAACAAAAAGCTATATCTACCAAGAAAAAGTTAAGCGTTTGTCAATAACAGTTAACCCCGTACATATTAACTCATTTAGCCCTTCCAGCCCTTATCGCCCAGACAAGCGTGTAGTTAATAATATCAACTTCCGCAAGTGCCACCTGCCTGGGGGGGATCGATATATCGAGTCCAGCTCACCCATACTCGTAATAACTTGACCTTACAACCACTTGTGCGTACATACAAATGCCCGTACGCAACCCGTAAAAGGCGCGTTTTTATAACGGAAGATTACCGAGCGTCAAATACACGCGTGCTCATATGAGTAGGTACACGCGCGTGGCCCGAGTTTGATCGAGTGCGCCGCGTATATTATGCGGAAGAGAAAAAAAAAATGTTTCTACTGATGGTACTATTGGAGACCAACGATACGAATTTCAGGGTCACATGAAAGGGCTCGCGTCTGGATGTAAGGCATATCACGAAGGAGGGATGTTGAAACTCCTCTGAATGCGCCTCCCCTTCTTTTGACCTTCCGTGTTTTGCTATAACACGCGTAAACTTGTTTACTTGATGAGCAACACAATGCTTTGGCAGATAGTTAAAATAAGATGTGTGTGTGGCACTTTGTTCAGCAACGAGAAAAAAAAAACAAATGCATTGGCTTTTGCCAGACAATGAGTGTTCAAAGGTGTAACGATAATTTCAGACTGTTTTTCATCTAACTGACGGTGGTATTACGAAAGTGGTTTGAATTTTTTTCGGGCACTTTGTAATGTATTAATATTTCATTGGGAGGAGACATCCTTGCCATCTGTTTATTTTCAATCTCGTCGGTACCTTAATTGAAAAAAAATGGCGGGAAAAAACATATTAAAAGCTGTTACGTATTTTAAAAATATATTCCCGAAAATGATGTGCGGAAAAAGACATTTTGTAGGAATTCATAAAGCAATACTTCAGAGATTATATAAATTTTACCTGAGAAATAGCTCGCGATTATTTTCATCTTTTCTCTATTATGTCAACGTGATAAGACATCTGTCGACGATTTACCATGATCTATTCGTAATTTCAATCAACAACACACTGAGAGGGTTTCAATAAAAAAAAAAAAAAAACCTTGACTATGGTCATTTGTAAAAAGACTCGGTGTTGGTGAAAATTACGTACTGCTCAATCGAGCATCATTCGCGTGGATTTGTCTGAATGGAGGTACAATTAGTGGTGCATCTTGTAAATTGAATCACCTACATTTATTCAATGACTTTCTCAACGTGACAAGAATAAACAAGAGAATTAGAATTTCCAATTACTCGGGGGAAATTTTTTTATTGAACCAATGGCATTTAACTTGTCAAATTAACGATGCAGTTTTTATATTGCGAGAGGACGGAGTGGTGAAACGACATTATTTTCATTCACTCGATGGGTTAAAAATAAAGTGCGTGAATAGCTATACGATTGTGGCTCACGATCGTTGACAATAACAATTTCTTTTTCTCATGTAAACATGTTGAATATAAGAAAGTTGGTAAACCCTGACATAAAAAGTTGTTCATGTCTTTCACATCATATAGAGCCATCTGTTGTAAAAAACCTTTAGCCAATTATTAAGAAATCTACTTTACGAAGTATAAGAATTTTCTATTTCGAGCTTTTTTTAAAAACTTAAAAGATACATCAACTACAGCTTACAGGATTTAAAAAAAAAAAAAAAAAAAAAAAATTATCAAACACCTTTCTGATCCTACGCAGCATTTATATGTGCGTTATAGAGAAAGAGAAGAAGGAGAAGAAGAAAGATAAGACGCGCGAGGGGCTGGGGAGCAAAAGAAATCGGATGTGCGCGCGCGTCTCCAACGAAAACGCCGAGCCCATGGCTGTGCGCTCGCACCGTGGAGTAGTCGTCTTAGTCGTGCTGTAAACAAAACTCGGTAGAACCTCGTGGCTCGAGTTCAGTGAGGCAAAAACCGCGCCACGAGACTCACCACTCGCACGCAGCTTCAAAAGCACACTCTCACCTTCTTCGACCATGTCCGTCGCGTCCACTTGGAATTTCGAGTAGAGATTTTTTTTTTTTTTTTTTTTTTTCAACATAAATCAAGTTCGAGTTGTGACGGACTTTCGGAACAATGCAGTTCGGATGCTCGGTGCTTTTTTTTTAAAAGTGCAGCGTAGTGCGGACGATTCGACGGTGATCGGGTGATATAGATTTCACCGCAGTGAGAGAGATTGTCGCTACCAACACAAATAGTCAAATGAAACCAAAGATAAAAGTTGCGAAGGACAAAAGTGCACTGTAATTTGTTCGCGCGTCCGATTTTTCAAGTGTAAGAGGACGAACCGTCAACAGAGAAGACAAATCTCGAATGACGAAGGGTAAAAAGCTCACGAGGTCTAGTCGTCATTACCGATCACAGGTGTAAAAACTACGAAAAAGAAAAAAAAATGGAGAACGCAACCGAGTTGATCGCATCGATGTTCTCACAAGTCGTGGGTGTCAACGGCACTGGTATACCGATCAAAAAATCGGCACCCATCCCCCTGTTGACGTTCATCATTTTGACCTTTGTCTGCGCGATCGGCATCGTCGGCAACATCTCCGCCCTCATCATCCTCTTGCACAAGGACAAGGTAAAAGATAGGCGTGCGTTTGTTGTTTTTGCGCCAATATCGATCGATTAGTATCCTCAGGGTATAAGTTACTTGCCCCACGGCACGTAAAAATAATGCTAGTTCTGATCCTCCTAAGCCCGAAGCCCGTGTGTGCGGTGGTATTGGGTAAGATTTTCAAATGATCCTCGCCTCGATTACTTTCCTAATCTGTTTGTGGGAAAACAAACTTTTTGTATAAGTCACGACGCAAATATCGGTAATATTTTGAATCAACTGTAAGTAAGATGATTACTTTTGAATACGACAACGAACCACGTCGATGTAACAGCGAAACAAAATAATTTTGCTTTTCAATCAATGGAGACGTACACGATTTCGTCGCGTAAAACAAAATTTAATTTATCGTCTTTCTCATTCAAATACATACCGATCTCCTATCGGCATGCACCCCACGTACCCCAACGACACATCTCTTGCAAAATCTACAGAAAATCACGTACTTCCGAAGATGAAACGATCCACCGCACATCCACCCTACGAAGGACGAAAATAAAACGAACTCCATCACCCAGGATGTAAATATATATGATAGGCGAAAAATGCGCGAAGCGTCGCCACGCGGAAGACATAAAGAAAAAGGGTCCCCTTCTGAAAAAGACCGCCACCCACGCTGTATACGGGTACAGCGAGCGGCAACGCGATAAAATCTCCCGTCACACCAGTCGGACGCCACGAGAATCGAACATCGAATAAACGATCGGAGCTACCGATTGTGTTATGATTCACAAAAGTTAAGAAAATGCCAGAGCTAATGTTTTCTCTCTCATTTTTTTCTTCTCGCTTTTCCGACTGGAACACTGTACGCACGCGCTTGAACATCCAGCGGAGAAACCGGAAGCACTTGCTGATGCTGCGCTGCCTGACGATCAACGATCTGATAGCGATGCTCGGCACTTGGGTGCAAATGTACGTATCGAGGTACTGGCAGGGCCATTACAACCTGTGCGCCCTGCACGTCGTTTGGCGGCTCTTTGGACTATTCAGCGGTTGCGTGGCCATCGTCATGGCCGCGGAGAGGTGGCTCGCCCTTACGAGACCCTTCGCCTACCAGAAGGTAAGGTTTAACGGGTATTCTGTTTTTTGTCTGGATGATCTATCGATTTATGGCTTTTTTCCTTCAAATTTAAACAATTTGAAAGGTACATGATAGTTACACAGTTCTAAAGTTTAAAATTATTACCAACTACTCGCACGAAAACTTGACCAACAAAAAAAAAGTGTCCTCGTGGTTTAGGATACATTTATAGCAATGGTAGAACAAAAGAGCTTTTGGGCACCCCGAGCAATCTGGGAAAATACCACGCATTACCATGCACGGTCCTATATATCTATACCGTCTTCTCTTGGGTTTATCATCACCATCACCCAGGTTGAAATGGTTTACACTGTATCCTTGCCCAGAGCTTTTTTGTGGACAGCTTTTCCGGGATGTATACATATGAACTTATAAGCTCACGTTTGGGAAATAAATATCTTCCGTAATTTTACGGGAAATAAATGGTGGAGGGAGACTCTTTATGGCAAATAAGAATTTCGACCGCGTTGTCCTTAACGTTCGTGGGTAAACCATACCTATAAAGGACGATGACCTGACCTCTAGAGCTTAGAGGCACGTGTGATATTTATCCTGGCTAAATTATGCAGAATGACGTTTGAGAAATGATACAGGTGAGAAACAGGGTTTTTTTTTAAATCATACGATACCTATCATTTTTTATAATGGTTCAACCAAATATACTTACTCAGAATGATAAAATTAAAAATGAATGCAATGTATATACAAAAAAGAAAAACGATCAATTGTTATTGTTGGGATTTTCAGTTGTAAAAGTTACATTGGCAAGGAATAAAACAAAATGATATCGATTTATCTGTTTTTGACGTTACTTTCATTGATTAGGTATTTTTTTTTTTTTTTCTTTTTTTTTGGTAATGTTGGATGGACCAATTAATCGTTTAATTTGGACAAAATAGTGAATTTTATGGTTTATACTTGCTGGCTTTTAGCTATCATTCAATGTTTTTTACACTTCACTAGTCATGTTCATCAATAGTTTTTTTTTTTCTTATTTGTGTAAATATAACATAAAAATTTCACTGAGTTTCTTAAATTTATTGTGTAACACATAAAAAACTCTAGAAAAAAAAAAAAAAAAAAAAAATACAAATATGATAACGTGACAGTCTGGTAATCGGATCTTTTGTTCGAAATTCAATTGCTTATGGATTCACCTATACCATTACATCAAAAGTAAAAAATTTAACAAATTATGCTTAAGCATCGTAAATAGTTTATTTACCATCATACTATACCAATAAAACTATAAATAGTAAATTGATTATTTAATAAATATAATACGCAAAATTATGTATCCTAAAATTTAACTGTGTAAAATGGAGAAGAGACACGCATAAGTAGTAAAAAAAAAAGATCACCAGTCGACGTCAGACACGATAAAATGTTATCATTCATGATGAACAATTTTTAACTTTGCCCAATTTTCAATGAAAACATTGGCTCACAATTTTGCTGCTGACTGTTTACTTGAATAATCAAACTAAGATAAATTGGATGAATATTGTATTGACCCTCAAAACTTGGACTTGCGAGAAAAATTGTTAGTGTATGACCTTAAATTTTGCTGATCGAACGATTAATAGTTGGTGCATAGTAGCTTTAACGCTTTATTTATTTATTTTTTTTTAAATTTACATTCAATAAGCATAGATGAATATTCAGTTCGATGCGAAAGAACCGTATACTGATGACTCACATCAACAAATATTGTTATTACGGAATGTTATCTCGTATGTCCGATACTTCAACTAAATGTGTAATATTGAATCCATTAAATTTATTTTTTCCACAGTTAACTTTAAAATAGTGACAAGGCAAATTTTAGTTTTGTACTAAAAAAAATGATTGAATATTTTATGGTTGACGATCATTTCTAGATCCACCTTAAGAAATAAAATATTAAGTAAAAATGGACTTAAAACAACAAATGCGGTACATGTATTCACAAACTGGTTGCATGAATGAAAATATCTGATTACAAACAACTTATTTAAGTAAATACACAAACCGTGTAGGTATATACAAAGATATTTTGGTGTTATTATTGCTTGAGTACTTATAAGATTTTATAACTTTGTATCATTTCAATATTGGAATAAGTTTAAGTCAATTCGAATTCGACCTGTAATCAATTCATTTTTGCAAAAATGTTTTTAATGATTTTTTTTTTTTTTTGAAATAATCTTTCCAAACTTTTTTTTTTGCTAAAAACACTATTAAATTTATTTTTATTTTTTAATCTAAATAGAAACTGAAATCAATTTCTATTAATTTTTTATAGAATTAATGCTTTCAGCAGGCATATATCGATCATCGACACTAATTCAAATAAATTGAAGATTGTCCCTGACTATAACGAATTTGGCTCCCAAGTTCAACCACTTCGATGTACTGCAATCAATTATAGTTCCAATATATTGTGTGTATAAGTAATTTTATCGAAACGTATGGCAATTGCGTAGTAGTACGATGTATATAATATAAAAAGCACGTATATAATTTTTTATTACTATTTTTACAAGTAGAAAAACTATGGCTATCATATTTAATTTCTTGAATATCCAAATATTGTAATGTAACGAAGGAAAAAACCGTAGAATTTAAAGCCATTTATGAATCATTCTTCCCACATTTTTGTGCTCCTCGCTTACTTGTGAATGGGCTATTTTTTTCGGCAGTCAAAGTTAATGTTTTTTTTCTTTTCCAAGAAAGTATTGACTTCTTCTTTCTTCAAGTACTTGCATGACAAAACCATTCCGTTCATTTTACATTCAGTTCAAAAGTTCCTTTTTCGTATTTGTTATCACTATCAATTATGTTGATTTACCTAAATTTCAAAAAATCCTTTAGAAAGCACAAAATAAATTACTCTCAATCAGGTGGGCAGAAAGATTCGAGAGATAAATGTTTGACGCACTGGGAGATTTTTTTTGGCGATCGAAGTTGCGTTGTACGAAAAAAATTAGACGTCCCATTCACCTCTTATTAAGTCACGTCAGAATTAAGAAAAAAAAAAAAGTCTATTTCCAGAAAACTCGGTAAAAGTACTCGTCTAATGTACAAACTGTCGCGTCAATTATGCAAACAGTAGCACATAGAGATAAAATCAGCTCGATAAAGTAACGAATCACCCTCGCTTCGGTGTAACGGGTAAACCTTTTTTTTTTTTTTATTAGCGAACGTAGGAGATCAGCATGGAATAAAAGTTTATTATACCCAAAAAAATGTGTGAACTAAAAATGGACAATAACCCACAGCTTACAAAATTATTGTTCAGTAAATCAAATGAAATAAAAAAAAACCAAATATAAGTAACTCTCACATTGCGTACACACCATGTGTGCAGCCTTTACATTGACACACTTAACGGCTGACAGCAGCGTAGAGTTCGTAATTTCTGAGTCAAGGTTCTCCGCCCGACGGGAGCGCGTCAAGTAAAAACGAGCGTATCGGAGGTATCTATTTTGGAAAACGACCGATATGCGAACGCATATGTGCGTATATTATATACTTTTTGGGCGAGCTTCGGTGCATGATAAATCGATGGTCGATAATATTATTAGCGAGGGACCGACTGCGTGAGTGCCCACACGTACAACCGATTGCCGTTCGATTGCTGCAGTCATGAATGGGATTGTTTTTGCAGCTGTTGAGCTTCTTTGAGTACGACTTATATGAGAATCAAATTATTCCTGGAATCTTGACATTTATTGATTATGATGTCGTTGGATTGACACTGTTTTTGACACTTGGATTTTTTTTCTCGCTTGGGTTTACTTACTTACTGCTGATTCAGCAACTTATTTCACCGTGTTACTGCATCATAAAATAATTTCCCGATTTCTTGCTATGTGACGTGAAAACAAAATTATAGCAGCTTTAAAAGTACCGATAAATACGTGAAGTGGAAAATTGGACAATCGCTAGAAAATCGATGTACATTCGTTATGGAAAAATTTTACTAGAAACATATAAATATAAAATATTGACAATAAAACAAATATAATAATTGGTAATAATATTTACTATTATTATAAATTTAAAAAATGAACACATTAGTGAGTGCACAAATATCGCAAATACATCTTACTGATGTTTAGCAGGTAACGTACCCGATGATCGTGCGGTGCATGGTACTCCTGTGGCTGGTCGCCTTAACCCTCACCTTCCTGCCGTTCGTCGGATTCGGCGTTTACCAAGAGATGACCAACGAAGGCCTCGTGTGCGTGCGCTACAGAGACGCTCACGAGCCCATCGACGTCGCCTACGCCTACGTCTGGTTCTTCTTCGGTGAGTGACTCCCCCCCCAATGAAAGAAAAACACTTTTTTAACCTCGAGCACCACACGCACACATGTAGGTAGCGTACTCTGTCTGTCGATCGTCTGGTGCAACTTGGCGGTGGCTCGGGCGCTGAAACGCCTAGGCCGACGCAACGGCTCGCTGAGACGAATCTCGCGGGCCTCGTCGCGAGCGAAGCCTCTGCTCAACGTGGCCCAGCCACCGGCCGAGGTCGGCATCACCGCCGAGGAACGGGCCTTCGCCAAACTCATGGCTCTGCTCTCGATATCCTTCCTCATATGCTGGATGCCACAGATGGTGAGAGTTTCATCTATCTTTTTTTTTTTCTTCTTCTTCTTCTTCTAATATCCCGTCTTTTAGCCCATTTTGTATTAGCCACACGCGCCCGAGCGTAGGTGGTGGAGTCCAATCAGAAGGGGGTACATCTCGGAGGGTGTCTCTCGAGGATTCCGCGTCTGTGCGCTGATTGAAGCGTACATATTAGGAAAAAGGCTACGATGGATGGGGTTAAAGAGTCTGACTGTCGGGGTTGTAATTGGGTGTAAGTGGAATTATCAGTCCCAAAGTAATTTATTAATCGAATGATATATCTGTTTAGGAGGGTTTGTTGCTCGAGGAACGAGCTATTTTTGTACACTGGCGATATTGAATGCACGTCGACTTGGAATGCCATAACATCACGTCTCCCTCAGCCGTTCGCACAATGTCACCAAACCACCCATATACCACCCCATCCCCCGTGTGTCCGTATACACACACCTGCCTGTGGTATTTATTTCCTCCCACACGTTTCTCCCTCTATACGGCATCGTTTCATCCCTCGAATCTCGTTTCGGCAAATGCGTATAGGGTCTCCTTGACTGCCCTATTTTGTCTCCGATCGAGTTCCTTCCCCCCGCGCTTTGTGTCGTTTGCTTGTACCTTTTGAATGGCTTTCGCTATCCGGGTTGCCTCTGGCCTCTCATTTTTCCTTGCTGCAAATACAATAAGTATATATAGTCATCGAAGGATGTTGAAGCTCATGGAAACGACAAAAATCAGTAATATACGCTGTCGCATGGCCACAGGAGCGTGGCGATCATTTCGACAGGCTATTCGATTTACGTTATTGATATGCTTGTTACTTCGTTGCTCTTCTTCCTTGCGGAATTTTTTATTCGCCTGTCGACGCCCATTCGTCCATATTAATCACTTATTACGGCATTCATATTGATAAATCACGTTTGAGGGTTTCAATCGAGACTCTGTCGTTGAAACAAGTAGTACAAGCGCGATATGGTCAGACATTGCGAAACTATATCCTTTTGACTTTGAAGGCCGAAATTTTTGTACCTCGACAAGTAAGGACGTGCGCGTTGAACTTAAAATCTTACTGCCACGTGTAATATATGTATAGCTTTTTTTCTTTTACATCAGAATATCATTTGTACGATTGAAAACGATAGAAAAATAATAAGTATCGCGCGACAATTAAATCACCTCACGTACGATAATCGAATGAATTATTCGCGGCAAATGGAGTCACCAACGCATAGAAAAATAGTCACGCTTGAAGAAGCTACTTACCGTTACGAGTAGGTGTACGTATGTATGAAGTACAAAATATAGTCCCAATAAAGTTAACTTGAATTTTCGGATGGATCGCACGCGGACACAGAGCTTTTCCTTACACGTAGATCATAATTGCAAAGTTTATAATCATTGCATACCCTATTGTATAATTAAATGATTATTATTATTTATATTTAGTTGTAATATTTTTGCAGTTCACAATGAAAAGTTATGACTTAAAATAATAATTAGTAATTACTCGTATTTTTTATCTATCATTTGAAAGTATGACGAGAGATTAGTATGGAGTAAAATCACAAATGTAAGTTGTACAACGTTGTAAGTTGACTAATTTTATTTCTCTCTTGCATGTTTTTTTTTCTTAGAACGTCTATAAGTACTTACAATTACATGTGTACGCTTCTTACACACAAATGATGCAAAGTCTCCCATCACGTGACGTTCAACGACGAGACACACGTGACGTGCTCTTTTTTCCCTTTTTGTTTTGTTGTTCGTAGGAGTGCACATATCCTACGAGGAATACAATTTCATATTACTTAAGCTTAATTTTCTACAATTTATCATGAAATCAATCGTACGTGAACACAATTCATCTGTCCCCTGTACATTCACCTCTGCACGAGTAATATTCAGTAAATTTTAAGATCAGCCATACAATTTTTTTTTTTCTCACTCCAACAGCTCGGCATTTTTTCCCTCACATCCGTTATTCAAATCCCTTCTGCTGCGTGGTGGCGTTGATCGAATACTTAATTAGCGACCATTGGCACGTGATGCGCCCAAGTGCGTTTGCACATACGTCGTGTAGCACATAAGTGATGCCACAAACAAGATTTTTATTTTCCACGTATCTCTAGCAGTATAAAAACATATCTTGTCAAGATGAAATGAACCAAGCGAAGCTAAGATTGTTTACGTTTTTTGTGAAAATCTCAGGTATAGTTTTCTATAATTTTTGAATTGAAAATGTAATCTCTTTCATCAATAAACAAGAGAAAATAAAATTTTTGTTTTTTCTCCCACAGAAGTAAGAAAAATAAAATTCGAAAATTTTACACAATAAAAAGAGATGCGATAAAAGCGTAACGCGTCATTTAATTTACGTTGAAACATTTTCGTTGTACCTTCGAAGCTGCAGAAAAAATAATTTATTTTCTTGTTTTATAACACCAAGGAGTCTATACGAGAGACACTGTGGCTTTTTATTTCACAAGAGAGAAACAAAGGCACCCACGCATTCGCAAAATTGACAAAGAAAAAAATTGTACGTTAGATCCATCGTGCAGAAGCTGCCTAAAATTGACTGTACTTTTTACGCATAAGTTGCAGCGATAAGCGAACATCTAATCATGGCATAATTAAACAGCCACATTCGTCACTAACGTAATCTTGGATTACCCTATATTTTTTCTCGGCAGCGCTTCGGTACCTGTAATCTTTAAATCTCGATTACCATTCCACTCTTACCTTGTCTTTGCCCCTTAGGGCGAAAAAAAGTATCCTCTCGTAAACACCAAGTTACCATTTAGATGGCAAAAATAATCATCCACACTAGCGCTTACATATAAACACGTCTCTGTAAATATAAAACTATGCACTCGGCTGTCATGTCACACAAGCACGAAAACATAAATGCCACATGCAACACGACGGAGCTCGATTCGTATTTACGAGCTTTTCCTTCCTGTGTACGGACGCCTTCGCGCCTCGTTACGTCCATATATGCGCGTGAGACACGTGCGATAGAACAGGAAATGCGCTCGGCGCATAATATTACATACACAGGTATACTTATATACGCTGCTCGTATACAGTTATGTTTTCCGTTCGATGCTGTAATAACAAACTTGTTGTTGTAGATTCATATTTCATAATTTTTTATATCAGCACTCCGCTGTATTTTTACCTGATACTATACCGATCTCTTCATTGGATGATAGACGATTCGTTAATCACAGTAGGATCATGACAGTGTAGCGATGAAAACAAAAAAGGCATGCCTATAATAATAATAATAATAATATATGGTTACGTATCCAGCGAACAATGTATCGATAATATATTTTTTCTTTTTGCTCGACTGAGACTTTGATCATCTGCTTGTGCGACCTGAATGGGATGCATTATATCTTTACAGTGGAACCTATGACGGCTCGTTAAATTTCAATCAATCAAAATCCGTACAGTGAAAAATTAGGTTTTTTCCCGAAATATTTTATTCTCTGTTCAATAACTCAGTGCGAAAGTTCGAGTAAATCTTGATCGCAGTACGTACAACTCACGTTTCGCGCCGAAAACCCGGGATCGTTTGAGATTCAGCTCAGGCGAGCGGCTCACTTCCGGAGCTAAATCCACTTATCGGCATTTGTTTGTTTTGATCGTCTTCTCACGTACCGAGTCTCTCTCTCTTACACGCGTGCACCGTCGACCGTCAAGTGCCCGAGAGCGCCTTAAACGGAATTGTTATTCGTGCGATCGGTATGGAGTACCCAAGTATACTTTTACCTGGTAAAGGATATAGCTCGCGAACCCTTGTACTTTGCCATTGTGGGCGACGCAACGTCCTGTCGTGCGCACACTTTGGTGTAATACTCGCTAATACTTGGGTAAATGAAATTCCGTGGAAAAGAAAAAAAAAAAAAAAACCCCGAGGCAGTATAAAAAAATAATCGTTACCGATGGCTCGCAGATATCCATACCACTGGGCCAATACAAGAAAAACACGCCGGGCCTGAAACTCGTCGCGTCCAAGTTGATAGCGGGTTTCCAAAAAGTGGCCGACGTCCTCCTGTGCCTGCACTTCTCCTTGGATCCGTACATCTACGTCCTGCTGAGGGTGCCCCGGCCTCGATTTCCCCTCCTCAAGCCGATCTGCCGCTTCTGCTGGCCAGTACGCAGCCGAGCCAGCTCCTTCACAGGTACTTATTTATTTATTATTCATAATTATTTAGATCCATCACGAGTACTCCCTGATTTCTGATTTCTCCTCCGTGCGAGTGCCCCTATTTTTATCACTGTCAAGCAAACCAATCCCAAGCAAAGGGGAAAGTGAAAAAAAAAAAAAAAAAAAAAAAATACACCCCCGTCCTGAGGTAAACTCGAGGGCTTGAGAGGGCATATATATATACGGAGAACTAATTTTCTTGTCCCAACCTCGCTCCCTCCCGAGTTACAGGAACGACCGAGCATCCGGGCAGCAGTGGTGACCCGCCGACCCCGATAACCGAGGCCCCGTCGACGCCCGTCAGCGAGGAACACGAGCCGCAGATGGTGGCCGTGGCCGTCTGAAGGTCAAGCTTCATTCGACGACATGGACCGAAGAGCTTGTGGATGTCCGTGATGTATTTTACAACCCTCGCCCCCTTCCGTGTCGTTCATTCCCTGTGCGTATACGTATAGCGGAGTCTTGGTGTTTTTTTTTTAAGAAAAATATATTGTTTCTCGTGGTCGGTCGATTTGTGTAATGGCTGGTTGCGTCAGGGGTGTTGTGAAAATAATTTTGGAACGGCCATTTGTTTCCTTGAGAACAAGTTTTTTTTTCTTTTTTTTTTTTTTTTTCCTCACCCTTCCATCGGGAGGAAAAAGAGTTTGGTTTTTGCGAGGGACAGGTTTTGTTTCTTCAATTTTACGGAGATCCGCACGGGGTTGTTTTTCAATGGTGCTTTCATTCCGATATTTACCACTGATTCACGAGGTACATGTACGCGTAAATTTATACTTAAGGAAAGTTCGCGAGGATTTGGCGAGGATTTCGCGGAAATTGGACTAATGGTACACTTTCATAACGATTTTACAAATGATAATTGATGATGAAACACACATTTTTTTTTTTTTTGTAAAATATAATCTGAATGGTATTTACGATCGTGTACTTTTGAAAGATACAAGTATTTTTTTTTAGTACACTTACAAGTTGTCTGGTAAAATGTTGAATTAAAAGGATACTATGAATAATTAGATACTCATTCCGTACCTTCGAGTGAGAATCATTATTTTCAATGTATAGTAGTGTATAGTATTATCTAGTGAATAGTATTTTACGATAGGCACAAATGTTATTACTGGCGAACAAGAAGTGTGAAAAATGTTAAATTCTTTTTTCATTATTCATCAAATAAAATTTTAAGAAAAACTACGAATATGCATGTAAATAAAACATTTAATTACAGATGTATAAATCGCTGTTGGTATAAATTATCTAAAAAATGTTGTGATGTTATTACTGATCAATTGTAATCTGATGTAAAAGTTTTAACATTCCAACGAAACATTTAGTAAATTTAGATCCAGACATAAGTTTTTGATTTAATAAAAATAAATTGTATTATCGATAGAACAATATTTTTCGAAGAAACGTGGTGAAGATAGGTAAAAATTATTTTTAATTTATTTTATAGATTGAAATTTTGTTTTCAATGTAAATACAAATAATGATTGAAAACTACAAAAAAATTTAAAAATGTGACTTGAAAGCTGGCAAAAGTGAGAATTTGATCACTTGTGATGTTTTAGAAAGCGATAAGAATATTAATACTCAATATATATGTTAAAAAAAAATATGGATCTAATATTAAGTAAAGCAATCATTACGTTCATTAAATTTTTAAAATATTGCATCAAGTTCTAAGTTACGTATTATAATTTTTAAGTATACAAAATAAAAACTTTTATATAGCAACCGCAAGCAATACTTTCTTTCACCTGCAACATTTAAGATATATTTTAATATCAGTTAAATTATTATAAAATTAATAACACAGGGCTTTAAAAAACCAAATTATTTTTAGACTTCTGACAAAAAAGGCATTCTCGTATGATTTTAATATCTTTTTACCTTTCTCTCTCGTTATTAATATCATTAATTGACGTTGTATATTTTTTTAAATACACTTAATTATGTACCAAATATTTTTAAGTGTCTCATAAATATGTTTAAAAAGTATTTCATTTTTTAAAAATAATCATGATTCTTAGCATTAAGAAGTGTTTTCAATTATAATTACAGTGAAGGAGCAAGAAAAAGGTAAAAATAACTTTTTTCGTCATTCGAATTATTTTTCATTATTAATTATTAATTATAATTATGATAACTGGATTTGCAATTTCTCACGCATATATGTTCTCCTATACTTTATCAAAAAATGTGAGTAAAAAAGATAAACATTGAATTCGCGTATGCAGCATTGTAAGTTGGCCCTTATTTTTGTCTTTGATTCTTTTGTATTATTTAATCTGACTATTATGAATTAACAATTACTTAACTATCAAGTAAAAATCTAAATCACTCGTGCGTTTCAAATAATGCGCGCGTCGACGGAACGAACAGGAGCGCCTGCGCGCGTCGATCGTTACGTATGTGGATTCCGGACCAAAGACACGAGGACCACGCGGAATAGGGCCATTCGCAATATTTGGCGCTTATACGCCGCTTATGGCGCCCACGCAGTTACGTTACGTATAGTTTACATACGGGTGTTGTTGTGATGATGCGGGAAACAGCGCGCGGGTCTAGGTAATGGACGTTCGTTTCCTTTATCATAGAACTCGTTGCGGCGACGAATTTTTCAAGGTTTATCGGTGAAACGGCAAATTGTGCGTACTCGTGCACCCACGGCTTCGAAGATGATGTCGCAGCGGGTGTGCTGCAGAACGTGCCTGGCCGAGTGTGGCGACCTCGTGCCCATCTTCTCCGGCAACTCTTACGTGGACAACTTGCCAGATAAGCTCCTCAGCACTATCAGAATTGAGGTTAGGTTGCGATTGTTTTGGCGTCGCGCTCTTTTTTTCCCTCTAATACTTTGCAGTGCTCATTATTATTATGTGACCATTTTTTGGTGTTTCGGGATTTCGAAGAACATTTAGCATATACTTACTTATTGATTGGCAAGTTTGTTGATTAAGTTCTTGGGACATTGGAATTGGCTAATCTACGCAGTGTTTCGAGTCATGGTTTATTATATTAAAGTGTGTTGGCTTGAACATTTTTTTTTTTACAAATTTTTATCATTTAGAGCTTACAGTACTTAACGTAGTTTTATTGATTGCACAAAGCTTACATTGTTGCAATGTATTAATAGTACAATTTTTTATCGCTTTAGTGAAGTCGTTTATCACTGTGGCTATAATTTTTTTCCTTCAAGTAGATGTTTCACTTAGGCTTAATATACTAGTTAAAGTGAATCACTAGAAAAAGGCTAAAAGAAACGATTTGATTCTAGGTTCAGAAGGATGACAAACTCCCTAAAATGATATGCAAAAAGTGTATATTTCTTGTCGACTCCTTACATTGTTTTAAGGATCAGTGTGAGATGGCAGAAATTAAGCTCAAACAATCGCTGCAGAATTCCTTACCAAGTTTTAAGAATGTCGGTCAATTACTGAACACTGTGGAAGATAACGACCCAGCTGCTTTTCGTTCTGGTAAGTATTCTCAAACCATGGAAAGTTAATTTTATAAAAGTGATTTTTTTTTTATCGACAATGGATACAAATCGAATTTTGTTCATTCAGAATCTTCGAGTGAAGACGAATATCATGTAGAGTATGTATCCGAAGAAGCTAGGATAGAATATGAAAATACTAAAAAACAAAGATATAAGTCAAAACAAGATCACAAAAAGAGTTCAGGTGTCAAAGTGAAATCTGTAGAAATCCTACCATCAGAATCAAAAGAAAATATTTACAAAAATCTTTCAGCCATTAAGTATGAGTGTCCAACAGTCAAAGAGGTATTTATTTATTTACATCTGTGTTATTAATTATTTTACAAAATGAAATTTTGACTGTACCCCTGAATTGATTTTTCTAACAGGAAGCTAATCTGTCTGATTTTGAAGAAAGGTCATCAGTTATTTTATCTGACGATTCATGTAAATATTCGAGTAAATATTCACGTAAACCCCCTAAAAATCGCTTCTATGACACTGAGTATGTTAAAGAAGAAATTGTGCATGTTGATGAGTCAGTAGCAAGAAGAGTTACTAAAAGAAGAACAGATGATGAGGATATGTTTAGCCAGTCTTTGTCCAAAGTACCCAAGAAAGTGGTATTTAAAGAGGAGGATGAGTATATTGATGAAGACTTGCATTACATGGAAATAACTAATCAATCAGTGAGCACACCGATTGTGGTAGAAGACAGTAGCCCGCAGTACAATTCAGTTGAGGAAAAAACTTATGAGACAGGCAATGTTCCAAAAGTAAGAATGAATTCTTTACCATCCATACCACCCAATGAAGAGTATCAAAATACACTAGAAAATAGAATGAACGTTGTGATGAAGTATGCAACTTTAAATTTTCCTGAAATATGCACAATTTGTTCGGGTTCATTCGAATCCCATACTGAGGTATTGAAACATAAACTTGAATGTCATTTAAAGCCAGATCAAACCAACTACTTTTGTCCGATTTGTCATGAGAGTTTCTCATCAAATCGTGATCTTGTGGATCACATATATATTCATGAAGATATTCACTGTCTTATTTGTGTTTTTTGCTCTAACTGCTTTTATACTGAAGAATCGCTTAGGTAAGTTATCTAGTATGTTAAAAATCAACCCAGTAATTGGTAAAATGATATTTTATTCATCAATTCATAAATATTGCTCATTTAAAGGCGACATCTTCGTGATGCCCATGTAAACCTGCGAAAGCTCAAGTGCCAGAAGTGTCCGAAGCAGTTCTACCAATTTCAAGCTATACTCTATCACTTACGAACTCACGTGACTGATGCTTACTTGACTTGTATGATATGTCCATTAAAATTCAATGATAAAGAGAGTCTTCAGATTCATATAAATAAGGAACATGGGAAACATCTTTTATTCAAACCTTCAAAGTGTGAAACTTGTGGCATGAGATTGTCCAAAAAAGAATTGGTTGAACATATCATGATGCATCCTAGTCATCTCTGTCGCTATTGTAAAAAAGGCTTCATTAAGAAAGAATTACTTAGGTTTGTTTTTTTTTATATTTAAATTTCATTATTAAAAAATAACAGTGTCATGTAGTCAACATATTTGTTATGCATAATAAATTCTTAACTAAAGTGATGCGTACGAATCATACATCAATTAGTGAATAAGTTTAGGTACATGATTTTTTGTTAATGTCAAATTGAAATTTCACAGGGAACATATTGCCACGCATGAAACAGTTGAACAAGAACAAAATCAGCAGCCCAGTAAAAAGCATCACTTTGACTGCTACTTGTGCACTGATTCCTTTGTGACAATTGATGAGCGCACTCAGCACATGCAAGAGCAACATATGCAGATCCAAGAACAGTGCACGCAGTCAACGGAAGTGCCGTGCATACAGCCAGCCCCAGAGCAGCTATCCACATCAAAGAAGGTTGATACTAAGAAGTTTAGATGTCGAGTGTGTCACAAGATTATTGTATCACAGAAAACGTACATCGCGCATCTCAAGAATGTGCACACAAATTCTAAGCAGACTAGTGAAATTCTCAGAGAGCTGTCTGAGTCGTTGATCAATGAGAGGCGTAATGAGCAGCATAACAAAAGCAATAACTCATTCGAATTCACGTGAGACAACATTTAGCCTGTTTCTTCTTTGAAGTTTCAATTTTGAATGAGATGAACGCATTCTATGCCTGTGTTTTGATATACTTTCTCATAAGATCATGTTTATAGAACATCTTGTGCATTAAGATAGCACCGCTATTAAATGAGTATTTATTTATATTACACATTTTTCAGTAGTCAAAGTAATCGTTTCTCAATTACATGAAAAATGTGGGGGAAAAAAAGTTTCATTGCATCTTTTAAATGTAAATGAAGTTTTAATTATAATTAAAAAAATATTTTATTAATCATAAATTTAAATGATGAAATAAAAATTCGAGTATCTCTACAAAAATCGTGAAGAAGGACTAGTAAAATTTTTTATAAAGCATTTTATTGGCAAATCCTTTGAAAATGAAAAATATAAATAGTACTGTAAATAATACGATACATACAAATCTAACTTTAATAGTAGTTCTTCAAATTGTATGTACTGCAATTTTTTCACTATTGTAACTTTCTAAGTAATAATTATACATTTTTTTCATGTAAACGAGTTAGTTACCTATTTCACTATATTAATGTTGATTATTAATTTTAATCATTGTACATCCATTTTTTTACGATTTCGACGTCTAAGCGTTTAAGTATAACGGAAAATAGATTTTCGTGCTCAATTTTTAAAGTATATAATATTTACTTTTTACTGCACAAAAATCTACTACATAATGAATTAAAAACTTAGTTGATAGCCAAACTTTCAGTTACAACATATTTTAATGATTAAAGATTATGAATGACAATATTTTTTATGTTGATGTACAAAGATTTCTTAGAATTAGTTTTGATCTATAAGATGTATAAATTTATTCTCAAGAAGAAAAGTGAATGTTATTATCAAGCAAAAACGAATGATCTCCATTTTTGTAAAACTTGATCACTTATAGTCTCAACTCACCTTCCCGTTTGTAGTACACGATGTTCTATTTAAATAGTTTCAAACTTTAATTATGTAGAAACACGTTAATGTAATTACCCACGCGAACGTATACACGTATAAATATTTGAATGAGAAAATTGTAAATTGCATAGTACAGTTGTAAATTAAAAATTAACCAACAATCGTAACCATCCAACACCAGTACTGGCAAAATAGTACGTCTCTAACATCGAGGCAATTAAGAACGTTCATGATCTGTTCAAATCGGAAATAGTTGTTGATTTAAAAATAAGGGTGTGCCTTAATTTACACTTGTGATTAATATACAATGCTTATAAGTATATGTATATATTAGGATGTCTGGGGTATTCCAAAATTATTTTCTTTTTCATTTCCCACAACAAACTATTTCTACAACTAATACTTTTACCTCGATTTGGCGGCACTAAGTAACCGGATAAATTTTTTTTAAAGTCGCGAAAAAATTTCGTCATCCACATTTACTGAAAGTTCAGTGATACTTGCACTGGGGGCATGAATTAATTTCTCGGATTTCGGGGTGTTTACGGGGGGAGGGGTTAAGAAAAATTTAATTTTGAAAATAATGGTAGTCCTAATACTTATATCTGCCAGCTTGATAGTTCGTTGCTTTATAGAAGCAAAAAAAACA
>NW_019379674.1:7730210-7741829 GCF_000648655.2 Copidosoma floridanum
AAACAGAAAAAAAAAACAGAAAAATCTCCATGCTGTGTGTGCATAAATTAGTATATACCAAGATCTTAGAAGTACCAAAAGCGTATATTATTTAAATTTATTTTTTAAATAAAATACTTTATGTAAACCAATCCACAATTAGAATAAATATTTTCTACGAGTACGACCGCCCGTTTTTTCGTCACAAACCACCATACATTCCGAATTCAGTGTATGCGGCAGTTTGCAACGATCGACACTAGCATCGTATCGATCAATCTAGTTAACATTAAAAATGTGAACGTACTAACATTGGATACAGGGCAATATTGCCGTAACGCGTTCGCAAACTCTGCTAACATAAGTCAAGTATGGAGCGCATGGAGTATGGTAACATAAATACATGCTACCGTTCGTTGGAGCGGGTGCTGCAGGGGTTGCTTTGCTAACAAGCATAAGTTCATGTTAACCGTTGCTCCAGGCGCTGGGAGCCATAATTTCGAGCTTACAGTGACCATCGAGAAGCCGCTAACTTACATAAGTACCCGACCAATTTCAACTTGGATGATTTAAGGATCCGTTCTGGGAGCCAAATTTTTGGATCGTTGTTGTCTCGTTACTCACTGCTCGTATATGAATATTATAAGAAATTACAGCTGTGTCGTGGAAAGATAATCGATGTTTGAGAGGAGACAGTCGTAAAATTTATATACCTTCAACTACAGGCCTCGTGAAGACAATACGAACTTTTTATAGCTCCTGAGAGGATCACCAAAACAATGAACGGCTGGTACTTGTAAATTTTTTGTAAGTTATAGCCAGTAAAGATTTTTCGTAATTTACCCATAAATTATATTTTCTGAAGAACAAAAAGTTTATTATCACGTAAAAACCTACAAATTACACATATCAATTTCGTACAGTTGAAGGGGTGAGAAAGGTATACTTACGTAATTTGTGTGCAGGGGTAATCCATCCGATATTTATTGTCAATAATCGCTGATGATACATTTTATTAGTACTGTTTTTTTTTTTTTTTTTTTTTTTTTTTTTTTTTTTTTTTTTTTTTTTTTTTTTTTNTAAAATTATAGCTAAATGAAATGAGCATATTTTTTCATTATTAATAGATCCTGATTTTTTTTTTTTTTTTTTTTTCACCAAATAGGTATACAATCGTCGCAAAAATAATTGAAAATAGTCATCACTATTTTTAGTCACAAATATATGTATAATCAAGCGTTACTCGCTCAGTTATAGTTATTATTATTGTTTTTCGCAAAGATAAAAAGGGCAGCGTCTGCAAAATTATTTTCTGTAACGTTCTTCATTTCAAGAAAAAAAAAAAAAAAAAAAATCATCCCAAGTCCATGCACACGTAACTGCGAATTAAATTTCACATCATTAGTCGTCCTGTTGCAATAAAGAAAGGACGGCCACCGCGGCGCGACCTAAACGCAATATAACGAGCTCAACGACGAGACATCGTCCAGACAATAAAAGCAACAAAACCTGCACCTACATGTATATAAAGGAGGCAAACAAAGGAGGAGATGGATAGAGATGAGAGAGGGAAGGCCGACGACACTTTTATCGGGGACTTAACGCCGCGGCCTCGTTAAAAGAGACGAAAATGGCAGGCGCCCTTCTCTCCCGCCCCTGTATATATTACATAATGTACCCTTTCCTCGCCGTGCTGAATTGTATATATATGTATACTCGAGAGCACGGAACGTCATACTTTCGGCGCAAAAAGGGTGGAGATGCACACTTGGGGCGAGGCAGGGCTTGATTAACACACCTTGCAGATATTACGCAATAAAGCCGGGACGCGTTTGCAACCTCGGGGCGCCGCGTATATATTTATACCGCATACATTATTAAATTGGATTTTCTACCGGGGAACGGTAAATGTGACGCTTGCGTTGACGGTGCAACTTGGGGATTGATGAGCTTTTATTTTTTACTTTACAAAATTATTATTAGGTATCGGGACTAAAAGTATAATACGTGAGCGAATAAATGAGGTGTATATATGTATTAATGTGCCTTTTTTTGGGAGCTTCGAGTACTCGACAAGAAAAAAAAGAAAAGGTATAAACAGGGAAAAGTCATCGGGACTGTTTTCGTCGCGTTATCGGCAATCGAAGGCATATGATTCATGCCAGACGCCGTGCATGCATATGTACCTACATTTGTTGACGTTGACGGTGAAAAGAGGAAGGGAAAAAAAAAATGTTTCCCTCCGGGATTGGAGGAGCGCCAAAAGTTTACGAGGGAAAGAGCCCGGGGTTGCGGGCTAATACGTATATACCTACTGCGGAAGCGACGAGGCGCAACAAATGCGAGCAGCAGCCCGGCTGTGTGTGTCTATGCTTACCTATACCCTATGTATGCGTGTGTATACCTACGTCGGGCCAAACAAAAGGGGAAGGCTGTTTTGTAGTTAAGTGATGCCTGTCTGTGCCTCATGCTTGCGAAAAAGAAAAAAAAAAGAAGTAATTTGCGCAACGGGGGAAATTTTGAAATTTAGCCGGAAAGAGGTCATAGATTTCGGTCCGGGCCGGTGGAGAGTTTAATTAGAGGGGGGTTTTCGATGATTTTCATCCCCCTTTTTCTTCTTTTTTTTTGCAGGTTTGAGGAGCGGTTTTAAGGGCGAGAAATTTATGAGCTGAATTGAATTGAATTCGGTGCGAATATGCGATAGAGGATATAATTAATCGCTTGTTAAATAAACTCGTGCTCGGTTGAGTGTTGGATATTGCGAGTTGCTAAAAATTTAAATTTCTCGAAACATTCGGTTGCGTGCGTAATGGGGTTGATGCACCGAAAAAAATGTTAGCCATAATCGCAAGGGTCATAATGTTAATTACTCTCCATTCGGGGTAAGGAGGTGTATATTTGTGACGATATTTAATCGTGTACTATGTGGTACAGACTTCCAATCTCAAAATACAAAATACCCTCTGACGTAGTAAAATTTTTCTTCCTCCCCCAAGTAGGTACATTGTAATATACACCAAAATACATGTGTAATGTTGAAACAACGAAATATTTTGTTTTATCAAAATCGTGAAAATAATTCGACTGGTACACCTGCAAAGTTTATCCTTCCACAATAATTCCATGGATTATTTATCATCCTTATTATACATATCGACAAAAATAGACGACTCTCGACTTTCGACACGATTAATAACTCACGAATGTCATGTACACGAATAGTCTATCGCACGCGTTACAACTGCTTGGAAAACTCTATAAAACGAACGTTGATGTACTAACTTACTCCCCAATGCTAATACACTCTCCTAAGTGTGTCGTTACATTTTACGCGTGCACTTACGCACTATTGTTACACTCACAAAGCGCCAAAGAGACGATTAGAGGGTAAGAGGATTCCTGTTGTAGTGAAAAGATCACGATATTGTCTTCCGCGATCACGTAATAATCTATGTACTATTGGATGCTCCAATGAGTCACTTTTGCATGAGAGATGTTGTCCAACTCGATAACTGATAGAATAAAAACCATAGGTACACGGAATAAGGTAAACATGGGGAAATACTGTACCTATATCTTATAATAACACGTATCGTAACATTGATGTGTTTAGGCGGGCAAATATTTTGTGTGGGTGCGGAAAATAATTTTACCAGCTGTGAGTGGCTCTCGGGGTTTTTCCCAAGCTGATACACCATGAAAGGCACTTCTTGAACATTTTCGTAAGCTTCCGTATAGGTTTTGGACTTATGTGGTTGCTCTATATCATTGCTTTACCCAATTTATTGTGACCATGACGTGGATATAATATCCAAGTGATGTCATCATACCATCTAGTATATATTCATAACTGGTCTGGTATCGGACAGAAAAAAAAAAAAACGTGATTAGGTATCGCATTCATTAGTTGCCAGAATGTTTTGTCTTGAGCCGGCTCCCGTTGCGTCAAGATACACGCGCCCATTGAGGTGTCCTATTTTTGAATACATCATACGTAAGTGTCTCATTATTTAAAAAAAAATCATTTCCTTTTCTCATATTTACTTTATTAGCCATTCATATCTACTGGAGATATGTCAACGACGAAGCAGTTAGACAGTTAATCAACTCGGTGTTTAATTTTTCTAGACATTTTTATTTTAATTGGCACAAGTTATTTTTATATATGTATACCAGAGTATAATATATTGACAATAAAAAAAAAAAAAAAATACTCATTAAGCTCATGAAAGAAAAAAAAAAATTGGGAGATTACATTTATGTCATCCATCATTATACGCCTCCAAGTAACAGAAGTTACAATAATCCTAAAAAAATTTTCCCAGTGAAAATATACTTCTTGAGCAAAGTTAACAAAATGTAGCAAGAAAGCCCCCTTAATAAAGATGATTCCGCGCAAATGCGAAGCTCGCGCTTCCACTTTTTTCGCACCCCCCGTACCAAGTGCTCGTGAGCTTTCGGCCGAATTCGCTTACCGAAAGGACGTTTTAAATAAAGTGCAGCAGCAGCAGCCGGCCTTACTCAGCCATAAATACGATATATTCCTACAATATCAGAGCTCGAGCTCGTCCATTTTTCCGCGCGCACTTCACGAGCTTTACACACCTGCAGAGATATTGTACATACATATATATATATTCAGAGCACAGAGCGAACAAACGAACACTAGAAGATTCTCATGCACATGTATGGGGGCTGTTGGTGCTGCTGTTGCTTCGGGTGTAATATACAAGCATAAACTCGTACACCTATTTTCAAAATTGAAGTGGCAATATGCAAACTGATGTATTGCACCGTGCACGTATACGCTACAGTCTAGCAGATGCACTGCCATGCACTGCATTCGCTCACTTGCCCTCGGCACTCTTGGTACCTACACCATCTTCGTACACACATTATACAAGGAAAAGCGCGCGTTGCGTATTTATGTGTATTACAATTTCCAAACAGAGTTGGATGCGCAACTTGGATTTGTGTAATTTTTTTTTTTTTTTTTCAAAAGCTCCGGTAGTCATTGATTGAAGTTTTATTATAGCTTGGGCAAGCTTTCGTTTTGTAGATACACATTGATGTAATGTCAGTCGAGTGTACTTTTATCACCGCAAAATTGCACTTGTTCCAGCACAGACTCTATTAAGCAAGAATTAAACACTAACATTTATTTTCGAATTTCATTGCTTTCTATTAATAACATTTCGTGCAGCAATGCAGTAGCAGGACCACGTTTCCAAATTGACAAAGTTCAACTGCACGCCTTGCGATCATTAGCGAGCAGCTATTTCGACGACAAATAATGAGGATTTCTCGCGGGCGTAAAGAAAAAGCATGAAGAACATTGAGTTAAGAAGCGCGACGACGACAAAACGGAGAGAGAAAAATGACGCGTGCAATAAATAACAAGCACGTGCGCTTGCAAGAGTTCGATTTGATGCTACATAGCGGTATATGATCACTTGTATCGTTGAACTCGGAGCTATGTGAATATGAGTACAACGCTATTGAACGAGAGAGAGAGAGAGAGGGTAAGCTCGTAGATAAGATACGATATGGTGCGCTGCAGCTGTCGTATCGCATGCTTTACGTTACATTTTGCTGTATATTGATTATCACCACACTTATCGATGGTGGTGACGCTGTTAACGTCTATAGGTATACGCATGATTTTTATACGATCTACCGGTGCCAAGAATCTTCCATTCACACAATTTTTTTACTAGAGATGAGGAAAAAAAGTTCTCGTGGCCATAGTACATTGATAATAAAATATATCTCAAAATAGTCATCGTACACGTGATAGAAGCGGGAAATTACATGTTACGATTGCGAAAAAAATGATAATGACTGTAGGACGGCGTGTGTGAACTAGTGCACGTGGACAATCGTGCAATTTTTTTCATGAATGAAATCATGATTGGCCTAACGATGCAAAATGATCCACCATTTTCAATGTAGTCACGTTATTAAGAATGAGTGTATAATGGTAAGTCGCCAAAAATATCTGCCGTTTGTACTATCCGCTAGCTGATGTAATAATTGTTAAAGTTACCTAATGTTATATTCGATCAGTTACTTTCTGTACTAGTTTATACAAATCAATAAGATTCTACGCGTTCTTTTTATTCGATTAATGACAATTTTCTTACATGATTTATTTTCAGAGATATGAGGAAATAACCTGATTTGTCAACATATATTTCTTACCTTTTTTGTAAAATTTTTTGTGAACGTGTAATCTAAAATTATAGCTAAATGAAATGAGCATATTTTTTCATTATTAATAGATCCTGATTTTTTTTTTTTTTTTTTTTTTTTAACACCAATAATTTGAACGAATTTAAACTAATTTCTACTACTCACTTCGAGATGCTGGTTATACATCTTTGATTGATCATCATCATCATCATCATCATGTAATGGTTACTACTACCATTATTATAAATATTATTATCAAGCACGCCCAATCAAGCACACATGTATCGACTTTTTGAGTGAGATCACCACTATAATATTGGAAATAAATGGAAATCAGATAAACGTTCTTAATCAATCACTTGAAAATCCTGACAAAATATGACAGGATGCCATTATTGATCGGCATGGAATTAATTAAAGCTCTCACCATAGTAATCAATAACAGTGTTTTCACCAACAACCCTATATCCACTTACTAAATATGTAATAGAGGCGCGTTTACAAATATCAACTCTTCCCAGTCACCTAATCCATCCCGGCAAATGAAATTGTTTGTGACTATTTTGACGATTATTTCATTATACACCTACTATTATACTATATTGTTAACTGTTTGCAGAGCTGACATAGTAATCAGTTTTTGTTATTTAACCTTATAATTGTAAGTACTTGTGAATATAGTTTCAATTTATGAGTGTTGGATAAGTATTTTACCATTTACAAATAAAACACTGTACGATGAAAGGTTCTCGAATAATAGGAATATACATTTTGCTGCTTTCTCCTGTATTCCACTTGATTCGTACAGGTTGTCAATCACGAAACACCACGCAATCCTAAATCTGTCGTTGCGAAAATTGCACCCACTTGAACAGCCATAAATACGAAAGTAAGTCGATGCAGCGCACACGAAAACATAGGAAAAAACCGTGCGCTTGTATATACACGGAGGAGATAAGACAAAAAGATGGGAGGGCGTGAGGAAAGTAAAAATGTCAAACGTTTCCATGGCTTTTCGCGCTCGTGACGTATAAGGTGTGTATACATCACGCGAACGAGCACGTGTCAAAAGTCCTAACACCCCGTACACGCTGCGTCCTTCCTCTCCGTCCCTGTACGACAACACTTTCCCATTATTTACGAAACGTGCAAATCATTCTATTCGCACGGAGTGGCATTTATGCATGACTCGATGCTTTCAAACGTCACGGGGATGTTTTGACTGTTTCATCGTTGTCGCGCTTTGGAAAATAGTGCTTTGGTCTTCTTTTTGCTGGCCCAAATCTCTCAAAACTTTTGCACAAGTCCATTCCAAAATTATATGTTCATTAAATATATATATATATATATATATATATATATATACGCCCACTCCTACGATAGTCTCAAGTTATGAAACTGTTCAAAAATCAAAATGTCACTTTGTATCGATCGTCTTCCGTTAAAAAACCAAAACTCTACAATTATCTCGAATTAATGAGCAAAAATAACAAAGAGGCCAGTTTACTCAGCAGCGTGTGTGTGAAATAGTAGTAACAAAGCAACAACAGTAATCACTGATAATCCAAGCGGACAGTTTATGAAGATTACGTTCAGTAACGCGTTATTGTTTGTACGTTTATGTGCACACACGCAGTGTAAGAATTGATCGATGAGTCAAGCGATTGACGTACGACCGTAAATCTACGATACTTTGTTTAAACAAGTGCACGATATGTCAGGCTGGTATCGATGTACCCTCCCTATCTGTTTTCTTTTCTCCCATCCCATAACACGGTTCTCCTTCATCTCATGTTTATTTTTTGTTGATCGTTATTTTGGTAATTTTGCTAAGAGACTATATTACATACATGACGGAGAGGAAGAGAAGACTTGTTTGAATTTTTTTGAACTTGTGCGTTTTTTGCATTGCAAATTTGATGAATCGGATTTGGTTTGTTTGCCGGATGATCAATCGACACTATTTTAAGAGTGTGAAAAACAAAATCATTTTGCTCGAGTACAAAACAGACGTGGTATGTTATCAAAATGATAAAGGGAAACAAAAAATAGCGACAAGCAGCGAAATATGTGAATTTAAATGAATATGCCTCGATGGATTCGTTGAAAGAGGGCACATCTATTTATCATGAGCACATAGTACTTGTAGCTCGCATGCCGTTCGCGCTAGCTGAAAACTTTGGTACACCGCGCAATCGATCAACGTTTTCGCAGTTATAGAACGGTTCTTGTCAACAAACTTTTGTTCTTTGCTAATGGTTTAATTTTTTTTTTTTTTTTTTTTTTTTTTTTTTTATATTCACAATTGCTGAGGTTTTCGAAGTATACGACAGTCTAGAAAGTTGATTCGTACGGAAGAAGAAAAAAGTGTTGCCCGGTGACGAAGTAGTGTTGAAAATTCAAATAAAAGTTGCAGCGGTTGCAATTTATAAATGGTATCCCATTGAATTCATGCAAATGTGGAGAAAAGATGAAAAGAAAGAAATACTTAAAGAGGGTCATCGCCGAACTTTGGGGATACTCAAAGAAACCTCGGCAATAAAAGCTCTCGGATGTAATATACATTCATTTGGCACTCGCTCGATCTCCATAGGCTCTCCCCTTTATTTGTTTTCCACTGCTTTCTTCTCTCCCTTTTCGTGACGCGCAAGTTATAGAATATTACTATTATTATTATTCCGACGGGCTGAAAAGGATGAATGCATTTGTCTCTTGGTGGTGCTGAAGTATAATGCAAGGGGTCAGGATGAGGAGAATAAATATTAAATGGATTGAATTTATAGTGTATGAGATGAAGAATCATTCATTTTTAAAGCTGTCTAGGTGCAAAAGGGCTGGCAAAAAATGAGATTTTTCCCGTTTCCTTATTCGGGTAATAGAGACTCAGAAGTGGTTGGAAGGCGTACAGTCAAGTGCAATAACGTTTGAGCTTTATGAGATTCTGAAGCTCCTTGGCCAATTGCTGTTTTTAATCTCAGATATCTAAAAGTATAAAAATTAATAAGAACATGAAAACGGAAATGTATTATGATTTTTTTCTTAATATTATGTTAATGTAGTCATCGAACAACTTCACTAAATGTTATTTCAGGAATGAAATATTTCATAATCCGGTACACAATTATAAAAAATTTGTATTTTTTATTTTGTTTACATTGTTGACCAATGTCACTCTGATGCAGGATTCTAAAATATTTCATTTCATAATTAGGAAATTAAAATGAAAATTCAATTACCCGTTAAAAGCTGCATCAATTAACGATTAATTTAAATTGTTTGGTGGTAGTTTTTTTTTCAAATAAAAATAAAAATTTAGTTGTTAATTTAGTTATTTTGAATATGAAGTAATTAAAAAATTAAGTATAATTCCTAATTGAACTATAATTATGTTTATAATTAATTAAATTATTTGGAAGCCTGATTTTGACTTTGGACGCAAGATTTGAAATAATATTGATATACTGCTCGTAGTTAAATGAACTTAATAAAATAATTTAATCATAAGATTAATTACAAACCATGAGCCATATCAATTGGGGTAGTTTTGGTCGTTTCCTGCAAATAACCGTTTCTTGTGCAAGGTGTAGATAAGATGTAGGTATCACAGGTATGAAGACCTTCTGCCACTAAAAAAATTAATCATATTGCATACCTTAGATGTGTACGTATTGTTTACTAGTTTTTTAAATATATGATGAGACAATAGTAAAAAAATATATATAAATAGTAAAAATATATATAAATAGTAAAAATATATATGCAAATAATACACACAATATCAATACTTGGAATAAAAAGACACTGTTTTCTTTATTTCTAATCACAACAATGGTAGAAATATCACTGAAAAATCTTATGTCCCCACAAGTTTATGATTAGCACTGATACTTATGTTTTTTTCGATTGCCTTACTGTTACATTATTGTTGTAAACTATAATTTTATGAATTTACACGAAGTTGGTTGGATACGTGTTTTTTGAAATTAAATTTTTGAATCAGAATGTAAAAATGCTTTTTGGGACAAAATTATTTTAAGTAGTTGGTATTGAATAATTCAGGAATCATGTAGCTCCATTATATTTTTGGATTTTATAATAGAAAACAAAAAATTTCTTTCACTCAAAAAATTTTTCCTTAAGGAGCTCATTTGGCACTACATTTCTTTATTTAAACATCGATTGATGAATAGTAACTTTTATTTTACCACATTTCATTTACGTTTAATTTAAATTACACAAATCTGTTGGATATAATTTGTATTATGTGCGCCACCTTAAAGCTACTAGTAGTACCCTGTGCTCAATCACCCAATTGGATACTTCACACCTGTTCAAATAATTATCATTCAATTACTTTATCATTCTAAATCAGTTTATTTAATATGAATGTGCATTTTTAACTAATTCGATTGACTCATTTAATTTTTTTTTTTTTTTTTTTCATTTTCCGGGAGTACGGATCTACTTTTGAGAGCGCTGCTCACGGCACATCTACGGGCCAACACGGAATCACGGATGCCATAATGTTGGGATATACCCAGTAAATACTGGATATGTCACCATAACGAACTGTAAAAGAGTGTGACCAGACCTCGTATACTAGTGGAGTAAATAAGCCGGAAAATGTGGAAAACCTAGGAAACAGCACCGATTTTAAAAATTTTTGTTTCTACCTGTTCCTTAGACCTTCAGGAACATTCATCGGCACTGACCCCGGTCCCGCGTGCAAAATCAAGGGAGGGGTGGATGTCGGAAACCCCCAAACCACCCCAAATGTAAAAAAATTTATAAAAGCAAAATTTTTCTCAGAAATGCCTTCTAGTAGGTATTTTTGGTTGCTGATCACGAATCTGAGGTCGAAATTTCTAAATAGAGCACTTTACAGCGGGATTTGGGCCACTTTTGGCCTAAAAAACCATTTTTTCGCTAAAATGTGTCAAATCGATGTTTTTTTGCGAAAATGACTTCCAGTGGGTATTTTTGGTCGCTGATCACGAATCTGAGGTCCAAATTTACAAATAGTGCACCTTACAGCGGGATTTGGGCCATTTTTGGCCTAAAAAGCCATTTTTTCCGCTAAAACATATCAAATCGATGTTTTGGTGCGAAGGTGCGAAGATGCCTTCTAGTAGGTCTTCTTTTGAAAAATAACTTACGGCACTATGTTAGAAATATTTAAATTATATTGTTTTGAAAGAATTAGCTCAACGATATACGTATGTTTGTGTGATCTTGGTAACATCTATCAGATACTGCGTTTAAAAATTCCCTCTATTTTTACGTTTCTATTTTGACCTTTCATAAGAATGAACCCCATGGTGCCCCTCTTCTCTACTGCTTCAGATATTGCCTCGACACAGCTTTGTAACCGCTATACCTCTACAAGAACGCATGGCTCACCAATCTCACCATTAAGTTGATGTAGCTAAGCATTGTTCATTAATTTTT
>NW_019379674.1:7742246-7753121 GCF_000648655.2 Copidosoma floridanum
AAAAATTAATGAACAATGCTTAGCTACATCAACTTAATGGTGAGATTGGTGAGCCATGCGTTCTTGTAGAGGTATAGCGGTTACAAAGCTGTGTCGAGGCAATATCTGAAGCAGTAGAGAAGAGGGGCACCATGGGGTTCATTCTTATGAAAGGTCAAAATAGAAACGTAAAAATAGAGGGAATTTTTAAACGCAGTATCTGATAGATGTTACCAAGATCACACAAACATACGTATATCGTTGAGCTAATTCTTTCAAAACAATATAATTTAAATATTTCTAACATAGTGCCGTAAGTTATTTTTCAAAAGAAGACCTACTAGAAGGCATCTTCGCACCTTCGCACCAAAACATCGATTTGATATGTTTTAGCGGAAAAAATGGCTTTTTAGGCCAAAAATGGCCCAAATCCCGCTGTAAGGTGCACTATTTGTAAATTTGGACCTCAGATTCGTGATCAGCGACCAAAAATACCCACTGGAAGTCATTTTCGCAAAAAAACATCGATTTGACACATTTTAGCGAAAAAATGGTTTTTTAGGCCAAAAGTGGCCCAAATCCTGCTGTAAAGTGCTCTATTTAGAAATTTCGACCTCAGATTCGTGATCAGCAACCAAAAATACCTACTAGAAGGCATTTCTGAGAAAAATTTTGCTTTTATAAATTTTTTTACATTTGGGGTGGTTTGGGGGTTTCCGACATCCACCCCTCCCTTGATATTGCACGCGGGACCGGGGTCAGTGCCGATGTATGTTTCTGAAGGTCTAAGGAACACGTAGAAACATTTTAAAATCGGTGCTATTTCCTAGGTTTTCCACATTTTACAGTATTTTCCGGCTTATTTACTGGGCTATTCAGGCATAAATGCAAATCGTATAATATTCCGGGCCATACAATTTTTTTTTTTTTTTTTTTTTTAATTACAGTGCTCTACGTCCGGCTCCTTTTAATAAGGACACTACTATGGGCACTTAGCACTTTGGAGAAGGAAAGGAAGCGGGATAGGAGGCCTCCCCCATTACTGGGAGGGGGGGGTAGAGGGATTAGGCAATTTTGCTGCGAGGAGGTCGCCTAAAAAACCCTCCTTGAGGAGCATAGCGTGGTGAAAAGGCACATGTGAAAAATCACAGAGGATGCTTGCTCGAAAAGTCGCACTGGCCGGGAATCGAACCCGCAGTCTCCCGCGTGCCAATCCGCGACCTAGCCGACTGAGCCACCGCGCGCTCTAGGGCATCTTGCCCGGAAAGATGTAACATAACCTTTTTTCAAAATTATAACTATAAAGGCACATGTGCATTTATAAATATCAATTTAAAAAATGTAAATTATATACCTAACAGTAATGCGTATAATGTTTAAAGGGTATGAATGCTAAAAAAAATAACTGCCTATACATTTAAATAGACGCTTACTTAAAACAAAACATATTCATGTATTACATCCAACTTTTTTAATCTACATTTCTGATTAAATTTTTTTTACCTTGTATTTCAACTTAGTTTTTTCATGTAATTATTTGTGGGAGATTCATAATCCACGTTAAAGTTCATGAAAATATTTAAGCAAAAAATCTATGCACCTATGGGTTGGTTTGTATTCTCTTATACATTTAATTGTAATTTTTTTGTTCATTACTATCATTTGTATGTTGTTCGATATTCTTATTGTTACACTAATCTTCATCGCACTGTAGTAATATAATTTTTATCATCAGAAAATTCCACGTCGTCAATTTCATCATCAAAACTTATGGTGTAATTTTTTTTAATTTTTTCACTCCTTTCATCCGTTGCACTGCTTACACTTTAATTATACTGCTTTACACATTATTCTATTTTCTACGTTTTTAAAACAATTTTCCATTTCTTCAGTTTTTTTTCTCTGATGCCCATCACGTGCATCTTGTTACTAAACAACGTTTTTGATGTGACTTATTAATTTTTAAAATTAATCACTGCAAATTGAACAAATTTACAGGTAAATAATTGATAATAAGAACTTGTTATACTTCTAGAAGTCATAAGAAGTACAAATTGAAATGTAAATTTTCATCTCTACTGGCCTCGTATAAGCAGACTATGGCTGCCACAGTGCCATAGCTGTAACAGCTCTCGATCACGCCCATTAGTAAGTATACGCGTCTGGTAAAATCCACCACACAGTCCACAAAATATAACTCAATCCCTAGTAACCCAAAGAGCAAGTTTTCAAATGCTTAAAAATTAAAAAAATGCTGCAAAAAAAAAAATTATTTTAGTATGCATTAGAATTTTATGCCCTTACTTATGCGTTCTAGATCTCTACACAGATCTATAGAATTAAGAAAAAAATTATACTGTTTCAGCTGCCGTATACAGTGCGTGTTAAGGTAAATCTTATACAGTATTTTTCAAGTGCAACATCAAAGATATTCAAAATATAGTACAAATATATTACATGTAACATAAATACATAATAGTATATAATGTATATTACAGGTTTGAAAAAGTCCATCCGTTTGATTGCCTGTGATGTCACAATTATTAAGCTGCAGTGTGTGTGCTTGAGCCATTTTGGTTGACAGGATGGGATAATTAAAAAGCAAAATTGTCTTTAATAAATCTATAGATTAATAAATCTTTCATTAATTAATATATTAATAAATGTATTAATAAAACCGTCATTTTCTCTCTCTCTCTCTCTCTCTCTCGCTCTCTTTCTATATTATATATAGTATGTGAGAAAGTATACAAGTGAATTGGAGACTACTTCCCCGGTAGCTTGTGTACGTAGAGGTGACTTTCAGAGGACTTCCTCCCTCCTTCTCTGAAAAGAAAAAATTAAAAAAAAGAGCAGTACCGGCACTCCATGTGGCAGCACCGCCATTTTGGGTGTGCGCCACGGCTGGAACAAAATTTTTTTCCAGTGCATACGTGCAAAAGCTTTTTCTTCCAAATCTTACAATAATTTAAAGTATTAAAAAATGTTTATCTTAATATGGTTATAAAAATAGTTGTTAATTATAACGATACTTTTTTTGGCATCAGGTCAAAAGCCATTGTATCTATGAAAAAACTAGTTTAAATTTTTATCCAAACCAACAATGATAGTTTTAGTTATTTCAAGTAATTTATTAGTAGGTTTTACCTGATTTTTGTTAGTTCTCACTCATTTCTTTTTTAAATACAAAAATACATTATTGTTTAAGAAATTATAAATTTATGTACAGAAATTCTAATCTATCGTCGTAATACAGAACTTTATATATATAAAATTTTATACGATTTTAACTACATACAGCAAAAAATAGTATTTTTAGTCAAACTTTTACATTAATATTTAATTTAAAAAAATCACAAATAAAAAGCAAAGTTTTTGACAAATTACTTAGATTTTTAGCAATTAAACAATATGATCCAAAAATTTGCTTTTATAGGAATGAATTCTTTTCATGGAACGAATACTAATGTTTGCCTCGTACTATATGATTTATAAAAAAAATTTTAATTATTTTTTGCAAACGAAAACATGCAAATAATAAGAAAAGAATGGATAGGAACAAAATTTAATTTGCATAGGTGTACATATACACATACATACAGATTGCAATTTTTTCTATGTACATTATGATCCTATGCTTTATAAAACAGGTTTTAAATACGGATGCAGTAAACTTTATTTTTGACCAACACTTCCAAAGATTTCTCTACAAAAATGTTTTTAGACGTTAAAGAATTTTCTTAACAGCCTGGGAACACATCAATAACGAATACTTGAAAATTTTTGTAGCTGATTCATAGGATTTTTTACAGCCGTTTTACAACCGTTTTTTTCTATTTGGCTCCGCATTGCTGTCACTGCTCTGTATTCCTCTACATATATGTATGTTATTGGCATAGTGAAAAAATGTGTCAGATTTATTGTAAATAAACAAGTTACACAGCTCTGGAGGCTCGAAGACCGGTATTTTAAGGCCGAAACTTCAACTTGTGAGCCTGTATCCCCAAGCCTCCGAGATACAAGAAACGCTGACCAAACCACTGTGTTACCGTGATCGCTCTTATTATTATAATATAATTATATGTTATTATTTTAATAATATCATAACTAGAGTTATTAGCGTCAAAGTAATCGTCTGATTTTCACCCTGTAAAATTTTTACCTTTCATTACAACCATTACATGAATCCTATTTTTTCAACCAATGGATGGAAAAAAAAATTTAATGACAATTTTTTTACTTACATATATTATCAGTACATTAAATTTTTTTTCTCATATCATTTCTTTCTTAAGGCCGGAAATGGTTAGCTCCAATTCGATGGTCGAATATTAAACACTAAGATAAGTAAGTTGTGAAATTCATGCCTGAACTGATACGAGTTTTTAAACTTGGCGTACTACCTATTTTTATATTATTCACCATGAAAGAAAAAAAATAACAACTCAGCCTCTCTACATTACAAAAATGTAAATGCATAAATATCGACGTGTAATTTAGGTGGGTTGTAAATTATGACAGTAAAAAATTTTGTATAAGGTTTCACAACTTTTTATTGAAAATAATATCTCATACCAACTTTTTAAAATGTTTTTTTATAATCATAAGTCGATACAAAGTACCATAATCAAACTTCAATACGAATACCGATAAAAGAGCTCCTTACTATCAGTTGCTTAACTCCGCCTAAAAAAGTGACAAGAATAATCACTGTTCCGGGCTTTTAAGTATTAATGTTAAAAGCAATATATGTATATGTATGCGTATACTTGTTCAAAAGATAAATAAAGTATGATCAGCTAACGCCCCCTGCTAGGGCGTAACTTCTTAGTAGTGGGAAGTGTAGCTTTTATCTTTAATACTTCTACGCATATGGATGATTTCTTCTTTCTGACGAATTTCTGATCTACAGTTTGATGCCTTGTCACTTCTGGAATGCGCAGTAAGTAAACCTTCTGCGTTGGTTTTTAGCTTCACTCATCCTAAATAATGATGATTCGCTTCCTTCTCCTTCCCTTTTTTTTTTTTTTTTTTTTTTTTTTTTTTTTTTTTTTTNTTTACTTTCATATAGGGTGCAAGAACAGATTTCTAACATCTCCTTTTGAAATGCAAGACAGGAAAATCTTATCACACTAGTCGACTGCTTGCTAAAAGTTATAATCAGGTTGCGTTACATATCATAATCGACCGATCATATTTTACATTTCATTCATCAAATATCATTCATTCGTTCATTCATTCATTCATTCACTCATTTATTCATTCATTACAAAGCATATTTTATCGGACAATGATATTGGGTATGAATAACCCTCCAAGGTTTTGTATGTTTTGCAAATGTTTGCGAAATCATGCGAGCATTTCTGCGTTGCCAAAGTTGGTTTCAAGATTCTTCCACTGGCCACAAAGTCATGAAAAATCTTTTCTGCAACCATTGCTTATCTTTCATTTCATTTATAATAGAAAAGAGCTTCATGACCAAAGAGGACCTCTACCATGTTTGTACGATCTACCTCAAGGAAATTAAAAAAAAAAGTCAAACGTTTGAAAATGGTAAAAATTATTTTATTAGTTACTATATTGAACAATTTGAATTTTAAGCGTAAAAAATAATTATCTTGTAAGAAATAGTCACATGGTCCTTTGGCTACTGTATGCTCGAAATCAGACGAGCCCCTCTGTTTTCAGTTCAAAGTAAAATTTTCCGTTCAAAATATTTTGAAAGATAAGACAGCGTTCAGGGCTTAGCGTCACTACCTGCAGCTTGCCTAATACTCATAACATAAACGACTTATAGTTCGCAGCTTATCTGTGAATACTCTCTCAGCTCGAACACGCATTATCCTTATGAGTAAGCGGGTAGTAATTTCTGTACCCTTATATCCTGCACTGAATAGTGCTACTCCCTAAATTTTATGGCGTGAAAAAGAATTCTTTCTGAGTAACTCTTTATTTGGGGAAAGATAAAAGATTCTCTTTTGTTAGAGGAAAAATGTTTCATCGTAGTAAAAATTTTGATTTTTTAAAGAAAAGACATTCGTTGCCCAAAGTAAGTAATAAGACGCTAACATATAATTTTATTTTTATTAATAAATTATACCATTATTATACAGTTTAATTAGATGAAAATATATAGGTAATAGACCTGGGGCACAGCATTTTACTTAAAAAAATGGCCAACGTATGTAAAAAAAAAATTGACACAAGATATCTTTACAACTAATTTGAAAGATTTAATATTTGCAAAGTTTATTTTTCCAGGCTCTCCTCCCATTTTTTTTGTAACTGCTAAAAGTCTTTAAAAACTCTTTCTTAGTTTGGACAATTAATAATGTTTTATTTTAGAAAAACTTTACTGCTTGTGAAGACTTCTTTTTTCAATTTAACATTTTTTAAGAGTATACACAATTTACTTGTGAATTTTTATATGTATATTTGTTTACATACAAAAACGATAATGTGTAAAGCCCCTCTCTTTCATACACTAAATAATCTGGAACGCGCATTTCCTTTGCCTGGAAGTCAAACGTTTCTTTTTCTTATTTCACTTATCTTTGCCCGGTTATCGGAATTAAAACACAAATATAGTTGGTCACACGAGTGAACGAAAAAACTACAATACTTTTGTATTTAATTATTGGACATACGTTGTATGTTGGCAACGCTTTCATATGTACGTAAAATGAATGCAACCAATTATATTACTTATTTTATTATATTATTATTATTATTATTATTATTATTATTAATAATCCCATAAAGATATTGTCAAAGCATCTGATTAGATACGAGGAAATACCTAAAAACGTATGTTTGAGTTGGTGAAATCACTACAGAAAGATATGTATGTGTGACCTCATAAAAGTGGGATTTTTCTTACACTTAGAATCTGTTGTCACAGAACCATTCATGAACGACGCAACGTGTTACCCATTCCTGTAAGACTTTGTGGAAACCGCGCCACTTCAATATGAATCGTCATCACAACATCGCTGACGCAAAGCAAGAGAAAATGGTGTGGTCGTCACTGTGGTCAGTGAGCTTGAGAAAAGAGAGGATATATAAGCGTTGGGCACTGGAGGTGCTAGACTTAATAGTCAAAGCGTCTTCGAGTACTACAGAAGTATCGTAAGACATTGTGAGAGTGTTTTAGAGAGAGAAACAGAAATCGTAGCTTATGTTACTATGAGTCGTCTGTATGTTTTCGTGCTCTACCTTATTGTCGTCGCTACGGGTAATCTTCGATTTTTTTCTCAATTTGACACAAATACTAATTATGTTTTTTGGTAAAATACAGCAGATTAAACGTGCGTATTTTTTTAGTGCTTGTAGAGGTTAATTTGATTGAAGTTTTATTAAAAAGGAGATTTACTTCCAAAAAAGTGATCCATAATGATTAAATTATGTGTATTTGTTTTAAAAATAGAGAAAAAAAAGTTGTACGTGTTTATCAGACTATTTTTTTAAAAAGAATATTAAGCTTTCTAAAATTTTAATAGTCAAAACCACTGTTTTTAAGTTGTAAGTATACAATTGGACAAACAATAAAAAAAGATTTTTACTTTTAAGTAAGAAAAAATTTCGGTATACGAAAAAGTAAAAATTTAATTTCGTACCAAATGATGATATTCAGTCGTACGGAGGTCATACATATATTTTATGGTGTACCAGCTCTCTCACAAAGTATGATCTATATACCCAATGTGATATATAATTGATGTTATTTTATTTTATTTTTTTATTTTTTTTATTTTTTTTTTTAATACTGTAGACTTTGGTACCATAAAAAATTATTTCAACTGTTTTTCTAAGGGATAGGATGAAATTGCAAAAAATCATATCAGGAAATTGCTACTAATATCAATTTTTTAACTTGTGTAAACTCAAATATTTTTACTATTTTATCCAGTTGTGTTCTTATTACTTTAAAATAGTAGTTTTATACAATTCAAAATTTTTCATAGTAAATAATAATTCAAATATATTATCTTTCAAACTCGTTCAAACATAAATTTGTGATCGATTGAAACTTAAATTATTCTTGTATTATTGATTTCATAAATGTAACAAAATTTTTTTGTATTTCCAACAAAACAATAATCTTGAAGTCAGTAAACATATTTGAAGATACTTTGCTACAGTAGTTGAAACATTTTTTAATATTTTTACAATTATGACATTATTGCAGATGCCAGGCCCGAAGCGTTAGACTCGACAATTTTTGACACTACTACACCTAGTAAGTTTTGCTGCATAATAAAGTTAGCTGACAGTTTCAATAATAAAAATAATTTTTTCACAGACGTAAGAAACTGCGAACCTGGTGAAATGGAACAAAAAGACGGGCTATGTAACTACTGCATTTGCAACAAAGAGGGTACAAATAAGGCTTGTACCAAAAATCCTTGCACATCTGAACTTATCAAGTCCCTTAATCAGCCATTAATTGGGTATCGTAAGTATTGTGTTCGTTTCATTTAATTTTTATTGTAATTTAAGTATGCATTAACGCTTGTTCTTTTATTAATTTTTTTTTTATTAGTTATTTATTTTTATTTCAGCTGTGTATAAACAGGGTGACCCATGTTTAGAGTATACACTTTTCTACAGCGATTGCAACCGATGCATCTGCAGAGGGGGTGGCAATAGTGCACATTGTACTCTTGATAACTGCAGCGGATAGTTTATATTTGTTTTATTTGCTTTAGGATGACACTGACGGATGCATACTATTGCAATGGAGGTATTGTGTCCAAAAAATACTCAAGCCTGTTAGCCTATAATTTTAGGGTTAAAAATGTTATATCCAAACATTTAAATTGTACGAATCAAATATTTATCGACAGTAGTAATACAAAATTGATTTGCTTGACTGCTGGATGTAACAATAAGAAGTATAAAGTTACAGAATCAAGACATGAATGCACAAATATGTCTTCATTAGCTATAAATACGAGCTTATTTATTAAAAAATGATCTTTTGAAGTGTGTGAAAGAGCAATAAAATGTACAGTGTTAGAGAAAATTGGCCAGTCAGCATGCTATTCTTATCAGGCTAATAATTAAACAAAATTTATCCAAGTGAAGATTGTCACTAGTCAAAATTGACAGAATATTATCTATACTGTTTTCACTTTTGACATAATCAAAACTTATTTAGTTTAAATTATAAGCAATTTTCGTAGTGACAAACATTTGAAATGGGTCTAACAAAAGCTTAATGTTCAAACCTGTGAAAGATTTTGTCATACGAATTACTGTACATGCTGATACATTTTATAACCATCGAAACGTATATTTACACACATTGATTGTAATGGCGATGTCAACTAAATATGTTAATGCTTAGCATACATAAGCTCGCAAACTTGTACATACGTAGGTCAATAGCCTAGTCACGCGCACTAAATGATGGTACCGAGTCAAGGGAAAAAAATTAAAATTAATTTTAGAAACTCGTTATCGCTAGTATATCAAAAATTGCATGATAGTCAAAGAGGACAGTTCGTTAACTGATTGAGGATAAAAGAACTACTTACAAATTGTATCTTTATAGAAGAAGACATCGTGCCTTATGTAGACTTAATATAACGCTACTAACATATGTTCATAAGGGTTCTCATTTATTTCAAAGGACTATTTTTACGAGTTTTTACCAAGATTTGAAAAATTTCCTTATTTCTTACTTTTAACTAAAAAAAGCATTTTTGTGTTATTGCATAATGAATTTTTTAATTAAAATTTTTGTTTCTATTAATGAACTGTAAGATTTTGTTTTACACTGACATCATATTTTTTGTATCTTTACTGTTAACAAAGTATTTTTTGGAATTTTTTCTAGTGTTAAAAAACAAGTAATCTACAAGAAATTTGTAAAGGGATAAGGACAAATTCATAATAATACGGAAAACTTTATCGGTTGATGCAAATTGATCTACAGTTACGACCCAAGCATAATTTTAAATAATGTGAATTTAAAATTTTTTTTAGGATATAACAGAAAGATATGTATGTGTGACCTCATAAAAGTGGGATTTTTCTTACACTTAGAATCTGTTGTCACAGAACCATTCATGAACGACGCAACGTGTTACCCATTCCTGTAAGACTTTGTGGAAACCGCGCCACTTCAATATGAATCGTCATCACAACATCGCTGACGCAAAGCAAGAGAAAATGGTGTGGTCGTCACTGTGGTCAGTGAGCTTGAGAAAAGAGAGGATATATAAGCGTTGGGCACTGGAGGTGCTAGACTTAATAGTCAAAGCGTCTTCGAGTACTACAGAAGTATCGTAAGACATTGTGAGAGTGTTTTAGAGAGAGAAACAGAAATCGTAGCTTATGTTACTATGAGTCGTCTGTATGTTTTCGTGCTCTACCTTATTGTCGTCGCTACGGGTAATCTTCGATTTTTTTCTCAATTTGACACAAATACTAATTATGTTTTTTGGTAAAATACAGCAGATTAAACGTGCGTATTTTTTTAGTGCTTGTAGAGGTTAATTTGATTGAAGTTTTATTAAAAAGGAGATTTACTTCCAAAAAAGTGATCCATAATGATTAAATTATGTGTATTTGTTTTAAAAATAGAGAAAAAAAAGTTGTACGTGTTTATCAGACTATTTTTTTAAAAAGAATATTAAGCTTTCTAAAATTTTAATAGTCAAAACCACTGTTTTTAAGTTGTAAGTATACAATTGGACAAACAATAAAAAAAGATTTTTACTTTTAAGTAAGAAAAAATTTCGGTATACGAAAAAGTAAAAATTTAATTTCGTACCAAATGATGATATTCAGTCGTACGGAGGTCATACATATATTTTATGGTGTACCAGCTCTCTCACAAAGTATGATCTATATACCCAATGTGATATATAATTGATGTTATTTTATTTT
>NW_019379674.1:7755251-7934353 GCF_000648655.2 Copidosoma floridanum
CGCGTATATCAACTTCAATGAACGCTCGTGATCTTGTAACTGCACTTTTATTCATACGTACGGCGATTTCATTCTTTTTGCTTCAAAACGTCATAATTTCCCAAGCAAATTGTTTCGGATTTCACGATTTTTTTCCGGAGAATCTCGTTTACCTACGCACCCAAGGCCCAATAAAAATTCAACCTCAAAACCATCAGACGAAAAATGAAAAAAAAAAAAAAAGAAGCTTAAACATTAAGTATATTTTTTTCCTCGATGATAAAAAAAAATGGTAAACAGGCCGTTGCAACAGAGCCGCGCACGCGCATGCCATATTTCTCAATTGTTCCGAGAGTTTGCGAGAAATCGGTCTAATTACGTACATACGGTTCACAATTGCGTCAAGCGGAGCATTTTGAATTGGCCAACGACGGCAGTACTTATCCTCGCAAGATTTGCGGTGAAATTAAAATTTGTTGTCGCTCACGAAGCATTCATGGCCGATAAAAATTTCTTGAATCGGCAGTTTGTATCACTGTCTGCCTCTGCAACTGCGGGGCCTCGCGTAATATACATACGCTATGTCGTACACAAAATACCGATTAAGGCTCGAGTATTTTTAATTATTGCCCCAAAGTCAAACCAGTGAAACTCCATGCATCTACGATAAAGCCGTTAAAGTCCTCAATTTCGAGATGAAAAGTGCAGTGCTAAAGTCATCGTAGTTCCAAGGCCGAATGCAACTCACGTACCGATGTAGAAGCGTACAAACAAAAAAAAACAAAAAACAAACCTGCGTGTGCTTGATGCCGGAACTGATGCTAGAGCCAAGCTTAAGATGGGCCGCGAGGGTCATCGCCTCGCCGACCGTGAGTTTGGTGCGTTGCAGCGAGTACTGCTGGATGTAGCAGGAGGTGCGTCGCCAGCTCTGGCTGTTGGCCGTCCTCGTCTTTCCGTTCACGAGGATCTCGCCACCCATACCTTGTACCCTGTCACATCGAAGCGATCCATCAGATTATGTATATCATCTGTATATATAGAGTGTGCATCTAAACTATTTTCTCCTGTATATGCCCCCCCCCCCCTTGGGGCACGAGTCGATGATCGTCCGGCATCGCGCGGTTCTCCGATTTATGTGGTGTTGATTTCTCCGCGTGTCGCAACTTGGCTGTGTTTTTTCAGCGATTGCCAGCAGCGGTGGTCAATAATTTGTCTATACGGAATACAAGGAGGAAGGAGAAAAAGTGGCCGAGAAAAGTGAAAACCGATTTCCATCCGATCGCTCGGTGTAAACGAAAATCTGATCAGGTCATGTAGTGCCGGGTTTCGCGATGAGTACGAGAAATCAACTCGAGGAGAGTATTTGCGTGTACGTCGTTGGATGACGATTTTTTTTTTTTTTTTTTTTTTTATCAGATTTTAAAACAGAACTGAAAGACGATGTATATCATAGACATAATGCAAAACAATAACGATAAATATTTGTAGAGCATAACAAGAGGGCAGGATAACATTTTTTTTTTTTTTTCATCCATCTTATCTTCAAAAACACCTAGTGTAACGCCTTACTATCAGTTCTGTACCGGAACTTTCTGGTAGGCACAATGGCCTTTGGAATTTTGGATAAGCGGCCTTGCGTTTTATACCCACTGTCTAGCAGGGTTTATCTTAGCGTGATGACATTCCAACCGAGCAGCACACGTTTCTTCAACAACTCATTCATCATTCAATAGCGTTATCTCCTCCCTTCCTTCCTTTCAAACTAGAAAATTCCCCAGTATATTGCGTAGCCTGCTTTTCGAGCATCTCCGTAACATAAACATCAGGACGAATCGGAATACTTACTTAGAAGGCTAGAGAGCTGGGAGTCTCGAGTTCATCCTACGAAGTAATGTGAAGCGCAATAAAAGAGGATAAAGAAGTCCATTCGACTCTTCAAGTGCTCGCTTATGGGTCTGGTGTACTTACCGAAGCTACCTTCATGATTAGCAGTGCGTTTTCTTAGTTATCGGATTAATTAACGAAGAATTATAGAATGTAAGAAGGTGATATCTTATTTTCTTTTTGTATCATCAATTTTTGCATAATAACTATTTCGTATACAATCGATCTCGAAGTATTTCCATGTTCGTCAAGCTACTGCTGCAGATTTTGGAATGTATATGCTACCTACCATACTGATTTGTTACATACACTTATCCAAATCATAGCATTTGAATAGTTTAATGTTTGTATTTTTGCCTTTTTTCATAACATGTTTTTTTTTTTTTAATCATGTAATAATTGTTCTTGAAGAGCTAAAAGATATAATGTGAGTCCTGATAGGTAAACATCTAGGCATTCAGGCAATGTTTTTACTGATATTAATGCTGAGCCTACACTTATTTTTTCGTCTTTCATTGATATTAACGTATTAAAAGAATACGAATGTTTTTATAATAATGAGTTAAACTTAATTTTTTTAAATAAGCATTTTCTATAAAATTTAGAATTTCTTGAATTTGAAAAAAATTCTGATGCATCTTTTGTGTGTCATAATGTTACAACTTGAAAAAGATTGTGAATTTAAAAAAATGTTTTGGCATTTTTTCATGGTTATTTTATTGACAAGTGTAAAAATCTCATACCATAATTGAATCGTTTTCAAGTTAATGGCACAGGTGATTGCAATAAGTTTGTGAAAATTTTATCTCCATGCTGTCAGTTAAACATTTATCAGTTGGTTTTCATGAAAACATCTAGAACGTTACTTTTTGTGACGTAATTTTATGAGCAGCAAGTCTCGACATCTTTGTTTTGTAATCTGAAGCCATGATAAAAAATAATCTCAGACGATTATTGCATTGAATCTTTTTTCGTCTGAATGCATAATTGTATTCACTGTGATTACAGAGCTTACACTCTATATTCGCCACACAAGAGTAAAGTGTGCATGAGGATCCTATGAATCTGACAATATTTGAAGTTTTATTTTAAATGGTCATTAGAACAATCATTTTCTGCCAAGCAAGTTTTAATACACCTAAAAACTCATAAAAATTAAATCTCTGCTTACTGCATCTTTTATCCTGATATTGACACTGGGCATTAATTGTATTATCTGTAGTTTTTAAATTATTAACTAACATAGCTACGAAATCTCGAGTTTTTTCATCCCCAAAAAATGGAACTATATTTTTAGTATTGTACTTGTTGATTAGTACACCATCAATTAATCAAGCCTCAATGTTAAAATGAATGTTATTATTCAATAAAATATTTTTTACATCGTTTGAATTCCAGTATACAAAGTCTGACAAACATTTTGTTGAGATCTTTTATTACAATTCTTTTTCGTCAACACCTTTTATTTTGGGCCAAAAACTATATTTTTAATGAAATCTATCATGTAGAGATTGAATCTTTAAAATCAAATCAAATGAATACTTATAATTTTGTAATAAATATTTTTATGACATAACTAGGAAGTTATGTATTTATATAGTATAACAATGAGTAATTAATTCTGAAACTATTATTCGATTTGTTGTTGATATTAAATATGTAATTTGAAAATAATACAAAAGTAGTAAGTAGGGTTTATAATTTTTGATACTTATATCTTATCGCAAATCATCAAAAACATTTTATTTGATACTGATGCTATCAAGTATTTTTTACAGACAATGCACGGTGATTTAAGTGATATGATATAATCTTTTCTGTTGGGGGCAAAATCAATTAAGTAGGAGGATTTACTGTGTACATGTATATGCTACTAATTTTATTACTTTATATTGGTGTAAAGTAAAATAACTTATATAAAGTTTGAAAATATACCTTAAAATTATGTGATTTGATTTCGTATGAAGAAAAATTTTTATTTCCGTAGTATTTTATTTCATTCTAAGAAGGCCATTGCTGATGAAAAAAATATAACAAGGAAAAGTATGATTGCATAAAATAGTAATTATAACTCAGTTAACATTGTTGAAACATTTAATGCACATTACTAAGGTGTGTTTTATTAGTTTGGCCTTATTTATAACCAGCTACACTTGGTCTGAAATGTAACATTATTTATTGATTTTACCTCGAATTTTTAATTATCTCACTGATAATTTTTTGAACAGTCAAGTACTTACTTGAAATGATCTCATCTATTAGTTACAATAAATACGATTTTTTAAAAGCAAAAAGTAGCAAAATACACGTATTCTATTTCAACGCTTTTAGTATAAAATTAAGCATTAAAAACATGATACACACAACAATAATTTAAGACGTTCCAAGAATATATTCGACATCTTTATGAGATGACATAGGTTTTAAATGAGCTGGAAATTTAATTGCTTGTACATCAAGTTTTTCTATGCATGATTAAAATACTTGGTCTACACTCGTTTTAGGATAACAATTTTTGCAGACCAATAAGTCATTTAATTATTTGTTGCACCTTTTGCTGTTTGAGTAAAAACATGAGCTTTTCTGTTAAAAAGTTATTTCTAATAATGAATTTAAAATATGTTAATCAAAACATTTTTTAACATTTCTTGATTATGTATTATACAAAATTTTTTTCATTTTGTAAAGTTTTGACTAATGTGTCAATTTTTATTATCATTATAGATCAAAATTATTTTTTCAAAAAGTTATAGTTTCCTATAACTACTTAATTAGTATTTAAAAAATTTTTACAGATATTTTTGATAATACCAAAATATTGTTTTTTACAGTTATAATTTTTAATTGTTAGTTTTATGAGAAATACCTGTTTTATTATGACGATGTAAGTTTTAGAACAATTTTTTGTTTACAGCATTATTATAAAGAGTGGGACTAAAGTCTTGGATTTCATATTATTATTCACTGATAATATGACACCCTGCGATTTATTTTCCCTTTATGAGTAATACCTCTCACGTTTTTATCAGAAGATTGCTTTTATTATACTTCATGTTTTTGAGTGTTAGATAAAAATAAGATTGATACCATCAAATTGTTAATCAGGCTTGAAATCGTACGGAACTTTCTTGAAGCCTCCCCCTCCACTGTTTGGCTGACAAATTGGTTCGTGCAGTTCTCGGCTACATATATTTAAGGGGATGTTAAAGCGGTATTGATCAGTACGAAAAAGCGAACGGTTAACAGAGGACATCGATCAGAGATTTAGAGAAAAATTCACGTTCTAATTAATTATTTAGTAAATGCAAAAATGAAGCTTCTTTTCGTTGTTTTGTCAATTACTGCAGCTCAAGGTAAATATTTGAAATATCTGCATTCGAGTACTCGCTTAACAATAGGTCTCGAAATTTCACAAGTACTTTTGATAATTCCGATTTCTTTCAACGATTTTCACTGCTTTTCGCACATTTTTTATGTTTTAGCATGCACTCCTGGAGTACTTTTCCAAAAAAGTTGCAACTGGTGTAGATGTTTGGCAGATGGCAAAACTACAGCTTGTACTGACAAGTTGTGTCCAGAAGATTACTCAAAAACTATTCAGCATTCCGAAACCGGTAGGTTGTAGATAAATTTATCACAATTTGACTGCAACTTAAACATTTTATGTAAAATCAAATTAATGATGTTTAGTACTTACATGGAAAAATAAGTAATTTGAAACAAATCTTTGATAACATTTTAGTATGCACTCCTGGACTACTTTTCCAAAAAAGTTGCAACTGGTGTAGATGTTTGGCAGATGGAAAAACTACAGCTTGTACCGACAAGTTGTGTCCAGAAGATTACACAAAAACTATTCAGCATTCCGAAACCGGTAGGTTGTAGATAAATTTATCACAATTTGACTGCAACTTAAACATTTTATGTAAAATCAAATTAATGATTTTTAGTACTTACATGGAAAAATAAGTAATTTGAAACAAATCTTTGATAACATTTTAGTATGCACTCCTGGACTACTTTTCCAAAAAAGTTGCAACTGGTGTAGATGTTTGGCAGATGGAAAAACTACAGCTTGTACTGATAAGTTGTGCCCTGAAGATTTCAAACATCACCTTGATAATTTTGAAACCGGTTAGTTGATTATTAACAGAATTTAATTTCGTCTTATAATATTTAGTTTTCAACCTTTTACATGAAACAAGAGTATGAATATTTTTTAGTTTTAATTATTTACAGTAAATCGTATTATAATTACCAAACAAAATATTTTAGCTCCAAAACAAGTTTGTCAGCCACGGTCGACTTTTAAGGACTATTGTAACACTTGCTCCTGTTCTGATGATGGAACTAAATTTGTCTGCACTAAAATGTATTGTGACAAACACATCTGGAACAAAAATGGCACTTTGAAAACGGGCCGACCGATATCTGTTAACGTGAACAAAGAAGAAGGTGATTATAATCATAAATACCATTCTTGTCAATTTCCATCGATTCAAAGAAGAAAGAATTTTAATTATTTTTTTCTACTTAGCACAAGAGAAAGTCTGTCAGCCACTGTCACAGTTTAAGTATTACTGCAACTCTTGTGTATGTTCTGCTGATGGCATGAATTACGCATGTACATTTATGGATTGTGACGAAAATCTTTGGCACATGAATGGCACCAGGAAAGCTACTGAAAAACAAGTTTGTACTCCAAGAACCCACTTCAAGGAACAATGCAACTCTTGTATTTGCTCTGAGGACGGTCTTTCTAAAATATGTACGATGATTGAGTGTGCAACCAATACCTTGAATAAAAACATTAGTTTTAAGGATCAAATTTTTAACTCAAGACGTGTTTCCAGTAAGTTAATTTTTAATAAACAGAACCCTCCTAAATCTCGTGACATATTAAAAAATGTAAGTTTTAAATAACTTTCGTAATTTACAGAGAAAATCTGTGAGCCCAAGAGTTCTTACAGTCCTGATGAATGCAACACCTGTTTCTGTAACAGTGAAGGAACAAACTATGATTGCACAATGAAAGCTTGTGACAATTACGAAGTGCTGCAAAGAGTATAGAGGCATGAGATTGTAAGTATCCATATAATACTTTAAAAAGCGTCCAACAACTCTACTTGATTGTAAACATTAATTTTTACCAATGCTAACTGCTGAAACTTGAACGATTTCAAACTTTTATTCTTCTTTGACTTTTGCAGATATTTACATGCGAGAAAGTGCCTGCGGATACGACAAACTATTCTACAGAGCATCAAGGTTGAAAAGTAGACAAAATGTATTGTCTAAACTCGTGGAATCCTGGATAGTCAATACATTATTATTATTAATAATCCCATAAAGATATTGTCAAAGCATCTGATTAGATACGAGGAAATACCTAAAAACGTATGTTTGAGTTGGTGAAATCACTACAGAAAGATATGTATGTGTGACCTCATAAAAGTGGGATTTTTCTTACACTTAGAATCTGTTGTCACAGAACCATTCATGAACGACGCAACGTGTTACCCATTCCTGTAAGACTTTGTGGAAACCGCGCCACTTCAATATGAATCGTCATCACAACATCGCTGACGCAAAGCAAGAGAAAATGGTGTGGTCGTCACTGTGGTCAGTGAGCTTGAGAAAAGAGAGGATATATAAGCGTTGGGCACTGGAGGTGCTAGACTTAATAGTCAAAGCGTCTTCGAGTACTACAGAAGTATCGTAAGACATTGTGAGAGTGTTTTAGAGAGAGAAACAGAAATCGTAGCTTATGTTACTNGTATATTATTTTTTCACACAAATATATTTTATGGAAAAAACACGTTTATGATTAATCAGTCGATAGAGCTGTACGAAAACACTTGTCGTTGAAAAATGTTGTCTTATAAGCACAATATATTAACATATAAATTAGAAAAATCAGGTATTGATTCTTTAACGATATGAATCACAATCATGAATACTAGCATAACATCAAATAGAATTAGTTATTCAAGAAGAAGTTATTAAGTCTTCATATAAAATTAATTTACCCTTCAATTCTTTTGTAAAATAGCTTAAGCAATATTGTTTAAAACTGTTTGAAATAAAAAAAATTGTTGAATATTTGGAAAATACTTAGATTACAAAATATAGTACTATAAACACAGTCTCAACATAGTTTGTTTTATTCTTGTGTATGTGGCCTGTTCAACAAAATTCTTCCCCGCTAACGGTACCTTTGCATCTGTATCTGCCTACCTGCAAATGCAATCCTTTGCATTCCTATCCTGGCAAAAACAGAAAAAGGTATAACCTCAACTATTTCTCTCTCTCTCTCTTTTCCTTCTGACCTCTTGTTTTTGCTCCACCTCTGTCGATCTGTAAACTCTCCACCAGTTACATTTTGTCTTTCATTAATCAGAGACCGCAGACGCTTACTTATCTAACTTGAATCATGCTACTATCACGCTGTACTCGCCAACTCTCATTACTACCTGCAAGAAGAGACGCGTTCCACTCAATAACTGTAGGAATTGGATCTCGCGTGGAAAATATTTCCGCTGACCCAGCGATGCGCTGCCACTGCAACTTATCCGAGATGTATGCTCGTCGTTTTTTTATCATACCTGGTACATTTTTTTCTCGGAGAACGCTTAAACACGTTCTACTTGCGTTAAGCGTCATTCGTATAGGTACACATATATACCTCGTCGAAAGTTATTCTCAAGGGACAAATGTAGGAAAAAAAAAGTATCAACTATTAATCAAGCGATCAAAAACATGTCAAAAAAACGGAGAGAGTACACGTTCGTAGTTAATACAAATGGATGTCCGTATATATATTTTTCGTGCCATTGTCGTTATTCCCATAATCATTAACTATAACCGCGGCAAACAATGCGTTGCGCCACTATTTCCGTGAAATCTCATCCGGGGCGAGGGAAAATTCGGCACAATGAGGGCACACATCATTATTCACGCGCAAAATGCCTTGCACAGGAATAGGACAGTAGTAGGGGGTACATTGCAAGGGCAAGGAGTAAGTAATAGGGGACAGCATGCCGTATCGCTAGAAATTAATTATCTCCGAGTGCGAATTCCCCGGTGAACCAAATCGGCGAGTGGGCGAGGTTGCTTATGTGCTCCGTGCGACGTGGGCGTTTACCAGACATCCAGCAGAGCCTGTCTTCGCTAAGACACTCGCGCGAAAGGACGCTCGCAGAGCTCCCCGGTACATACATAAATACGATCAATGCCTGCGCTATACTTGGATGGACTGTGATTGTCCGTTGGAGCAGAAGACGAGAGAGAGGGAGATACGGCTCATGGAGGTATGCTGGGACAATCTACATGGCACTTCGTGTTATTTTTAAAGGGGTCTACATTTACGTGAGATTTGAAAATAGTAGTCTTGAAGTGTTGATACATTATCTCGATTGTAAAAAAAAGTAGTAGGCTATTACGTATTCAAATATCGATAATTGTAACTCTTATTCTATATACAAGTTTCAATATTCTTCTATTCAATAAATTAGACTTTAGATTTGAATGAAGACTTGATGGTGCTTAGTTTTTGCAGCAAAAAATAAAATAAGATTCGGACAAGTAGAAACTAAAAGTTATAAGGATACCAATGAAAAAGTTTTAAATATTTTTACTTGACCATAAATGAGTTAATAAATTATTGACACTCATTGCTTCAGCTCTGTATACGAGATAATGTCATTTTTGACACATTTTTTTTAAATTTCAAAACAATGGTAACATCAGTAGCAGATTTACGTATAAATATTTTTTTGTTTTGTTAAATGAATAATGGGATAAAAAAGTTGTTTATTAGAACCAAGGAAAAAATCATCTAGTATGGATCCTCTACTAATGGAGTTTACTTCGTACCGAAAAATCTACTGGAGTGGTCAGAAACGATTAGAGATCCTTTGTGCGAAAGTGACGATTGTTCCTTAGTATGGTATAAAATTAAAGATACAAATTAGATGCGAATTTTCTCTAGACTAGAGTTAAAAGTAGATGCCCCAAGACAGAGGTAACTAACAATTCAAGGTTTATAATAGAAAAATATATATATACATTTAGTCTGAGACCTTCATGATTTTTTTTTTTTTTTTTATAAAAAAAGTCACTAATTCAGCTTTACAGCGCAAGAGATGAGCTGAGCGACGCTGCGGCGTCGTCACCTCAAGCGACTTTCATTAAAGGAGTTTCATTCTTTTTCATTCGACTACTGAGTGAGAAAAAAGCGAAAAAAAAAAAAAGAAAAAAACTTAATGAAGGACGCGGGATAGTTTGCTTGACGCTGCAGGAGCGTTAACTTGGACGATGCAAATCAAAGTCTCGACTTTTTAAAAAAATTTTTATTATTTTTAGCCTTTAAATGGACGGAGGTTGTAATAAACGTGTATAAATTCTTATGTGCCTACTTTGTGTATTTACTCTACAGAGAAAATTATAGTCTCTTGTTCTTTTGTACAAGGAATAGTATTAAGTGACTTCATTCGATTACCATAAATTATTTTTTTTTATTTTTCGCTCTAGAGACAAGTGAATCTCTTTGTAGATCATTTTATCAAGATACTGGTGTAAGCAGTGGGAAAAACATATTTGTCGAAAATTACGTAGCAGACGTGATGACCGATTACTAAGCGTCCATAGATAAGCAAACGAACAATGTACTTTGAAATGACAAGCCTTTAATGTCGTTAATGAATTACGATTACGTGTTATTGATCAAGGCAATACTTTAGATAATAATGTTTCAAAGGTAAAAGTATAAAGCGGTCGTTTGAGGTATTATTCAATACTTTTTCATTTTAATGAGTGAGAGCTTACTCTTTTCTTTAGTATTCACATCACATACTTATTCACTGCATTACCAAAGTTCTGAAACTTCAAATTATTATACATTAAAACTGTACATAGTACTTTTTATTAAAAATTTCATCTTACCTCGTCAGAGTAATGTGAATAAATTATGGATGCTTTAAAATTTACTTTTTCAGAAAATTTTACTTGTACATCCGTAAATTTTGCTTTGCTTTTAATCAAGATTTTTTACGATCTTAAGCAATTCTTATTACAAGCGCAACGATTCGTTTAGTTCGAAAAAAAAAAAAAAAAAATTAAAATAAAATACAAGGTAGAGACAACAACGGAAAACAAAAAAACTTTGATCATACAAATTAAAGACCAAGAACACGGTGGGTGAGCTCCTCGACGGTAATAACGGCTTCTAATCATGCAAATAACTTCAGTGGCATCAGAGAAACAGGGGGAGGTCTTTTAAATAAAAATGCAACAGCAGCAGTAGTAAAAAGAGTCAAGAAAAGACTCATTTTTTTTTTTTTGCATCACTAGCCGGCAAATAATTGTCGGGCTTGGCCCAGAAAGGCTACCTCTATTTTTCCTAAGCTTTTTCTTGCCTCTCCCAGAGGATATCTCCCTCAGCGTCTGTTTCTCTTTATGCACCTCTTCGTGCTTCTATAGTTTTGCGTTTGCTTCGATGGACCTCGTCGACCTCAATTCGAGTGGAGGCAAACACTCCTTTGTCTCTCGTACACCTCACGAAACAAGCTCATAGATCCGTGCATGAATTCGACTGATACGCAGTATACTCTTTTTGCGAGAACAGATTACAAGCTTTATGCAAACAAAAAGTGTGGATGGAAAAACAATTTTAGCTGAAAATCCATAAATTACCACGTTTCAATTTTTGAGTGGACAATTAATATTTCTTACACCTGCAGTGCTTGCAAGCACTAAAAAGCTCAACAAAGTACATTCAGTCTTTTTGAAATGGTGCAAAAAAAGTCAACCTCTAGCACCACAAGTACGATGTCGAAAACCTCGTGTTCTCACCTAAACAAGTGCAGGCTGAAGGACGTTTTTCAAGTTGTACTTGTGTTCTTTGTGTTTGGGTCTCGAATTTCTCGCTGTCCAACTCGCCTTTTTGATTCTCAAGGATACTCCAGGCTGGTCGTACCAACTCTTTCGTGGATTTTGTCTAACGTAAGTAACGAAAACAGAGCAATATTCCGTACTGAAAAAAATCACGATAAGATTCACTACTCGAGGTTCCATGACAAATTATACAATTGGCTATTAATAATCGAGGTGAGAGGGTAAAAAAAAAAAAAGAACGCCCGACCAAGTCCTGTCAAGACACCAATGCCACCCGCAACGAGGGAAGACAAAAAAAGTACGATTTATCCAAACAGCCTCAAAGCTTTTAAAGCTCGTTTCGCATGACGACTGTGGCAAGTGGGGTGTGCTTTTCATGTTGAAGACGCCTCTCGTCAAGAGATCTGGGAATATAAATTCTAGCTAACGCGTTTAAATTCGTGTATTCTTTCAATAAAACACGATTGTACGGGGCAATATTGAGATTAAGAAGGGAGAGAAAGAGAAAAACGTTTGTAAAGAACGAGAGGAATCTCTCTTTTTCCGCAGCTCCGCGTAAATATTAGCTTTGTCTAGTTTATACGTTCGCTGACACGTGCGCCGAGCGGAGGGTGAACGCGGTAACGAAGTTTTTAATTCACAAAGTACCTGTCCGTGCGCGCCTGTTGCGTATAGGATAAAACGCGAGCTTTGCCTGAGTTGCGTTGTGCACGGCGTATATAAAAAAACGGGACGTGAAAAAAAAAATGGCTAGAGACGAGCTTGTGAGTATTTTTATGTTTGCGCGCATAGTCAAACACAACGGCCAACTTGCAAAGGACTGTAGGCGTGTGTGTGTGTGTGCATATAAATTTGCGTTTTTACGAAGATGCGAGAGTTTAATGGAGGTATACAACAGCTGCAACGGACGCTTGCGTTACTTTTAGTGAATAGACAGTGTATTTTGTTGGTTGATAAAGGAAAAAAAACTGCTGGTGAAACGAGAGAGCGCGGGTCCAAAGGATGGAATTACGTTTCGCTCGCTTGAACTTGCTATAAGCGGATTCTATGTTTTGTTGTTTTTATCTTTGTGTTTAGAAGAACGACAAAATAGTAGATCTCATGAAAAATATTGAGGTATGCTTACTGCCTGTTGTTTCCGGGACTTGATAACAATTTTATATTTTTTCTTTCGAGGTTCATATTTTTTCGTCTCAATGTGTTTTCAAGTATACACGCAGAAATTCATGAACATGCAATAAATTGTCCTTTGCACGAATCCGTCTAGTCTCTTGGGGTGTTTTATTGCAGTTTTTTGCTGATCTAAGACAATTTTTTTTTTTTTTTAAATATCATAGTTAAATAATTCTTCTTTAAGGTTTTTTGTTAAAAATGTACACTGAACAATATTTTGAGGTTTAAGTAAAAAACGGTCATTAATAAAATTTTCTTTTAATTTCAACCCTTAAAAAATATAAACGCATGTTTCTCGGATGAAAATTTTCTTTTCACAAACTCTTGAGTGGAAATTTTTTCACGAAATCATACGCGTGTATAAATTACGCCCAAGTATATCATGCTCAAGAAACGCATAACAAAAAAAGAAGAATAAGAAAAAAAAAGTATCCAACGTTCGCGTAGGACAAAGAAACCAGAGCACATTATACCCACGTACACGCGGAAAACGCGGCGCTTTTCCAAGTTAATCGCATATTACGCGAGTTTCCGGGATGCGCTCTACAAGCGAAAAGTACCTTTTTATTAGACCCGTAGTGGGGTATGCGCAGTCGAGGGTACTGCGCGAGGAAAAGAGACGGAAAAGAGCCTCCGTAAAGCGCGTTAACCCTCCCCCTTTGCTCCACGACTTTTCGTCATCCCCTAACCCTGAGAATTTTCATTAACTTTGTTAAGGTAATTTCATCGCCAACCTGTTTTGCAACTCAAGTCATCTGCACTTGGTTAAAAATAAACGAGCGTAATTCGCAACATCGAGTTATCATCGTCGTTTTTTACGGATTTCAATACCCCATCTGGTATACTTATAGGATTAGTTTCCCCGTTCTCTTGATGGTGAAAGAAAACACCTACAAATCACCCCACTTGTACTGTATATAGACGCTAATAAACGTTTAGCTCAAACAGCCCATTTGCACGCAAAAAGGGACGGTGATTTAATTTCAATTCCCGACTTTTGGGTGCGGAGAGGAGATTTCTTATGAGAAAAAAAAAAAAAAAAAAAAAACTGCCGACAACTCGATGAAAGGGCTTAGCCGACGTCCCTCGCCTCGCTTTAATTGCGGCCGAGGCAAAGTGGCTGTTGCCGCGCGATAAATCTTTCTTTTACGGAAGTTGAACTTTGAGAGAGAGGGGGAGGGCCACCCATGGGTCGGCCTATCACTTGCTGATGGCTCGCGAAACAAAGGCGTGCTAGAAACCAATGGTTGCACTTGGCAGTATTTTATGTTTCATAGGTCCTGATGGTTTTTTTTTCTTTACTGTATAGGCGAGACAACTAAAAAAATATGCTGGATGTTCCTGCTTTTTTTTTTCCTTGTCGTGCACAATGTCCATACCTGGATTATCCCGCAATACTATGTTTCCTCTGTACGTGTATAGATACGGCTCTCACTATAAATGCTCCTCTAGCTATGGTAATGAATGGAGCGACGAGAGGCTCCGAGCCTTTTTTAATTAAGGCTTTTATGATTTTTAGGGGACTCGGTCCGCACTGCCGCTTCGTTATCTATGCATATACGCGTACAGGTACCTATAGCATCGTCGCATCTACCTCATCAGTGCACCTCGGTTTTTGCGGATATAAAGGGAGTTTCTCTTTCTATCTCTTCTTCTCCGCTTTTTTTTTTTTTTTTTTTTGGCGAATTTTCATTATGAAGAAAACTTAACGCCCGGATTTCGGGCAGAGGGGACGCGGGCTTTAAAGGAGTGCCTTGTGCTCGATTTAATAAAAAAAAGGGTGCGGTCGCTGTCCTCAATTGAATTAATTCAGCCCGAAAAATTGGCGGGGTCATTAAAATTTTTACGAGGAGTCGCTAGCCGCGACCAGTGGACGGAGCGGCTACAATTAAAGACGCTGCTGGGGGCTGTTTGACGTTTTTTTTTTTTTTTTTTCTTGTGATCGATACATTGAACAAAATCGAGCCGCTCTTACGTAATCAGATTAATTTAATGCCTGGCACTTGTGAATTAATATGAATAAAATATCGCGCTCGGATGTATGTGTTTGGATTTTTTTTTTTTTTTTTTTTTCCTTTACTTTTTATCGCAGTTTTTGCACTGAATTTCATTGTTAAAAAAAAGCAAGAACAAACTGTATTTGATACAAGTTGATATAAAACCATTGCTTGGATTTTGCTGTTTGATGTAAAGAATCAACGACACAGTTTTTGTTGGATGAAAGATTTACAAATAATTTCTTGTGTATGTACACCATAGCATTGGCTTCAAAAGTCATAAAAAAAAAAAAAAAAAAAAAAAAAAAAAAATCACACTAGAAATACTTAATTTAGTCTAGGTAAAATGTAACTACGTCATATAATTAAACGTTAAAATATTCGTTGGATAATTAAAAAATTAAGTCTCACTTACTTAGATGCATGCGTCTAAAATAACTAGCATAATTAAAAAGTTCAAAAGCGATAATACAGAATGGGAAGCACTCGTATCTTCCAAGCAGACTAGAGCTTTCACACTAGAGCGGACTAAAGAGGGAGCGTAGAAAAAAAAAGCAATGTGCCAAAAGCTTCATTATCGCTAGCGGAAAAAAACGTATGGAGCTGACGCTACGGTTTTTCTTCTCTTCCTCTTAAACCTCCCCTCTCTCCTGGGACTTTTCTCCGTGCACCCGCATGTGCGAGAAAGATACTTACAATATGTATGTAGAGAGAAAATACTTGCGACGTCCGAAAGATAAGCCGTTGCTGGCGAGCTTTATTTCGACACTTTTGTTCAGCTCGAAGATTGTGCGTTAGGTGTTACTCGCACGTGTGCATCACGGATGAAACACGTCACTTTGAGGTTTGTGTACACGTGACATCGTACGAGCATGTTATTTAAGCTTTTCCCCGTTGGAATGAGTTTTCAATAGTCTCTTGAACTTGGCATCGACCGTTTCAACGGAGGTTCTACCATACTGACTTGCCTTGCCTTAACACATTCTCATTAATTAGTAACTTTGTAACTAATTTTTCATAAAATAACGAGAAGAGGCACAAAGCTGGTTTTTCGGGTAATGGAAAATTGTGCAGCGCGTAATTATGAAAGGGTATATGGTGAGGCGCTTACGTTTATCTGAGGTGGAACTTCAACCATCACAATGTACAATACCTCTCACGACCCTTCTGCCCCCTTAGAAAATTCAACGTACATCAGCGAGAGTTAATACACCTCGCCGACAGTATTGCTTTGAAACATTTTCACTCATTAGTAACTTTACGTACTTTTACTTTTGTGCAAAATAATGAAAAGAGGCACAAAGCTGGTGTATTTTCATCATTTAGTCAAGCTTCGAGATGGGATGTGAGGTGTTTTTTGCACCTAAAATACATTTAGAAACCGGAAAATGATTGAAAAATGCTCGATAGCTTAAGATTTTAAAGCTCAACATTTTCCACTAATGTGATGATCGAAAATTCTCGATACTCATCGGTTGTCATCCAATAATATCGGGGGTCCCCCGTTTGTTATCTGTTGCGCCCGTGCGCCTAGCGTGTCGGCAACCCGAGTAGCGTATGACAATACAGTGTAGCCAGTAGTGCCGGCAACTAACGATGCAAAAAAAAAAAAAAAATCGAGCAAATAGTACTCAAGCTAAGCGACAACTGGATGAATTAGCCTGTGCGTATATAGGAGAGAGAGAGAGAGAGAGAAGCCGTGCAATTTGTCACGCGTGTTATATGTATGTAAAAGCAGATGCCGAGCACACGTAATATACAACACGTGTGCAAATGTATACCTACACAACACCGGTGTGTATGATAAGTTTGTTACAAGCGCGAGCAGGTGTCATTTGTTCGCCGACTCGTGTGCTGTGTCGTCAATTACTTTGCTCTCGTATACCTACGATGTACATACCCATCGTGTTATACGTGTGAGCTCGCATCTTCTTGGCTTACTTTGGGACGCGTTTATGCGGGAAGAGGGACTAAAAGTGCCATTAATTTAACGATATAATGAAATTTAAACTCCGAAGACCGTAAATATGAGACATAAAAAGTTGTTACTCCCGGCACGGTTATACCTCACGAGGGTGTGACGCGAGGAAGTTGAGTGGTTTTGGCGTAAAGTTGAAAAAATTTTATCGAATGGTACGAATGGCACAAAGAAAGTTTGGACACGACGTTTGAGATGTTTTGTAAATAAAATAACTTTTAATTAGATGGGAGAAAATAATCAAGAGCAATTCAGTGCTTTCAGCTTTCCCATCGCTAGCTATTCAAGTATGAGACAACGATCCTCGATGGCAGTGCTCAGAGAAGTACGTACTTACGAAAGAAAGTTGCCAATAAATTCGCACTGTATGGTCACCTATAGTGTACGACCGTCGAGTTGAACACAAAACGAGAGGATCTTGATTGCTGTGCACTTTCGAGTGACGGCAAAAAAATTTGACTCATCAATAAAACTAGTACGTATACGAGGGAAACTCCGTTGCAGTGGCTTATTTTTTTAAATTGTAACATAAGTGGGCATCAATATAATCACGTAATAGGGATCATAATTGTTTGTATTACGTAATTCTATAGATCTGAGCACCTTTGTATTAAGTTATCAGTTTCGACATTCTTCACTGTACCGGTTTTCCGAAGTGAGTTACAAAGTAATTGAATCGTAGCTCAACAATAGGTATCCATTTTTCGTTCAGAATAGCATATATGAATCATTGGTTAACAGCGAAAAGTATAGTGCGCATCGAATCATCCGAAATCACGTAGATTTTCCCTGATTCGATACTAAGAAGCGATTCAACGTAAAAGTCCCGACAGAAAAGAGGTACACGTATATAGCCCGCCTCATTTTCCGATATACATATATATATGTATATAGGTGTATACGAGGAGCACCGTAATCTCCAGCAGAGATGCGCTCGTATACGCGCACATCCTTCTGTACTTTTGTCGACTTCATTTTCCTTTTCTTTTCCTCCTTTTTTTTCCTCTCCCCCCCTCTTTTTATGCTAGTCGAGTAAAAGAAGTGCCGCACACTAACCGCACGAACATGCAACCACACGTACCAACGCACACACGGAAAGAGGAGGACAAAGGCGAGAGCATCGCCGCTGATCCGCGAAAGCGACGCCGCGCACGAATGACGGCGGCGCTCGCGAGGGAAAATAGAGAGGAAAATGCGGTTGCTCGAGCGCGTGTTTCTCTCTGTGCACCGGAGGGGGTGCGGACGAGTCGAAGGACGTGGAAAATAGACTTGCCGATTAAACGGTACACGCTCGTCTCTGTGTCTTGAAACCACAGAGGAAATAATAATGAGTGCGTTTTGCTCTGGGCTTCTTTTTTTTTCCCTGTTTTTTTTTTGTTTTTCTTTTTTTTTTCCTTTCTTTTTTGATTATTCGCGCGCAACTTTGCTCTGCAAATTAATTAAAGCTGCGAACCAAAGGGAAAATCCCTCAGATGTTTGCCGAGTTTGATCTTTTTTTTTTTTTCTGAAGCAAATGCCAGCAAAGCGTAAAAAAAACTAAAAAGACTAAAAAAAAAGGGTACACGATTCCCGGGACGGTTTCAAAGCGTCGCTGTACACTTCTCCATCTGAGCCCCCCAGCGATACATCCATACGCGAGTACATACGTGCGCGCAAACTGGAGGGGTTAAAAAAAAAAAAAAAACTTACAAAGGTCGGAGTTTAGGGATACCATGGAGGGGGTTGGGCATCTGGTTTAAGCCGCGCTCGAGCTTTTAATCAAATTCGCATCGATTTGCCGATAATTGCGCGACGAAAGGGAGATGGGGGGTGAATCCGACGTTTGGGGCGTGCGTATTGCACGTGAATTATTTAAACATATTATCATTAAAAGTTTAACTGTTCTGCACAAGATGAAATCACGTGTAAAATAATCATCGTATTTACTTGTTTCGTACAAAGGATATTATACAGATGCACAAATATTTTTGCTCACGAAGAACAATTATCATGAATGTTGAAATGTATAGGCTTGCATAAAAAAATAAAAGTGGGATACATAGATTTATCGTTGGTACGCAGAACTGCAGAAAAGTTGAAGTGGTGATTATTTTAATGACTTTCTACGTGACTTGGTTCTTCACGATCAAAAATGTTTATATACGATTATAATTATAATATGATACCCTTATACTTGTAAATGTATATGGATTATCCTACCTGGCTTTTTTCCTCGAGTGGAATAACAAAATGTTGAATAACAGTATAGGTTTCAAAATAGTTCGTGTGCCACATGTATAGTGGGGTCTGGGATTTACTTATTCTCGTCGGAGGATCGTGACGAAAATTCACGGAGAGCCGGAGGAAAAATCGACCCCCAGTGGAGCAAAATAAGCGCTCCAAGCCGAGATGTGGGAAAAGGAATAGGCAGGAGAGTCCGCAAAGTGAAAGAGATATGGGAGTCGGTAGTCATCGATGGCGAGCAACTTGGGGGAGAAAAGACGGGTCGTGTAATGGAAAGGTATTTGTTTGCGAATAAAAAAAGGATGATACCCTCGTTGTACAAGTACTGGAAAAGATGTCAGGTTTAATTTTTGTTATGTATGCACATTTTTTTTTTGAATTTTCCTTTCTACTATTATTAGCAAGGTTCGATGAGCAATGTATTGATTAAAGATGTACCTAGCATTATTTTAATAAACCGTAGTGGGACTGCAGCAAGGCATATATGTGACAAACAGAGAGAAAGGAGCTTGCAGCTGTGCGTCATGCTGGAAACACAGCTGTTATATTCCCAGCACCGATATTTTCAATATCCCGTACTTTTACTTCGTGACCCTACGAGAGAGCGCCACTTTTACGCAACTCTACCTGTTTTTTTTTTTTTTTTTTTTCTCCGTACGTGTTTAGGTTGCTGTACTGCTAATAAATCGGTATTGCAATCGCATCATACTCTGCAGACTCGAAGGCCGCCTGAGCTGAAATTTCGCAAAAAAAGCTCTCGCTGTACCATATAGATCCATGATCAGTATTTTTTGTATTTAAAGTATCCAAAAAGCAGAGAGATGAAAAAAATAAAAATAAAATAAATAAATAAACGTATTTACGTAAGATCGGCGTCACGTACATCTTTACCAAAATTTTGTATTATACTTGGAAACGTCGGTTGCACTAGTTGTTATTCGCACACCTCACGGTTTCTCGGGATGGACGTTCAACGTGCATTCCAGTACAGACCTATTGGGATTCCGAGGAAAATGAACAACCAGCGCTGCACATATGATTCCGAATGCAGATCGAAACGGTTGTATACATGGATGGAAAAATTTACTCACGCTATGCGAAATTCCACCTATACTTTTTATTCGACAAATACCTACCATATTTCCTAAAATCGAATTTTTTACGTGATTGTGTTCAACGCGGAATTTTCGATCGATCCAATATTTCGTGATCCACGAAATGAACATGTATCTAGAGCTTGTATACTTTTACAACAGGTACTTTTCGCTCGTTGTAGCCACTCCATTATTTTGCCCGATAACGCTGACAACGCGCTTATTCTCTCGACGCACGTACGCGTAAATGGGGCAATTACAGTTTCTTCACTGTGGCACTGGTTACGAAAAATTCCAGTTATTATTATTATTTTTTTTTTTCATCGTCGCGCAGATTATTTTACCCAGGGTAATTTACATGAAAATTCGTGGCGAAACTTTTTCGTTCTGAAAAAGCAATTTCGTCATCCCGGAAAATACCGAAAATATGCGCATCATAATAACAGCGGTTATACAACCAAATCAACGAGTACACACCAAGTTGTGTAGTTGTATCATCAAAAACTTGAAAATCCTCAAAGGTACTCCCGCAATATTTTTACCATCTCTTCTTCGCTGCATGTAGAAGCAAAGCAAAAACTTTCCGGGAAAACAAAATCTCGATGTACACATAGCTGTACCATCATTATTTTTCCTTTCCCCATACATATATGTATACGTACACTTCGCTCAAGAGTATATCAAGACGTATCGCGCCCCAACGTCCAACGAAGACGTGCTTTGGAGCACGCGTATATGCAAGCCCCGCTCGATATGTTCAAACACGTATTGCCCCGTGCCTTTGGTCCTCCCGCTCGTATTGCCCCTCATTAAAATCTCATAAGCCTCGTGCCGCTCTCTCTCTCTCGCCATCGGAACTTGAACGCGGGCTATATACTGCTGCATCGCCAACGAAAGCTTGCCGGGCGTGTGGAAACTCGTCGGGCATCAGGAAATTCGCAAAGCCTGCAGTGTTGGGAGCAGTAGCTCTGCTATCCGTGTGTACAGAGCAGGAGAGGGAGATTGATGTGGGGGTGGGTATAGCCCAAGTCGTGGTCATGTATACGCTATCGCGCGTGTGTATACGTGTGTTTACCTTTTCCCTCTTGGATCCACGTAGGGTGGGGTTGCCCCAGCTATCGGCCAAAGTTGGCCAAGTGCGTGTTTACCCAGTGGGAGGTATAGGTCTTGATCTCCGAAAAATCAAGAGATCGTGGGAAATGTAAAAAGCCCAGGCTTAAAAACCCATGCCCAGTTGGTGGTTATTATCTTGGATCTGGTTTATTCGTGGCGTCCCTACATTTTTACCCCGGGATAAGATAACTTTACTTGGAAAACATTTGCCCGAGGAGTAATCGAAAGTGCTTAAAACCACGAGCTTCGATGGGAACTTTGGCGAGAATTAAAAATGTGGTTCGGCTTAAAAGTTTGATGTATACTTGTTGACCGTACTTTTATACACTGTACGTCGAGTGAGGTACGGAATTTTCATATACTTGTTCTGAATAACGTTTTCTTCTTTACCAGAGATCCAAAATCATTGCAAGCGGCTTTTGTTGCTGTCAAATTTATTCCTAGCCAAGTTACTATGAAAACAGAATATAACCACAGTTTCATCGACAAAGACAAATATTTTCAATTTTTTTTTTGTGTCTGATCTGTTCTTAATGTATCTACTTGGGTATTGCCAGGGTGGAAATAAATGATGCCTAGGAGGGTAAGATGAAGAAATTGATCATGTTTATAATGTATGGGTGGCGCGTATACCACGCAAAAGCCTTTTTTTTACACCATTTTTGGTTCTTCCCCTGGATTTCAGTATTTTCCGAGGATTTCAACATATATACTCAAAAGACGTGGTTGTCAATTCGACTGCTGCTACTTCCGGCGCTTCTACTGCATGTTTGGCTGTGGTGTATATTTGAACGTGCACTTATACTTATCTGTTTGAAAGCACATCGACGGGTATGACATACATATACTATACGTATACCCCTGCAACGTCAAGACGTATCTTGTACACTTTGGGGGTTGGTGAGTTATTGCACGCGATACGTATTATTACGACGGTCACGGAGGCTTGCTTTGGGGCTTAAGTTTTGAATAAACGTCGCTGGTGTAGGGGGACTACGGAAGAAAAGTCAGGAGTCCCTTTGGTTACTCCTTGGCTGCCACAATTGATTGACTCCACGGCTAATTGAACAATCCTCACTAGTTCTCATTCGACGTTAAATTTATTTTTATCTTTCCAACGGAATTTTATTTATGATTAAAAGTACAATGAAATGGTGCATCTGAAAAAAAACTCTCTATGGGTTTCCACGCTTTTATCAAATTTTGTTTTTTTGAAAATATCAGTTTCAATTTGAAAGAGCAGTTTTAATTACATGGGAAACTGGAGCACTGGAATGTGGATGTATTTTTCACGGGTTTGTAACATCCAGTGATACACACAGTCAAGCAATTTTCCGATGGAAAAAAGAGCACCGATATTCAGTCATCGGTCTAGCTGGCGAGTCGATTGAACTGTCCCCTTCAAGCGCCACTCGCTGCTTATCCGTATTGCAAAGCAACTCGAAAATCTATTTGTGGAACCGCATGAGAAGAAAAAAAAAAGGGGGAAAATCAGTGAGAAATTGGTGTCACCCGTAATGGTGTCGCCCACGGATGCACAGCTACGTTGGGACGTATACGACGATTAGTCGTTCCGACGCGGCGGGACAGGTAACATTGACAGAGAGCGCCCGACAACGCTCGCGGTCAAGATATACACGCTAACGTTAAATCCACTCTGCGGTCGGTGTTCCATTGGCGTCGAATCCCGTAGGCTCTCGAACCCTTATATTTATTGGCGAGTCGACGAGTTGAGCCAACTTGATCTGGTAATCATGCGACCGCTCCAGGATCACCCGATCATGGGGAATCCCTTGTTTTTTTCCTCGTGAGACCGAAGCAAGAAGGAGTACTTTGGCGATGAAAAATACACCATCGGATATTCCCTATTATTTTCTGTTTTCACCACAATGGGATCCCGCAGTACATACAAAACGATAATCTTCGGGGGGTGTATTTATCTTCTCATTTTTCGTTTGTGCGATGATAAAACATACGATTACCATTACGATGTAATATCATAAATAACGTCGTCGCATAGGCACTATCACGTCCGATAAATCTCCTCCTCCGTGTATTTACTTAAAAAAGCATAGAATGGAAAATCCAACGCGGGACATAGATTTTTCCTGTCATATTCACGTCACGCGTGATGAAGCAACAATAAAAGAGGACGGAAGGAAAACCAGAAGACGTGGAGAGATACGACAAATATCTATATACTTGAATGACATTGCGTATACTCGCGAGTGTATCGGAAGCAGTAATCTTGGGTCGAAAAATTAGTAAAAATGCTGATGCCCCCTCCGTTGCAGCTCGGGCTCGTAAAAGGGCAAAATACTTGGAACGCGATAAAGGAACCCGCGCGCGTCGTCGAAACCTTTTTTTTTTTTTTCTTCTTCTTCTTCTTCTTCTCCCTCTTGCCTTTTCTACCGAGTGCTTTGAATATCGAGCAGCCAAGCCTAGGAACGGCAATGGCACACCGTGGCCAAAGGAATATGCTCTGGCGTGCTCATGTATACGTGTACGCGTACAAGTGAGAAAGAAAAGGAGAGGAGAATGAGAAAGAAAAAAAGGCAAGGACCGAGAGAAAAATAAAAGAGGCTTTTTCGTAAAGGAGCGGCGGAGAAGGAAGGAAGGAAGGACGCCCGTGAGCAATAAATTACACCCCTTCAACCCCTTTGTTACCCCCTCCTGCCTTACTTTTACAGTTTTGGCTCGCGAGCGTGAAAAATTTGGATGTTGATTCGTGGTCGGGGAAAAATAAAAGAACAAAAGCCAAGAAGGGAGTAGGGATGAGGTGCGTATTAATTATATTTTGTAGTTGGAGGGTTGAAAAAAAAAAAAAAAAAAAAAAAAAGAAAACCAGGAAAATCGATCGAATTCGCTTGTTCTTCGTAAATCAATTGGCAAGAGAATAAGCGTAAACTCGACAAAGCCTGGTGTTATCGAAGGAAAGGAAAAAGTTTCGAAGCCAACAAAACGAGTGTCTAGACAAAAAATCCCGACCCCTCGAGTATGCGCGTTACCCCCTCTAATAATACGTCGAGCATCGTCTCGACGGCGTTTCTCTCGTTTTCAAATAAATTCACAATGGGCACGTACATAATCGCGAGAGGGGTCGAAGAAAAACAGAGAGAGAGAGAAAGTCGTCGAGTCACAAAAATAAAAGCCAAGTACACAGAGAGGGGGGTGAGGTGGAGGTGCAGAGCTACCGAGCCAAGGAAAGAAAATACCACTGAGGAGGTGGGGGGGGTGAGTATGGGAAGAAAATGACATGGAGGTATATGTATACCACCTACCCGTGCTCACGGCGTGGTTGTCCACTCGGTGCCATGCAGAGATAACTTATCTCTGTCGGTGCACGCAAAAGGGCTGAGCTCGGCAAAGGCAGGGAGAGTATAGATTAAATCTGTATTCAGCGATGTATAGGCGAGTCCGCGTGGGCTTGGGCACGCGACGAGCATTTCATTTGGGAAGGGAGGGAGGGCTCGCTTTGATACGTGTCTTCTTTTCAAAGACGCTGGTATACTTGCTTACTTTTCTTACTTCGAGGATGGAATATGTCGTGGGCATTCATAGGGTAATGTTACCTCGAGTACCCTCATACCCACGAACTTACGAGGGACAATAAGAGGGGGCAGGACGGAAATCTTGAGCGAGTGTTTGTCGTACGTGGGACAGAGGTTTGATGCGCATCGATAATCCAGCGGTCTCATCCTGTAATTTTTTTTAGCTTTATCGAATTCATGGATCTTGCATTCTTGAGCTGATGTGGCTCAATGCATGGGGGGAGTCTTAGAAGAATTTTTCGCAACAACAATTATTTTATTCCATCAACTTTTTTTACATACTCATACTTAAATTGGGGTACAATTATTTCATGGATTTTAAAACATTTCAAAAGGACATTTTTTTTATTTCTTTTTTCCAGATCAAAATTCATTTTTTAAGGTGAAAAAAATTTTTATCTGTCACAATATAGGGAAAAAAGTTTTTTTCTTACTAACAAGTAAAATACATATTATAGGTAACAAAGTTTATTTGAAAGGTACAATATTTAAATACTTTTACTATTTTTTGTATCTGAGTTGTTTTTTCCTTTTACACTGTAATGCATTTTTCTTTCTTGATAAATGTTTACATAATAAAAGCAGTACTCTATTGAAATTTATAATTTAATCAACGTTCCTGTTTTTTTAAAAAGCAAAAGAATCACTTGAAAGAAACCAATTACCTACTAAACGAGTACACTCGAAATTCCGTAGTATTATTTCTTTTCTCATTTACATTGATTATATTCAAGACGAAACAGTTTGTAGCAAAGATAAACGGCCCTTTCAAAAATTAAAGGGAGAGCACGTGAAACACGAATTTCCACGATGCTCCAAAAAACTCCATACATCCCCATACCTCAAAACCAACGAGGATAGCGAACTCGTGTTTCTCGTCAAAGACGCGCACACAGAGGATCCCTACAATAACGCTACACTCCCCGGAAAGTGATTCCGAGTTGCCGTCAAAGTGGGCCCGTCGAGCAAGCTATTCGAGAACTTTAACGAGGCTCCTTTCGCGTGTAGAGCACAACCACCGCGAGAATGGCATGTTGTATTAAGGCTCGATACACATATCTCATACGGGGGAACAATCCTTCACCTCCTGTTCACGTCTGGAATTGAATGAGGAGAAAAACGAGAGTGGCAGGGAGGATCATGAGCCCCGGATTTCGTGCGCGTAAGTATACCCACACACACACACGCGTGCACCTACTGCTCAAACAGGAGGCCGGGAGGATCGTACGGCTCCGAAGCTCTTGATACCCACTCCGAAGGATTCCTCGGGAGCAACTTTGTTCTTGACTCGCTTGGAAAGCATATATAGTACACGCGTCTATTCATACACACTTTTTGTATGGAGTGCTTCATAAATAAGCATATACTTAGGATTGCCACGTTTACACTGTGAACTATTTTTTTTTCTTTTTTTTTTTTTCGTTTTTCAAGTTTTTGTTTGGTAAACTACATGAATGCAGTACTAAAGTTTATAGAGCTTCGTTCTTCCTACGTAGTGTAGCTATATACGCACGTGAAATCGTACAAATAGGTATGAATGAGGTACTTGATTATAAATTGTATTTACAACGAGAGAAACGCTCACAATCACCATCTCAGCAGAGCACAAGTTTTTTCCACTCGAATTGTCTTGCTTTAATTTTTATTGCTTTTTACAGGTACAATTGGGAAACAATGAGGAATTCCCCGGCCTCATTAAAAATCTTCAGGAGGGAGTGGAATAACAAGGGGAGGCCGCGGCAGCCTATCAATAATAATTATACTTCGCAATCGCTAGCTATTTAAAGGGGGAGGTTCAAGGATAAAGGATGGGCCGATGGTGTTGCTGCTGCTTCCGTACACCGGGCGAAGCTTGCAGTGATTTTGAGAGCCCCAAAGCTCTCGTATTGCATTATGTACATGGCGCCTTCGTGTAAAGTGATTTTGGGAAAGTGGAGCCGACGTACAGGAAGAATGTTAATACCTTTGGGCTCAACGGATATCTTTTTCGTGATGCCGTACCGTATTGGCTGTATATACCGGAGAATCAACGAGAGATATACAATATATGGGTGCTTGTTTGTCCGATCCACGATATTAACGGGCAAATAATCCAACACGCAATGTTGCGGTCTACAATTCATTACGGCAAAAAAAAAAAAGAAAAAAGAAAAAAGAAAAAAAGAAGGTTATTCACTGTGCCATCTCGAACAAAGGACGATGTGGATTAAGGTAGACTCGTTTAAGGAGCTGATAATATAGCATTTGTCTTGCGAGGTTAAGCGAGTATTAAATCAATCTGTAGCATTTGCAGTACGGATTTTAATAGGGCAGATGACCCAATTATCGTGACCTGTCCCTGTTGCGAAGAAATAATATAATTATCAAGCACATCTTTAAAAATAAATGGAGCCATTGAGTACTTTGACCTGTAAAAAAACAAAGTTTCTATTAGTTGTAAAATGATGAATGAAACCTGGCTAGTTCAAGGCAAACATTATACTTGATAAATCCTAAGCTATTGGCTCTGCTCGTGTTGAATAATTGAGCTATAAGTAATTTAGTATTGTTGTAACGTATAATTCATGACCCAACAAACAAAATTCAACAAAAGCCAATTGTTCTCGTGATGCAGGGCAGGTTCGTTTTTTGTTCGGGAGTCAAAAGAAAAATTTGATGCCGTGGAATTTAAATTTTATGAAAATCCAGATCGCAAAGTTCCTGCGTTCTCGGTGTGGGTGCGTGTACGTGAACAACGCGTCGTCCGTTTGTTATGCCGGAGCAAACCCTTTCAGAATATTAAAGCACGTGAATTTTTCATAATAATCCCCAGTCGGCGAAACAAAAAAAAAGTGGGGGGGGGTGGAATCTAACTCACTGTCGATCATTTTATGCATATTAAAACTCTGGTATTACCTGCATTTTTCACATTTTATTTCCTCAGTATTTAGTACCACTGATGTGTCAAAAATTTTATCAAAATAGTGAGCTCTTATCCTTTAAAAAAAAAAAAAAAAAAAAAAAAAATAAATAGAATAAAATAAAAGGAACCCCCAATTTCAGTCAAATCACAAAAGCCCTCAAACTCCGAAACTACCTCCATATAAACGCCGACCCACTCACGTATGTACACGACAGCACTTACCCGCATATCCTCTGAACGACGGAAAATAACCGTACACGCGAGGGTGCAAAATCACGTCTTGCTCCGCGAAAACTCCACCATCATCAGTTGGAAAGTTCAAAACGCACGTACGCGGAATATTTAATCGCGCGCCGTCAACTCGAGCTCTGCAGCAACTCTGATAGTTTCCTCACTTTATTTTATTCTTTTTCATCATTCCCAATTGCGCAGTTTCATAATTTACAAAGGGAAAAAAGGACAATGAAAAATCTTATTAGTCCCCTCCCCCAACCCAGACGGTCTCTTCGCCACCTGACTTATCACTTTCCACCTTTCCCGGGCAATTTCTCCCTCCACTCGGTCATTTTCCCGCCTTATCGGCCCCTCCATTCTTCCGTGCGTTGCAAGAAAAGCGAGGGCTGCACACGTGCAAGCACAAGCTGTCTCTCTTGGATTGCACCGGACACTTTATTTTGGACGTCAGGCCGCACTCACTCCTGCTTTGACCTCCTTTCTTTGTTGAATACCTCCCATATACCCTATCCCCTTCGCGCGTGTGAAATGTACACATACAGATTCTCCTGCTAATGTTCCACAGGAGATCGGCTTCCGACGCCATCCACCCACGCCTACCCTTACACTTGAGAGTAGATGCAGGAGAGGCGCGGAATATATACTGAATTATGTAATCGGGATGACTGGATCCCTCTGTATATACACACATCATTGTACGAGGATAAAAAAAACGGGGGGGGGGGGGGTTACAAAGGAAAAGGATGCGTGTAAGTGCACACATGTGCAGAATATGCGCGAAAGGGAGAATTGGAATTAGAAAGGGGGATTTCTTTCGCGTGTAGTATATAGCTGTTGTTGGTGGAGCTGTATGCGTGGAGATAATGCGATCGAGGGACAATTCAAAGTGTGCAGGAGAATATAGGAGGCCGTGCGAGCTTTGCCAGTATTGAAAAAGAACTGATTGAAAATACGAATTTAATAACACGGGTGGTACTTGCTGTTTTTTTTTTTTTTTTTCCTCATCATGCCATGAAAAAGTACGTGTGTTGACTGAGGATTAAAGTTACGGGTTTGGTTTCTTATTCGTTTTTTCATGGCTTTTGATTTTTCTGAAAACGAGTATAAATACGTATGGAGCAATTTCAGTTTGATATATCTTTTTTTCATCTGTAAATGAATGTTTGATTTTGCAATTTCCATTGAGCTTACTGGTGACCCCATTTTATAACAATACGTCAGGTGACTTTTTTCTCTATGGATATTAATGCTTCCATTACCAAGCTTTCGATTTTTCTAAAACCATGTGTCAATACGTACGGATTATTTTCATCTAGAGTTAAATATATTTTTTTAATTTATTTAAAATCGAATGTTTGATTTCCCCATTTCCATTGAATTTATCGACGACCCGATTTCATCGGAATAAAGCACCGAGTCGTTTCAATCATTAAATTTTTAAATCATACAAATGCCTATTCAGCTCGATTAAAAAAAAAATCAGTTATTCATCACGTGAAATCGGAGAAATAATTACAAAAGTTTATGAAAGAAAGTGAATAAATCATGCAAAGTGTTGTACTGAATGCGGAAAGTAATCTTCTCATCCGAAACTCGACCAGGAATGGCTATGTATTCATAGTATTTAAATACTGAAATATTGACATTAAATATTTATGGCGTACCGTCAACCTACTTGAACGCCCTGCTTATAACTGCTCATTTTAAGTGTATCTCACTTGATTTTGTTTTTGAGTACTTAAATGCGTATTTTGCCCGTCTCTGAGAGCGACCACACCCTTGAGTACACTCGCCCAGGGAGAAAGGGATGAGAAGCATGTATATGCCCTTCATTCCGTGGAGAGCCCACAATCAGCGACGAAAGAGGTGTATATATAACTTTTGCACTTGCGCATACCTTGATACTACAGCGGCTGGGCACCGGGTATGCCGTGCATAGCTGAGATAAAAGTTTGCCACTTACTTTAAAAGACACCCAGCAATGGCACGAATAGGTATAGCCACGGACGCTTGGCTCGGGAAAAAACTTTTTTCCGAATCCGCATCGAGGCGCCAAGAGGAGGAGGAAAAAAGGTAAATAGCGAGATACCACATGCAATGGTGCGTTTATCTTTTTTTTTTTTTCCCTTTTCCATGATGTTTCAATTTCGATATTGGATAACCGTGGGTTGTATAATGTGCCATTATCGCCAAGTGAATTTTTCCTCTGGCCTCGTGATACGTGACGACTGTTCATCCGAAGTGTACAACAGGAGGTATCGTCATAATCTGAAACTCAATCGAGAAACAAATATTTTTTTTATCTTTGCGAATAAATTAAAGCTTACACTTTGTGATTTCTTTAATCAATGAGATTTTCTTTGATAAATCACGCAAAATCTATACCCTATTCGTTACATCGATGGAACATCGAACGATTTTTGAAATTTCGCGCTGAAAACTCGGGCAACGCCAAAATAATGGCTCCGATAAGACGACGAGAGTGAAAATTGGAAAAAAAATAAACCTCGATGTACGGCCGCTCTGCCGGTACTCCACCACAGGGAGCGATAACTCACTCACCCTTGCTCCGTAAAAGTACACGCTGCTCCTGCTTATATATACGGAGGAACATCAGGAAAGTCGTGACACGGTATGCAGGGATGGATTTTCAGGGCAGGGTGGAGGGAGAAATATTTCCTCAAGATTGCCAGTAGCGCGTCAAATGGAGATTTACGGGGTGATCGGTAACCCTTTGACTGCTGGGCGTGTTGTTTATTCGCCATCTATGAAAAATCAAGACAATGTGGCCATTGAAAAAACGGGATGAAAAAATAATCGTGGAAAAGTGATTGAAAAGCTCTAAGTACAGGTAACTCTGTATTTCGCGCAGATAGATGGGTTTGGTGGGGTATCGAGCAATTCAAGCGCGACGAATTACACGTATCGAGAGCCAAACAGCCAGTCAGCTCGCGAGGGCCGTAAATTAATGACCCCCTCCTGCCCCGTCCTCTTTGTATATATACATCCACAAATGCGCTGGCTCGACAAACGTGTCCGTAAACGCACAGAGCATTCATCGTGTGCCCTCACCCCCTCCCCACCACCTCTTTCTTTCTCGTTCATGTGTTATGTTTGCTGGACTAGCACTGCCCTAGCGTAATAAATCCCCAGCACCAAAATCATCTGCGCCAAAGATCCGCGTGTCGTGTATCACTCGAGCTTGCAAGCTCGTATAATCATGGCTTGGATCGGCAATATCAACGAAATTAGAGGCTTGCCGTTCTATACCTCGCTATTGTTTTAGCTATCGCGTATCTCATTTGCCGGTTGTTTGACGAAAGGTGTACTCGTTGTGCGAATCGTCCAAGTGTGTGTGGACTAGGCGATCGATTGTCAAAATATTTTTTTTTTCTTTTTTTTTTGTTTTTTTTTTTTTTTTGTTTTCACTCAGGGGCCCGACCATTTGATAAATACCCTTTGCGCTCTTTTTTGCGTGTCGCGAGGCTTTTGTTTTCTCGACAACTACGGGTATCTGTTGTTACTGTTAATTGAATTCCTTTCCGTTTTTTTTTTTTTTTTTTTTTTTTCGCGTATATATATTAGGTCAACCGTTGACAATACTTGTAACGGCCTTGGTATACGACCGATCAGTGAATACAATAAACTTGCAAGGTTTTTCCATACATGGTATTGTATATTAAAAAAAAAAAAAAATATTGTGTGGTAGGCGAGGAAGCGCTTGATAAATTATCGGTAACGGGTGCTTGGGTAAATTTAATTGTGACGAGGTCAGGAGAAAAAAAACTTTTAAATTGTTTAAAATCTACATTCAGTGACACACGCGCGATATAATGGCCCACGTTCGTATACATCAACGGTCGAGTGGGCGTCTAATTTAGCGAAGTTGCGCCCAATGGTAATATGTACATAAAGCATGTGAAGCGGACGGTGTATTGTTTGTACACACAGAGACCGGCCAGCTTTTCTTCCTCGACACGCTTTAATAATGTTAGCGCCCGATAAGCGTGTATTTAGTCGGTAAAGTGACGGAGCGACAGAAGTTCTTTTGATCTTTCGCTCCACGAGAGCTCACGGACATTTTGCGCTCGATGCTTTTCTCTGTTTTATTGTCTTCTTTTTCATACTATAGGGTTTGACCATGACACCGGGCAATGCTGATGGGACATTTTTAGTAGGGAAAGGTTGATCTCATGACCCATGTGGTGATTACTTTTTCTTTTAAAAATCATCAACTTGATGATCGAGTTGATGAAAGATGATCCGTGATTATTGGGACAGAATTATTATTTTTATTTAACAAAGCCTTTGGATAACGAGTAATCACCTCTTGGAACCAATCCGCCATCCAAATTGGAAAACACACCTTTGGTACACTATACATACGAGTGGTATGTACACGGGTATTTAGTCAGTGATTTAAAGTTGGCATCATCTCGAGAGACCTCAACAAGACGAGTATACCTACTCGGATGGTTCGGCAGTGGCATCCAGTTAGGTGCGCGTGGCTAACGTCGGCATCGGTCAAGCCAAGACTATGCACGATCCTAATTACACCAAAAGGGCACAAAAGGCACGCCGGCAACGACTACGTAGAAGGACCATTAGTTCGGGTTAATTACACGTCAAGGATTTACGTTTGCGTGTATACGCGTACACCCTTACACGCCGGAGAGGGAGGACCCTTGGCTTGTTCGTTGACAACGAGGTTGCGCAGTACAAGCGCCAGCGTAATCGTATTTACGCGAAAGTTGATGCGATTGCGGGTGGAGGAGCAGCTAAGAGGACAGAGGGTGGCCTTTTTTTTTGTCGTGGCGAATTAGAAAGAATTATTTAGCTGTTAGAAACGTAATGTGTAGGTGGTACTTGTGGTTTTCGCGAGGAATCGGATATCATCGTTGGAGAGGCAGCTCGACTTTCGCCCGAATAGAGGAGCCCTGCCTCGCTCGAGTTTTCGCAAAGTTTCGCGTCGACCACAAAGACTGGGACTCCTTTCTGCAAAAGGTACGAGTGCTGTACTGCTGCCCGAAGGAGACGTTCACCCATAAATTTCACTTGAGACCCTTTCTTCGCTTTTTTCCAACGCCCGCCTCTCTTCTTTTTATTTTTTTTATTTTTCATCCTTTTGTCGAAAAACGAGGAGGGACGAGGGAAATTAAAAAAAAAGAAAGAGCAAAAAGGGAGCGACGACTTTGCTCCAGTTGTGCGCGTGTTATGAGTAAAACGTAAAAATCCAAGCTCCAAAAGTGCGCCATTGATCAAGAATATGTCGAAGGAAAGACCCTTGGGGTTATACATTAATTATACACTTTTCAAACTAACGCAATGCTGGGAGATAGTTGCCTTGCGAAATCGGCTTATGCGTATACAATCGTACAATCTAATGTTTAATGAAGCTTTTACACGAAATTTAGTTTTGCTAGTATTATTCGGTATGCGAAAGACGAAAATAGTCGCATAATTAAGCGATGCTCATTGAAAATCCATTAACTGAATGCATGAATAAAAAACTTTGGAAACGCACGTAAACGGAACGAATGGTTATTCATCAATAAATAAAATTTCCAAAGAAGAGTCGGGAGCTTTGACAAATGCGTTTTTTTTTTTTATCACTGTGGGTGTATACACCTTTCTATGTGTAGCCATTTCAGCGCGAAACGAATCTCTCCGGTGGCATTCACCGGTACGCAAGTTCCAGCAGTTGGCCAACATTTTTCGCCATCACCCTCGTAACCACCGGGGACACTTTTATCTTCCATCAGCGAACGCGCGGACTAGTTTTGTTTATTAACGAGCTTGGGAGTAACTTTTTCAATTCAACAAATCCACGGATCGCCGAGTTTGTTTGGACGCGTGGGGGCGTCATGGACTCCACGAGCGGCCAATTACGGGGTTATCGTTATAAATTCTCATACTTTTCGATGCGAGACACGTTAGTTTTTGGAGATAACTTTTTTGTACTGCTCGCGACTCCGGTTATTACGTTTTACGGTGACACGTCTGTTTTACGTGTAAACAAATAATAAATTTGACAAACAATGGGCTGTATGAATTTTATCAGGGTCGTTGGATTATTATCATGTGGTTGCATGCAATTTAAGGAAAGTTGATATTTAAAAGCTTTTGGAAAATTTTAACGTGATGGGTGATGAAATTCATCCTACGAACCTTATTTGATGTTGCACTGTGAGAAAACAGCAAATATGAGAAATTTTTCCTCTTTCTCATTTATAGTAAGGTTTTTTTTCAACTTTTAACAGGATGTACCTATTATTTTTTGTAAAAGCATGAGACAAGTTTTTTAGTTATTTTTAACGACGGTGTTTAAAGAATCTTTTGATTTTTTCGAAAACACTGGTGTAAGCACTTTGTTACAACGGATGTTTTTTACACTGTAATTAAAAAATTTCAGATTTTTTGAGATCCCACAATTTTCAAGGAAAAAGAGAGCTTTAAAACTTTGTATCGGCAAATTAATAACAGAAATTAATAAATGATGTGAGAAATGAAAAAATGTATCTTCATGCGAAAGTCGTACTTGTAAAAACTTTTGATCCGTTGAAAGAGTGGAATTTAATATTCAGTCGAGCGAAACCTTGTGGATTATTTTTCACTTTGTTCGACCCTTTTAAAACTGCGTTAAAATTAATAAAGTAAAAATTTCCCTGGCAGCAAGTTATTGCGAAATCATATTTTTTAATGCACAGGAGTACTGTGTACGTTTTATTTACATGAACAGGAGAATATCCTCAAAAAATGATTCCCGGAACTCAGTACACTTTTTCCTCTATCAGTAATTTTTTAATTTTTTTTCATTTAGTAAAAAATTCTATGTAAAAAATTCTGTATGAAACAAATCGTCTTGTAATTGATATTTATTAACTTGTAAATAATATTTTGTACTGAAATAATACCTTTAGACTCCAAATATACAGCGATGCAATGGACATAAACAATTCAACAGACGCAAGTAATTAACGAGTATTTATTGTTGTTTGAAGTATTGAAATTAATACCTTAAAATATATTTTGACGAATGTTTGAAATTTCCCAAATGAATATTACTGCAGTTTCCATTCGACGCACAATAAATTATGAGTTGCCCTTTTGATAGCGAGTCACGAAACTCAAATTAATATTCATAGTTGAAATTAAACTCAAAGCAACGGGGGGGCTTTTGCGACAGTTGTTTCGTCCCGACTCTCAACTGGTTAAAGTCAAAGAAAATCCGCGTACACCGCAAACTTCCAAAATTCATCACTTCACAAGTTAATATTGAATAACCTACTCCAAGTGGTACACGGTATTTACATCATCCCCGAGTCGCACAAAAACACACGGAAAATTAATAAACGCATCGCTCGGATGTGCGCAGATGGGTCGAATCTTTGTTTGGCGCGTTAGAGGTAAAAGCGCACTTGTATAAATAAAACCAGGCAAAGAGAAGATTCGAGTTGTGTTTCCCGAGGCTCCTTCGCGGTGATGTGCTCTCTGTGTGCCGTAACGCTGGATGCACGTGGCTTTTGAAGTGGCTCTTCGTGCCCGAATCATGCTGCGCTTGTCTTGTAATTAACCGGAATTTAATGCAAGACTGCATCTTGATTGCAGAATCGCACGGCTCCTCGGGCACGAGAGTGGGCTTTTCCCTCGGGCTTGCGAAAATTTGGATCCGATTGGGGTTTTAACTCGACATTTTGATAAATACTCATGTTTGGCTGTTATTTAATACTCATGTAAATGGGCATCGACATTTTTCTCATTGTATCATGCAAGCTTTGTGTTGCAAATATATACATTTTTTTTTTTCATCAAAACTTATGCCAATATTCTTTTCCAGATAAAACAATGCCATTATAAGTAGAAATTGAAAAAAATGTTATTTTTAAAGTGTTTAAATATATTTATTAAATAACTGTGTCTAAGCTTGCTCATTTCGAGTAATGAAATTTCACTACAAAAACAAGTTATTGGTCAAACAAAACGATACGAGTCTAATGATCGAATTGCAAAAAAAAAAAATGGTTTCATGAGTGAAACATTGAGGTAGATTGTACAAAAAAAAAACTCGTAAAATAATTATGAATTTCCTTATTGGGTAAATGGTGATATCAAATTAATTATATCCTCAACGAGCTTCTATTTGTTAAAACTTTTCCCTTCGGGTATCCTCGCGGGTTATTTTATTCGTCTCGCAAAGTTTCTTCCCAACTTCTCTAACTGGAAAAGCTTTCTTCATTACTACGAAGGTAAAATTAAAAAAAAAAAAAAAAACTTTTAATCACTGCAATTCAAAATTGTTTCGCCATGTGAACCGCAAATATATATGTACATCCACTTGGAAGATTTCGTTGTCTTTGTAGCGTAAAATTGAATTCTCAACAACATTCGTGCATAATTGCGTTGCTCCAAATTGTTTCCCAAATGTTCAGGCTTCGTTTGTTTATCAATTTCAACTTTTACTGAACAAGAGATATTACAAACGCCAACGCATCTCGAGCCACTGGTCGAAAAAAGTCACGGTTTGAGTGAAAAACCAACTTGAAAAATCATCAATCCCGAAAAATCGCAATAATCGCTCAACATCGCTTACACTTTGTATACTTTATCATGGAGACGAGCCATTTCTCCCACAAAGCGGAACAGAGGTCATACATAATACATTCTAATCATGAGTTCAAGTATTGTCTGGGTACACGTAACACTGCAGCAATGGACGACGAGATCTTTAATCCGAACCAACTTAATTGGTTGGCCTGCCCCCGGACGTAATGTGCGCCCGCGAGGCTATTATACCCACTGGCCGCCTACACCTTACGATGCTATAACGTGCGCGTGCAAAATCGCGCCCAGCGCGTGAAAGGCGTAGGTATATTGTTACTACAGCGGTGCTCACCGTATTATTAAGTACGCGACGCCGAGCGTGGGTTGGCTATAGCTCGATCCGACGATTATGCTCGGTTATCCTGTCTCTGTTGCAATTTAATGCGATTGTTTTCGCCCGCGAACGGTAACATTTATTATTGGTCGATTGGACCGCCGAAATTTCGAGGATTGCCCTGCCTCTCCTTACAAGGATGGACGTCTGCCGCGGGACGTGGGTGGTTGTAGCGATGATCCATTGACGCGAGAGTCGTTTAGTTCGTTGCGAAACGAGAGATCTTGGCTTTTATCGGTCTACGTTTTAATTAATTATCATATTACATAACTGGCGCGTGTGGCTTGCTTGGCGAGGCAGGTGATCGATGGACTCTCTGTCCGATATATGTATATATACGGACTTTGATTTATGCTTGTACAGTGGTTGTTGGTAAAAAAATTAATTCGTTTGGGCTGTAACTGTTGTGTCCTTTCTTTTCTTATACGTGTACCACTACTGATGGAAAAAAAATGAAGCAAACAAAAGATATATACCTGAGGTATACGCTCTATTATACGATAAAAACTATATTCGCATTCCTTGTGCTCGTAAACTTCGCAGTTTGTGATTTTTGTACATCTCTTGGCTTAGATTCCTCCCTCCGTAGCGTTACAAACGTTTCGATGAAAATTCCCGGAGCTGTTGTCTTTGTGCTCATCGCGAAGGAAAAAAATATCTCCGCCCCCTGTTCCCCTGCAGTGCGCCAAAAGCGCGAAAAGCACGCGAAACTCGCGCGACGCCCCTTTTTCTCAGGTTTTTTTGGGTTTTACATTCTTGTTTATTTTTCTTCTTTGTTTTTTCCTCCCCTCCTTCGACGGAATGAAAAATTACGAAACACCATCGCCGACAGGGCACAACAGCGTGTAAGCGCTCTCGTCTGCCCCTGCATTATCGTCCAGACGCGCGCGTAAGCGCGACTTTATATTTAGACTCTCGTCACCGTCGGTGCATCTTAAGGGCCCACACTCGCGTCTTCCCATTTTTTTTTTTTTTTTTCCCACTCCGTGGACCCCATATATATACACACAGCGACCCTACGTACACCCATGGAAGAGAGGGTATTTTAAGCCGAGACGTGCTTTTGATGTTTATCGGATGCAACGGTAGGCAGTAAGTACACGACGACGCGTCCCTCCCGATGCTGCTTGCACGTATACAATATATACTGACACTGCGCGTCTGGAAACGCATTGAATCGCGACGGCGCTCGTGATATCTTACCTTGGAATTTCGTTGTCACCGAGAAATTTTTTCTTTTTTTCCTTCGGCACAGGACAATAAGACTGCCAGTCTGGAACTCCAGACGTCTCCATACACGCGCACGCAACATATACTCTTCGCGTTTATAAATAATCCTTTTCTCTTCAGTCGTCGGTGGATGATAATCAGTTTTTCTCACGAGGCGTTTTACGGGCCCGGGGGAGGGAGGGTTGTAAATTTTCCTCCGTCAGCGCGGCTCTGCGGTGTCTCGGGTTCCAGCTGGTAATTAGCAAACACAATAGCCGCCGAAAGGGTCTCCTCCCCCCTGGCAGATGGGGACAAACGCATGCGTATACGTATGTATACACATATAATGCACACTTTCGCGGCAGGCCCTTTGAAGAGCTTTTACGTGGCAGCAGGTAAACGACAGTCATCTGGGACGATGTGTTCAGCGGCAATTTACACCGGCCTACGGTTCTTATGCAAACAACGGTTATCCCATAACGAGAATGATACATCGCAATCAGCGAAATAAAAAAAAAAAAAAAAAAAAGTGCACTCGCGCGCTCGTGGAACTTGGCTATCGATCGGCGCATCTCGCCATACGCGCGCCTATAGGGAGATTTACAACGCCTGTGCCTGTACACGTGTGCATGTGACGGACGTACGAGCGACGACAGCAGCCACGCGTTGTTTAGTTAATTTAAAAAACCGCATCGGTGCCTCTTTCCTATCTTTTTTTTTTTTTTTTTTTTTCCACATACGTATTACGCACACGCAGTCGATGCTTATCGGCTCCCCTACCCGACTCCCGTTCTCGCCTATACGTCCGCACCCACACTCGCTTCGAGTACAAGGAGGGGGCGTCGTCGGGTAGGTGTACACGTGTTTCGCACTTCTGTTCTCACCCAAGACCATGTATATATATATATATATATATACATGCCAGGCACGAGACAGAACAAAAAAGGACGATCTGGAGGATTATATATGCACGGATAGAGATGGCCGGGCTTTCTTTAGACATATTTTCTGCATTCCTCGCTGTTGGCTGACGCGTGCGTTGCTAAACTCGGAGCTTTCGAATTACGCTCGTGTGGCTTTTTCAAATGTTTCGTGCCTTCGTTTAACATGATACTTGAAATAAGCTTTGACGGACACAAAATCACACAAGTATTTACTTACAAAAAGTCAGAAAGGGTAAGGGGGTAGGAAACACGAGTGTAGTTGACGATGGAAATAAAAAAAAAAAAAAAAAAAAAAATAAAAAAAACTAAAAAAAAATTAAATGTTAATCGCGCTCTCGAGTTGCAGCACCTTGGCAATGGCGTGTTTACTCAACGTTTTGCACAGTATTTTATATGTCGTGTTTTGCAAGCATGTTTTGCGGAATCGAAACGACTGTACGTACGTGCTTAAAAAAAAAAAATAAAAAAAACTAAAACGACATTAAATGTTAATCGCGCTCTCGAGTTGCAGCACCTTGGCAATGGCGTGTTTACTCAACGTTTTACGCCGTCGATGTATACACACATACACTCTGGTGTTTGAGTTTGCACTTCGAGAGCACACACGTATAACGCGGAGGACCAAAGTTTCCCGGAGCCTCTCCTCGCGTGCTCGAGTGTGTTTGAACTGCATTTAGATACGAACTGCATTATTAATTCCCAAGGAATATAAGCATACTGTTAACTAATGGATACGTGAGTAACTAACGCGCGCTAAGGTGTTAATGAACTTTCACGGGTGCGATTACGATATGTCCGTGGAGCAACCGAGTATAGGTATTAGTATAAACTCTCCCCTTGTCATCTTGATTGCGGGAATGAGGAGAAAAGCTCTCTCTCTCTCTCTTTCCAAATGTAAGTTTTATATACACCGAGGGTGGAGAGTAGCGTATTATTATATACACACATCGTAAGTTGGGAAAAGAAAAAAAAAAACCCAAAAAAGTTTTTTCCCCTCTGTGCCGATCCTCTTACCTGCATCGTCCCATTCGAGCCCACGAGGCACGTGCCGCGTGTTATACACACACCCCACACACATATACATACATGTACCTACTTATTGCTCTTTTTCTCTTCCCCCGAGCCGATTCCAACAATAAGTACAGTACCAACACCCATATAGAGGGGAGATGGAAAGAAGAAGAAGAAGACGAGTCCCAGGGAGATGCTCCCGTACCTACATATACGCAAAGAGAGAGAGATGGAATGTGCGCGCGACTGCGCGGAGGGAGGCGCCCGAGCGGGCTGCTCTCGAATCTCAGCGGTGCGAGAGTCTGCGGTGTTAGTCAGTCGCGCGACAACCGCCGCAGGCTCTCGAGCTCGCTGTTTCTCTCTCTCTTTCTATTGTGTACTCCAACTGATTAGCAATCAATATATATGCACAGAAATTACCGAAACACCCGTCCGAGTGATAAATCTTGCTGGGACAGCATGACTCGAGCCAAAAACAGTGCGTGAGAACATAAGTACATCCGTTTGTTCGTGGGGTTCCCCGACGAGTGATCGAGGGATCGATCGGCCAACCGATCCTTCGTCTCTAATGACCCGTCAAATTGCCCGTCGCCGCTCGAGGAAGCGAGGCGCGCCCGACTGCCGATCTCCCGGCAAATCGGTATAGCCCCTACCGATCTTTATACTGTGTGCGCGATTCGCGGGTTTTTACGCAGTGCACGATACAATATTTATCGTATTTACATTGAAGAGCGGGTGTGTTTGCAAACGGACCGATCATTGGTGATTTTTTTTACCCTCGCAGCCGAGCGATGACGAGAAGGAGGGGCTAGTCCGATCGATCGGGCTTTGATCGGTGTACGTGTACGCGAGTCGTCGATCGCGTGGATTTCGTCCTCTTGTTCCTACCTGTCGAGGGGAGGAGACCGAAAAAAAAAAAAAAAAGAATAGAGTCGAAAATCGGATTTACCGCTATACTGTCACACTGAAGGTATACATTTACACGGCACCTACGTACGGTGCTAGTTGTTAGCCGACCGACAAGCGACTTGATTTGTCGACTCGCGAGTTCGTTGTACCAATACATCGTGTGTGCTGGTGTGTTTTTCAGTTGCTGTTCCGCGCCAGGGAGGGCCGGAGCACAGTGCGCTCATTTTTTTTGTGCCCGTCCCCGGAAATACATTAACTCGGGAAAATACAGTCCTCCCCCTTCGGAGCGTTCATCGGGCCGGAAAAGGTCGGGCTTCGCGTGAGTATTTCACACGCCGGTGAAATAAAATTTCGCGAGTGTCCCCGGACGAGCAGTGGAAGGCTGGTGAGGGGGAAATAAGGTCGGTTCATCGGTTTCACCAGCGTCACAAGTTCGGAGGAAGGGAGGATCGGTATACTATACTTGTCGTAGGTCACGAATGATCGGTAGCTCCTGAACCCAGTGGATTCACCGATTGGTGTTGAAATCGGGTTGGCCGTGGCGCTAGACCGGTAGTGCGGGAAAGTAAGATTTTTGTGGTGTGATGCTGCCGACGTGCAACTATGAGTGATCCCTGCACCGGCTGAGGGAGGGTAAAGTCATCTGCAGAGTAGCCGGCGATGAAGATGATGAAGATGATGCACGGGGACAACGGTGCAGGCGTGTCGGCCGTCGTTCGGCTAGTTCTGCTGCTGTCGAGCCTCCTCGGGACTGGCCTCGCGGATAATTTGGGTAATGCATTTGCGTGAATTTACTCCACCACCCACTAGTGGGCTTTTTGTCGTTGGTACAGGGCTCGGGGAGGGAGGTGCGGCTTTCTTAGGTGCACGAGAGCTGGTGGAATTTAAGTGATTCTCAGAGCCCCGATTGCAGCTATTCTTGTTCGGGAATTGGTTTAGAGTGGGTTCATGGTTTTACCATTGGTATAAGGAGTGGGAGGGGGGTGGTTATTGTTTCTGGCTCTGGTAGTTTTTGCGAATAGTAATGACGTGGAGGTGTGTGGGTGAGGCTTATTTCTTATCACTGTAGTTTCACTTTACCGTATATAAGAAGTGACTTTAAACGTAAGCGTTACTAGATAATTCATTTCTGTATTTTTGGAGCATCAATTTCAACGTCCATCAATAATACATGTACCACATGGTACTCGATAAAAATATCCAATTGTACAACGAGTCAAACGTTCATCCGACGAAAAAAAAAGGTACTTAAATATTTTCCGTACCTTTTATGTGTGCAATCCCAATTATCCGTGCGGTTTAATATCGAAGCTCGTCTTCCACCACTGCTTTAATTACAGCTATGTACTATGGCTCGTTCGAAACTCAACTATCACGTGTACGTCCCACTTTTTCTTAACAAGCCTGTGTATATTAAGAGGAGGGTATAAAGTTAAAATTACGGAACGGACGAATGGATGTGCCTATCGATGGCGCAAAATGATGAACCAAAATGTTTTTTGAAAAAAATTGTACGCGTGTAATTACATAGTAACGAGTATAGAGCCCAAATTTGCCATTAAGTAAATAGACGCACACTCGTATAATAAAAACGCCGCACTTTTTTTATCATCTCTCGGGTATTTGCGTAAAGTCGTAGTTTTCCCTAAAATTAATCAGCACAGTCACTGAATCCCTAAATCATTAACTCTTCTATTTTTAATTTTATTACTTTATTTTTATTTTTTTATTTTTTCAAGGTAAACCAGTGCTCTCGTGACCTGCAACGTTGAAACGTTACGCATTAATGTATACATCCCCACGCGCAGCTGCTGTACGCGTGCGCCCAATACCTTCCTCCCCCACCGTACGCGAGTGTCATTATCGAATCTTTTGACGTGCACCCCTCTCTGGCCCTGGAGCTCGATGCAGCATAATTACCTTCGTCGTCCCGGTCGGTGGTGCACTTTGCCGGTGACTCGCATGTATATATATGTATATACATACATATCCAGCTTTGGCGTGCTAATTAAACTGATCACGTTTGTGTCGTATGTGCGGTTGTAACATACATGTACATATATATGTGGGTACGGTTGTGTCGTCGTAGGGCCTCAAAGGGATGCACTATGAACTAATGGAGATGTTAATCCTTGTGCTTTGTACCGATGCGTTTATTACTCTCTGCTCGATGTGTTGGACCAATTCGGTTGATTTATCGATTCCTAGTGCCCCTCAAAGTTATTCGTTTGAAACGAAAATGGCTTTTTAAGGGATGTTTACTCTGTCCAGATGCATGTTGTACCCATCAAAAATGGATTACAGTAGTTTGCGAGCAGTTACAAAAAAAAAAATTAGCATTTTTCAAGAATTTTTCATTAGTAAAGCGCGCTTCCAACGTGGTAACCGATTGAGAATAAGAAAAATTAAAAAACAAAACCCCTCCACGCTAACGAGGGGGATGAAAAAATCCCCAACAAAGAGCCTCGTCCTCATTGCTTTGAAAAATAACACAGTTTCCTCCCCCCGAGCTAAACAAACTGTCTTGCACAGCTCGGCTTTTATATTACATCGAAAATAAAGTCAATATGGACGCGGACTCGCGTTGAGGAACGAGTTTGCATGTGCAAGGGGGCCTCCGGCGACAAATACATCCAGTCCGGCGCTATGGGACAGTTTTAATTGCCATTTTACGTACCCACATCCCGCACGGGACAGCCATCGAATATATCGAGGGCGACGTTTAATTGGATTCGGGTAAGTGAAAAGTTTGACGAAGGAAAAAAGCAAGCCATGCACGAGACACTCGTTGGAACAAGCCAAATAAAATCTTGTATGTATACGACCCCCAGCCGATGGGAAATACCCATCGAGAGTCGGAACGACCACTTCCGGGGGAGCCTGTCCGAGGAATGCCGGTGGACACGTATATATATATGCATTACACGGCGAGCCGACTTAATAAAGACGCGCCATCGACGCTACGCGGGATTAATAACAGCGAATGCCTCGCGCGCCGATCTCCCAGTAAAGACAGCTAGGCGTGTGTATGGAGTGCAAGTTGTGCTACCTGACGAGCCGCGCCCACTGCGGATGGTTTGACTCGCGGGGGAAGGAAGTCGCAATTACAACGGCAGATGGGAAATTGTTGCTATTTCGTTGGGTGTGCACCGCTGGTTGAACGTATACACCGGGAGTCTCCTCCTGCTTTCAAGAGGCTTTCGCTTTCGATGAAAAGTAAGATATAGAGACCAAGATTATAGTAGTGCCGAGCAGAGGGTCTTGCAGTTTACTCTGGATGGTGAGAGCTAGGCTGGAGATGCTTTTCTTCTTCAACGTGGGGCTCTTGAAATTCAACTAATGCAGAAAAGAGACATTGTTGCGTTGGTTACAGTCTGACTATAGTTCCCGGTGTCTGTTTATCGTGTACGACTATACATACATTGACAATTTCAAGATCGATTTTATTCGGCTCAACTATACAATTGTCGAATCGTCATCGGAGTGTTGATTTGGTTAATTAGGTCCATCTCGTAATTGATGCCATCGTGATGCATATGGAATTAATCGGTGGATAATTTGGTAATAGAAGTGTACGTTGGCGTTGAAAGTGAACAAAGTCTTACGTTAATTGCAATTATGAATCTGATTGGAGTTACTAATCATTTGCACTGCACTGAGATTAAGTGATCAAGTGGTCGTTAATTCCCCTGAAAAAGATGAGGTTTTTATATGAAATAAAAAAAAGGGTGTACATCCGTTTGATGGAAATCGCCGCTCTTGTGTCGCACAGTTTTTTCCAATAATCCAGGCAAGACGCTCTTATTGCCAATATTGACGAAGCCACCGGTACAAACTTTATTGGAAAATACCGAAGAATCCGTAGGGTAATATACGTATGTACATGGCGTGAGACACAGGAGGGGGAGGGAGTTTCTTGCTCTTATTTCGTTACGATGGGGATCAGACGAAAATTGTCTTGCTTTCGATTTTGATGCCAATGAACGTATAAACTGTCCTTTCGAGGATATTTAAATAAAAATCATGGGATCTCGTTTCAAGAAAGTTTTTCGAGTCTCATCCCTCCATTTATATGGTTATTTTAAAAATATGGTACCCATGAATATTATTTTTAAGCTGGATATAAAATATTTTATAGATTGAAAAATAAAAATCAAGTGCATGAGATTCCTATCTTGTACAACCCGTACTCAGGTGGGAGAGGAAAAATTCCTTCATGAGCTTTTATTATTAAGTATTGTTTTATTCTCAGTCACCAAAACAACTGATTGTGCCATCCACCGGCTACTTTAGCGTGGTTATTTTAGCTAATACTATACTACCTATACTTTAAAATGTATTGTCCCACTTTTCTATAAAATCAACATTCTCCAAATATGTTTTTTCAGTTCTTTCTTCAAATCGTAAAATTGTCTCGTACTCTCGGCAATACTTTGCAGGATGTAATTACCGCAAAAACCCTTAAATCACATAACGCCTGTCCTTAATAACACACAACAAAAGAGTATTTTCTCCACGTTGAGAGGCAAAGTGAAAAAATTCTCTAAAAATCAGATACACCCATCAGGTACGGGTCGATGGAACGGGCGAAAAGAAAAGGAGGCACAGGAGAAAAGCTATCTGCCCCGGTTCACACGCCAAGCGAATAAAATCAGCGCCACCGGAGCCGAGGATGAAGGTGGGCATGTATGTATATATAGTCACCGGAGCTCGCGAGGTCGTGGCCCCACACGCACCCTCTCTCTGTACGCTATAATTAGCTCGAGCCCCTTTTTTTTTTCACGGCTCATTTTTTACTGTTTCTATTTTCTACAAAGCCGTGTATGCTGATGCATGGGTGCGAAAGATATAGCCATGGAGCGGTGCATTAGTGGCGTGGCTCATTATGAGGGAAGTAATTATAGATTGTTCGCACTCAGCGATAGACCCTTCTCTCTCTCCCTTTTTTTTTTTTTTTTTTACTATTCTCTTTTTGTACCGATGCCAGAGGCTCATCGGACGCCTCGGGAAATTTCGTGATTTAAAAATAACTCGACCTCCAACCAGTTGAAAATGAAATATGCAAAACATTCAACTTGCAATGAAAAAAAAGTAAATGGATAAGTTAGAATATAGATAAATAGAAATAAATAAGTTTACCTCGGTCAATCGGATTGGCTGTATTTTTTTTTTCAAACATCGGAAGCGACAACCCATTTGCACCTCGATTTATATTGGAATCTATTATTAGCAAACGAAATCGAGTTAAACCAGCCCGGGGGGAGCTCTATCAGTTCCGCGAATTCAATCTCCGAGCTTGTTAAGATAAAGTGCGGCCAAAGTCTCGCTCGCGCTTATACGTATCTCGACCGCATGTACGCGACTCGCGTACCACTTCCGCGTAAACTTGCCTCGCTCTTATGGGTGTACCCTCCGACCCTCCCTTATTCGTTATCACATCATTCGATTATTGTTAATTCATCACTCGAATTGCGCGTTAGCGCATCAACGCGCTTTTATTGTCGAACTCTGTATATGTTCATCCATACAATGAAATTTCCACTGCATTCGGTTTCGGTGCGAGTTTCTTTCTTTTTTTGTTTTTCTTCGACAAAAGCATCATGACTTGTATCCTCATTCGCTGGAACAATTGTAGTGATTTAGTTAAACTAATGTAAAAGTCATGCTTGTTAAAGAGTTAATTTTTTTAGTTATGTTTAACGATGCCAACTTCCGTTGCACAAATAATACTAGGAAACCTTTAAAAAAAAAAAAAAACTTTTGGATAACGATCAACCATACAAACATGTAAGAGTATGAAAAATAGAAAAGCTTCACGGAGCAGCTAACGACTGAGCCGTCAAAATATGATCCGACGACGCCACCTGATCCGACCACACGAGCGGGAGGTATCAAGCCGTGGTATCCTCTTTGACGCGGGGCGATTATCATCAGCGCGTCTTGGCAAGCGCCTTTGATCCCCACCCCCCCTTTAGTTCCAAGCCAATGGCGATCGGTGTACGGAAAAGGCGTCCTCCGCGTCATTAATCATAAACGATCTCGGCGACGTAAGCTACTTACGTCGAGCCGAGGGATAAATCTACGCCCAGGTGGTATCGATCACCGTCCGATAAATCACAACCGCGTGTCACCTCCCCCACTGCGTATACATATGCACACACAGCACCGACAAGACTCGGCATTTGCGTGCAGAGATGTAAAATACACACGCAAGCAGTATCGATTCGAGTGATAGAAACAAACAAAAAAAATCCCCCACCAAGCAGCGTCTGTTATCTCCTGCTCTCCGTGAAAACTAGGCCGATATCATCCGTTGTTTGTTGCATGTGTTCGGTTGGCGTCCCTCCTTATCTCTTTTCGCAAGCTCGGGAACTATTTGTAATGCGTCCGCGTAGGATTACCCAAAAAGATTTATAAGTTTGCAACGGCTGTCAGTGTGCGACACGCGCGCGTGCTTCAAGAAGGTTACGGGCTGGCTTACGTTTTTCCTTTTTTTTTTCAAGTTTGGCGTCTACGACACTCTTTTGGATAGTTTAGCGGGTTTTTCATTCGTGCAATGGATATTTTTTTATTCAATGCTTTGAGGTTTTTTAATTCGCCCACGAGCCGTTAAATCTTTTGAATGTAGTGAGAGACGGATGTGTAATTGAATTATTGCTGCTTCAGACAATCTAATATTTTTGTGTGATGCCCATACGAAGCAGATATACGTTGCTGTTGTCTTTGGCATTAGATAGTGCCAATATTACGTGATGCGTCAATCACCGACGATTGTCTCGTCAAAACAAAAGATCACTGTTTCCGCAGCATACCAACACGGTGACATAAGGGCACGAAGCTTTGGGGAAGGAAAAACAAAAAGAAAACAAAAAAAAAAAAAAAGAGGAGAAAGTGGCTTAACTTGATGCGCTATGATAATCTTCCGAAGATTCCGCGGCTAAATCCCATTTCGAGGAAAATCCAATCGCGAAAGAAGTTTGCGGTCGAGCTGTCGGTCGGTCGGGGGGGGGGGAAAAAAAACTTCTCTCTCTCCCTCTGGTCCAAGCTCGAAATTATTATTAGCAAACTTTGGCGCCCGAGTCCTCTTCGGCTGTCAATCGTATAAGAAGATCTAATTTAACTTTTTTAAAAGTCCCGGGAAATTTTTTGCAAATCGAGATAATCAAGGGGACCCGCGGGTTTTCGCCACGAGAGAAGGAGAGAAATGTATGAAGCGGCGGGTCAATCGGTGCCCCATGAATTATTATCCTCGCAGTGTCTCTCTCTTTGCTGATATGGACGAGCAAAGGGGTTATCGAGTTGGCATTCTTTCTTTTTTTTTTTTTTCGCGAAACTTTTTGCGCACCGTCGGGTCGACATTGCCAGGGAAGTGCGAGGAGATTCGACGGGGCTCGTAAATTCATATTATAATTGGCACGCCACGCGAAAAGTGGAAGTTGAGATTTTCCTTGTTTTTTTTTTTTTTTTTTTTTTCATTTCCCTCGTTTGGCCCGACTACTTCTCGTATATGCTGCTTTTTAAAAAGTTCCGTCTCGGGCCGTAAATCTGTGCCCTCTGGACTCTGCAGAGCACACACAAGTGGCGTCGTCGAGAAAGCCAATATATATACCGCCGGCGAGAGTGAGCTGTGGGTATGACTCTGGGATTTTGAAAAATGTTCCTTCCCATACGAAATTACGATGGATTTCTCTTTAAAGTAGTTTGTCGAGCGTTTTTTTTTTTTTCAAGTATACTGTTTTGAAAAATCAAAGTAGTTTGATACAGTGGATGAGCTCGTGTGTATGGAGTTGTTAAAAAAAATTGTTTTCTCTTTTTTTTTCAAAGTAGGGCTTCCTCGCATGAAGTTTGATTTCCTCGTTTTTCTACGAAAATTGAGTTTCAAAAAATTTTCAAACTTGTTCTGGACAATATTTTTTCCATAAAACGTGCTTCGTACCCAATTTTTAACAAGTAATCGAATTTCATTACCAACAATTAAACTCCAATAATCTACCCGATGGGGCAAAATTTTTAGTTGTCATTAATTTTTGTAAGAAAAGTTACTCAAAAAGCTTCAGTTTTTAAACGCATCTGCTAGGGTTGCCTCACAAGAATGGTCTGAAAATCAACATGACTACCATCTATTTTGCACAATACAAAAGTAATACATGACGATCAAACAAGATTTATGAGACGACATGAAACGATAAGATAGTAAAGAAAAATCTTTGCAAGAAAATAAATATTAGTAACTGGTATCATAACTTATTTTATATTTGTTGTTTATCATTATTTAAATGGTCACTGAAGTCAACAATCGTAATAAAAATGAAAAAAACTCGACTTTATAAGCATATAAGTCCCGTTGATTCGTGCATTTGTATCAAACCAAACATGATTCGACTCCGGTTGGCTTGTGAAATCATTCATTCAAAAAAAATCCCGAGTTTCCATCCGTGGTCCAACGCGAGGAGCAAATACACCCCACTAATAAACGCATGTACTATTAAATACACAGCGCGCCCCACGAGCCCGTGCAATATCCCCGTGTGTAGGTACAGTTGAAGATGCTAATCCAAATATTGACACGTGCTCGCGAGGGGGAAAACTCTCAGTGACCACCACTCGTGTATACCTTATGGGGGAGCAAAACTCGACGGTCTATACGTACTTATATACATATACACAGTGGCGCGTGCTTGCCCCAACCCCCCTCGACGGTGTATTATTGTAATAAACACCACATAGGTGTGTCCACGTGGAGTGTAGGTATCCTGTACACGCGCAAGCTCTCTCGATGAGGAGAGGCAATTTACGTGTACCCACGACGTATGTATAATGGAAGGGGCGCGCGGACGAGAACTACGCGGGGGAAGGGACGAGAGAAAGCCGAAACTTCCGGAGGCGTAAACAATGCCTCTATACACAAGAGTACCTGTACCGATCGCACGCATAATCAAAGCCTCGATGCGACGTCGGTGGCGACACCCATTAATAGTCATCCCTCGGCTGAGTCCTTGGCGAGATTGCGGGTAAACGATGAATTTCTTTTTTTTCTTTTTTTTTTTTTTCCTTATTGGCCGAAAGCTCGGCCGGCTTCGCTGTATAAACCTACGTGGTTGTTATGCGCGCTACGGAGCACCGCCGGATGTGTTTTCGATGCCGCACCGGAAACCCATCGATTTATTCACGAATCTTATCTTCGAAAGGAAAAAAAAAAACAAAAAAACAATCATGCGGCGCGTTGTCGAAGATTCCCTTTTCTTTCAGCTTCGGCTATTATTCGCCGGTGAATAAATCATCCCGAGGAATTATTATGCGCGCTATGATTTCGGAGACAAAACCCCATTGTTTACATGTACATGGACGGAGCTTGGCGTCGCGGGTTAAATTCCCAATCGAAAGAAAGTATCGCGAATACAATATTCATACAATTACTGTACTCGGGAGATTGTACATCTAACCACGAAGGGGAGGATGCGTATTGTCAACAAGTACTAATCATCTCCGTTCCTTGGGGTTGGCGTAAAAATTATTACGATTACACGAAAGAAGTGCAGCCGATTCGAATTAAACTCGGGAAGGGTAGGTTTTGGAGGAGTACACCCGTCCGGGGCGCTCCTTGGCACGCTCCAAATATACGTGCTCACGGAGAGGAGGCAGCCAGGCCAAATTGAAAAGTTCTCAAAAGTCTAATGAATTCCCGCTAAAATTTGAATTAAGCGTCTCGCGAAACGCGCCCCCCGGCCCATCCCTCCGCCGTCACTTTTGACTTCTGGAGAAAACAGAGACAGCGCCGGAAAGTTAGCGAGCGAAATGTTTAGCTGGCGCTTTATTTATTTAATGCTCCTCCTTCGGCTTCTGTGCTCTCCCGGTGAAAAGTCAATTTGGCCCGAGCAGGCGGGAGGGAGGATCGGCCAATCAGGAGCTCCAATGTCCTTTCGCGGACTCATCTTCGCAAGGCGTACTCCGGTGTCCTTCTGAAAATAAAAAGTCCGTTTGAGTGGGGGAGCAAACTCGTACACGATATAATGCATGCTTGGGTCGATCGCGAGCCCTGGAGGAGCCGCTCCTTCTTTATTCCTCTGCATTTTTTTTACGGTGGGGAGACTGGAGTAGGAGTATATTTATTCGCTTGAGCTTGCGCTTCCTGTCGATCGTGCGAAGGGGGAAAACAAGCGCGTCAAGCTTTTCAACGTCACTCCGGGGATTTATGCGTATACGATGATGCGTCCTGGTGTATACGCCGTGCCAACTAAGAGAGATGAGACAGGGAAAAACGCTCCATCGGGTAGAAACGGAGATTTTTATATTTGACAGACAATAAGACGTGCAACGCGTGCTCTGACGTTATCGAGTTGATAAACGTAATGTATAGCATCACTTTTCCAAAGTATCAATCGAAACGAGACGTGAAATCGCGCTCGTCGAAACGTTGTTCATTTCTACACTGAAAAAGCCAGACGCATATAACAGTGGGATGGGAATGGCAATAATTTTATTGACGACACCGCTCAACAACCCATATATGAGCCTCGATGATCTCGTTAGGTACGCGTGGTTGAAGACCAACCATCGAAATCAATGGCTCGGCGAATTGAAGCGCTGTGGGCACGATGAAGGGGGCATATTATATATATATATATATATAAATAAAGTTGCTGTTTTTCATTTTTATCGTGACGTTGGGCCATTAATGTCATTGGTTTTATTGTCACGTGGATCTCACATGAAAATAAAAACAATACTTATACAGTAATGTACGAGTCGGGGTGTTATTGCGGTGCGTCTATTTTTTTGAAAAGTATTTTCAGAAAAATATCATTGTAAATTTTTCTATGGTATAGATAAAGAGATTTCGCTTGAAAATATTACGTGGGGTGCTTATTGTTTCCCCAAGTATGAGTATGAAATTATTCTTCAGTCCTTACGTCGCTTCCTCTCGTGTCCTTTTCGTGATCGAAATTGAATTTTTTTCTTTATTTTTATCCCCCCCACACCCGGAAGTCTCCTTGAAACACGCGAAAATCGTCTTCAACCCTCGTCGACTCGCAACTGCTACCACCCCAAAACTCGTGTTCGAGATATAGCCTCATTACGCATACACCCCGGGAACGCGGAGCCAACCATTCCGGTCAATTTGACTCATTGGATTTTCCGCTCGTTCGGCCGCTGCCCGCATTATAACCATCCTCGCGGTATCGGCCGCAACACATTGCCGTACTCGCTCTACAGAGGCCGAATACGCAATAGCTGCATAAATGTATACATAAATGTATAGATGTACATGTATTATCTCTGCAGCAACGAAATTCCGATGGACTTTGTGTACGTAACAGCTAAGCTGCCGTTGATTCTACTGACTTGATCTCTGATAATTGATACCGAGTCATTGTTTTGATGGTTGATGCTGTCTATGGCGAGCACACGGTTTGTTTATGAATGATTGGAAGGGTATGCTCGGGCTCTCATTTTCATGGAATGTATTTTTTTTTTTTTTTCCACAAAATATTTTTTTATGGCAAAAATAAAGGGTGTACGTTAGGGTAAGCCAAATCAGCCAGATCTGAACGAGGATGTAAGCTATTATACATTCAGGAAAGTACGCGTGAGCTCGCGATTGTAGTTCCCTCTATAATTTTTTCGTAGATTTTAACGTATGGGTGCACCCCACTCATCCTAGCTACCCATATATACATGCGAGATGGCGGAAAACGATATTGGACGACCGTTCGGTAATGGCCGATAATGGCTACAAATTCGTCATATCGCACGCTCGATCGTGCGACGAAAATTTATGACATCACAGCGCGCGAAAGACCCCGTTTATTATCACTGCTGTATGTTTTTTTTTGTTTTTTTGTTTTTGTTTTTGATTCGCCCATGCAAACACTGTTGTCATTCTCGCGCGAACCGATACTGCAGCTACTCTTGTTAAGTAAACGGCCGGGCGGGGGACGATGAGAGCGATATGTTTAACGCTTCCTGGATTCAATCCAAGTTGGCGAGGGGGCAGGGGGAATTGGCGATTGATTTTTAAATGAAACAAATGACGTAGGGCACGAGATTACGTGTCAGTTTTTTTTCGACGGCTGTACCCTCTGGTTGTCCACGCGAGATAAACGCATCAGATATTTGTTTCCACCTTTTTTTTTTTTGCTCTGTTTAATTGGTCGATTTATCTCCCACTCGTCCTATTATTCGCGTGAGTCCATTTGTTTTTCCTTTTGGACTCGCGAAAACATCAGATAACCATCCATAGAAGCTGTTTATGAAAGTCTAAGCAACGAATTTAATTACGATTAAGTATGTTTTTGGGCAGGTGCATGGTGTTTTTAAACAAACTGCTTGGGATAAAGTATATTTCAGCTCCGTATGGCAGAATACCTCGAGGGTAAATTATTTTCCAAACATGAAATATAAGGATTGAGCATTGTGACCCTGAAATTATGTCTTTCGGATTTTTCCTGAACAACATTTTTAACGTTATCTCTATTACCTATGTGCCAATTTTTTCATTATACTTTTGGAAGTTTCGAAGTATTTTTATTGACAAAAACAACGGTTCACCAGCCAGTGTGTGTTTTAATTCACGTTTTGATGGATACACTCGCTGCTAGGAAAATCAGACGCACGTGACATCGAGAAAAAAAAATTTCACCCACTCTTTGGCGACAGTTAGTCCAGCTCGGCGATAAATGAAATTTATGATGATTATATAGGCACCAGCTTCAACTCCCTTGTATCAACTTTGTTGAATGTTTGCTCTACGGGCGCTTCTCTCGCATTCGCGACGAACAATTAAATTTTTCGCCAACCCCGTTCAATGGTATATGTATATACACTTGCAGAGTGCGCTTATCATGTCATATACCTACCGTGCGCGTTGCTTCATTGTTGTAAATATTTTCCGCCGTGATAATGCACGTCCGAGTTATGTATGGCAGCGACACGGTTATCGCGCGTTAATTGACTATACGTGAATAGAGGGTCTTTTTTTTTCATCCAAGAAAAAAAGTATAGATAAAAAAAAATTTATTCCATCCACCTAAAAGTTTTTTTCGCTGGCCGAGTAGAGTGAGTAGACCTGGTGGTAGTTCAAGTTTGGTTGAGAGTGATTCTCCGGGCCACGCGTCTTCCTTCGTGTAAGCGAGGGAGCACCGGGAGCTAGCTCTGCTCTTAATTACATCGTTAGAAACAAAAATGGCCCGCTCGTCGAAAGCGTAATTGCACGCGACGATATCATCCCCGGGCTCGTGTGCTATTTTAATGAGACGAAGGAGCAACGTCGTAATCTCGGGGCTGCGTCGTATTCCCTCTAATGGAAGACAAACGAGGCCCTCCTCTCTCCCTCTCTATTTCTTTTCTTCTTTTGCCTGTAAAACGGAGAAAGTTATCGGAGGCGCTCGAAAAAGTCTTCTCGTTATACAAGAAAGTCGAGAGGGATGCTTTTTCCCACTGCGTGCTTGCGCCATGTGTATACGTAAGGCGCACTTGAAAAATTAAATTGGACCGGCTTTGTTAAATTGCGTTATGAAAAAAGTTTTCATGGGCCGCTTACGATAATAATGATGATGATGATGATGATGATGATGACAGTTTGTTCAATTCCTCCTAACGGGAAAACTCGCTTTGAAGGCTGTTACCAGCTACGCGTTCCGTGGCGTGCAGGGGGTATCGTTGTATGTTGTTCGAGAGTTATTTTACCAAAAGTTAATGAAACTACCTTCCGTTTTTCAATCGAGTATTCGCGAAAATGCGCTATCTGTTATGTCCCTCGGTGCACAGAAAATTCTGCGTATCTTTCGTTTGTCCCAAAATCGTCATCCCCGTAGACAAGTCCAACGCGCCCGACGACGCATCAGAAGCAAAGTATACATACGTATATATATATATTATACGGTGCAACGGGACAAAGTTTGGTTGATATCTCCGCGCACGCGGTAGGCAGGCAGAGAGAGAGAGAGAGAAATTCCGGGGTGCATAAATCAGGGCGCGAGACGCCGCTAAAGTTTACTGCGTGTCGCCGGAAAAATACATTTTCGGGGGACGCCCGACAGGAGTCCCACCTCCCTGTCTCTCTCGCTTTTTCCTCTTTGGCTTGGATGTTTCTCTCTGGATTTCCCCCCCCCCCACTTTGTATATATACACAGGTATGTGTCGTCGTTTTGGGTCGAGGGTGAGTGCTGGGGTGCTGATTATATTGCACGCATTACATGAAAATGCGTACACTGTGTACACGTAGCTTTTTTGTATTGGATGGACTTTTTTTCTGCCGTAAGAGGAAAGAAAAAATTGACACCGACGATGTTCATTTTCACGTCGCAGCTCGAAGCTACTTGGCTATTGACGAGTCGTCAAAACCATGAGTATTTCCAGATGTGGACTTAAACTCGAGAGAATCGCATCAGAAGTTGGTTTGTCCAACTAGCGAGTAAATTTCGCAACTACGGATGTACAGAAGTAAAAATGTTTTTCGGTAAAAGTATTCATGGTTTTTTTCCCGCATCTTGTGGTACATTTTTCACAAATCCCCTTGTTCACGACACGAAAACTAAAGAAGAAAAAAGACGAACATTATCATTGTCAAAAGCCGCACGAATTACATCATGCAAATACCTCACACTCGAAATCACCAAGTAAAATGCGGCCGTTGGGGATGGTATTTTTGTTTTCTTGATGCAGGTACAATGCCTTCAGCACCGTATATACCAACCCACAAAAGCAGAAGTAGCGCACGACTCGACTTCAATTCTGGGCCAGAGCTAAGAGGAGGTAGGGGAGCCTTATCATAAATTCCACCGCTAATAAGCCGCTTTGCCGCTGAGAATCATCCCCGCGCGATCGCCATTCACGACTCTCCTTCTTCTTCTTCTTCGTGCAAAAGCGACCCCCGAGAATAAAAAGGAGGAGGAGGTGGAATAATATGGAAGAGCACAAGTAAGCCGCTAATAAAAAAAAGTATAGAAGCGTTGGAGGCAAAAGCAAAACAAAAAAAAAAAAAAAAAAAAAGATATTCACGTACATTGACGATGCAAGTACCATGAACAATATTGTAAGCTCCACCAATTTCTTTTTTCCTTACATTCTTTAAAGTATAACTTTGGATGTATTGACCAAAAGAAAAAAAAAAAAAAAAAAAAAAAAAAAAAAAAAACAACACGGTGCAGAGGGTGAGGAGGCGATTTTTACGCGACGACGAGGACGAGAGGATCTCGATTCCGTGTATAAGACCATTTGCATACGGCAAAAGGAAGAAGCGCTCGCGTATTATAACATATATATGTACACCCTGGCACGTATTTAATATATAATACGTAGGTAGGTGCATGTGGAAGTACCTCTCGTGGTTTGCCCAAGACGCTGCGCAGAGCACCAGCAGGACTCTAAGACAACGATAAAGAGGATGAGAGTATACAGGAGTCGGGGGGGGGGGGTAAGGACGTTTTCTGGCCGCATATACTCTCTTCCTTCCCCGGCAGCTCCTCGACCTCCTTATATTCCCCGTGCACACGCGGCCTCCCACGGCGATGTTACTGCAGCTGATGGCGCACACGTGTACTGGGTGTAGGTATGTATATATACGTAGTGGGGAAAAAAGAGAGCTAGTCCAAAACCCGCATGCTCCTCTTCGTCTCCTCCTCCTTAGCCTCCGCCTCCTTGGAGTAATTCTTTGTGTGTCCACGATTCTCTCTCCCACTTTTTCTCCCGAGTGGCTCTGTATGGGCACTAGAAATTCCGGGATCGTGCAGCAGAAGCAAGAACGTCCATACACGTAAGACGATCGATGCGAGTCCTTGTCCCTTTTTTTTTTTTTTTTTTTTTTCCGTCTCCGCGTGTTTGCAGTGCTCGGAAAAACGTCGTCTCTGCGCTAAGATCGGGAACGGCACTTACAACTTCTCTTGTTGAACTTTCAATCAGCAGCCGCGGAGACGAGCCGATTTCTATCTTCTCTTCCCCTTCCCACCGCCGCCGCTGCTGTTCCTCTTGTGTGCGGTCGTCATCTTCGTCCCGCGGAGACGGGGCTTGCGATGAATACAGGTCCACGGGTGTACATTGAATGACGCCAATGATGGGGAGGCCAGGGGTCGTGATGATGCCCGCTGTGAGATATCGGGACGAATCGGTTTGCCGTCGTGCACCGGCGGAGGGTGGAAAAATACGTCTATTGGCACGAGCGTTGAGTCCTCGAAGGTCTTGCGGTGCTTGATCCTTGCGATAAGTCGAGGCTGGCTTTTTATCGTTACGCAGCAAACTGCAAACAGGAAAAAAGTATACTGGTGTTGATGCTCGACTTGTAACTTTCGTACAATTGAGTTGTGTAACCACTGGCTCTCTGGTCCATATCAAAAGCTCACAAAGAGAGTATGGACTCGAAGGATATGCAGGTACGGAGCGTTTGGGTTACACGAATTCCCGTAAGCTTCCCTGCGAGCCGTCTTTATCTCCGTACCACCAGATTTCCCGGAAAATTAATTAAACTTTTGTTCTCGTTGAATAATCTGCTGGTTGTTTGTTCACCGGATACCGTTTTTTTTTTTTTTTTTTTTTCTATACCCTATAGCTTATGGCTGGTTTGCTGATTTGGCCATTTCTCGTTTTGCCGAATGAACTCTAGTGACCTCGCGGAATCTAATTATTTATCAAACTCCCTTGAAGTCTTGTAATTTTCAACGCGTGGATTAGGATATCAGGGAAACTTCTACTATCGGTGAAGTGATGAATTTTTCATCTCCGAAAACGTGAATTCATTCCAAAAGTCAGATGCGTCTTTCGTCGCTTGTTCGTTCCTTGGGAAAGAGTCGAGTAACTTTCTTTATAGCCAAGAGCCAATTTATACATCAATGAATTCACAATGACGGAAGAAAAGAAAAAAAAAAAAATTTTCGGGACATATCGTGTAAAACTGCTCCTCGGCTGTGTGCGTCCTCTCATGCATAATTCATTGTACGAAATTCAGATTCACGAGCTGAATTTTAATAAAAATGACCTAGTGCTCGGGGAAAAAAATAGTAAATAATTAGCGCCGAGTTTTTTTTTTTTTGTTGCCGGATAACACACAGCAGACGGGAGTCGAGGTAGAAGCTGGCGCAGAAAAGTTTGCCAGTCGCCGGTGGGAAAAAATTACAAGCATCCGCCTTATTTGGTCGTTTCATTTTTTTTCTTTTTTTTGGTGCATCTACATATCTTGTGATTTTTTAGGGAAATTTTCGCATTGGGAGTTTTCCAATTGAGAGCCGTAGCGTTGTACGTACAAACAGGAAAAAAGCCGAGAGCATCCAGCCGAGCGAGCCAATTGTCTTTGGAGAATTGTTTCCGGGGCATCTCTCATTTTCCGGCTCCGTAGCGCTTTTTCCTTCGCCTCATCGAGCTCACTTTGAACGTAAAATCGTTGGAAAGCTCGGCTGCTCCAAGAGTCGATTGTAAACCTACTTGCGGGATCTGCGCTTTTGAAATTTTTTTTTTGTTTTTTTTTGTTAAGTTTACCATTATTGCTGGGATTTGTTTCTTTTTTTTTTTTCTCACAATTTTGTACATCAACGAGAAAAAGAAGGGATTTATTTATACAATCGTTAAACATTAGGATTAAAATAATTCCATCGTAAGGCAAACATAGCGCAAAAACCTTTCTTCCTCGAAGCATTAACTACTCAAACCCCACTTTGGGATTTAAAAAAATCATATTTTCATTTCTCTTGGAGTGAACTCGTGTAAAGTTAAAGAATAAGGAGAGAAAAGAAAAAGATTTGTTTTAAACACGCGCTCAACTTGACATTTATATTGACAGCAGCCCAGAGTAGAGAAGAGCCAGGAAATAAAACTCCGTTGTGACATTTTTCTCTCCGGCCATGCACGCACGATACAAAGGAAAAGCAAAACCAAAAAGTCTTTGCTTTAATTTGCCATATACGAATGGTTGGGGCACTTGTGGCGTAGCAACCAATAACCCATTTTCATTCACCACACCCAATGAGCTGCTGACAGTGAATCTTGGATTATAAATATTACATACGCCTTCCTCCCCGGTGGGAGCTCCCTATATACATAATGCGAGTGGTTTTTGAGCCCAAGTGGGACATTTACACGTTTAATTCCCAAGGCTCGGAGCGAGGCTATTGAAATAATTTATGATCCGATGGATCCGAATTCTGGAGCACATCCAAGAGAGGAGCCCTGTTTTCGAAAGAAGGAAAGATGGGACGGATAGCTAGCGGATCGGATGTCGGAGGAGACAAAAAGTGGAAATCGATATAGGAGGGTGGGTACGGATGGAAGAGGGAAGATGGCACGACGTGGCAAAAGTAAGAAGTGTTGCTCGGATTTTTAATGCCGGGTTTTATTATTTTACGATCCCGTGCTCTGGTTAGTGCCGAGGGGCATGTATATATAGCCAATATGGGTGTTTGGGACTAAATTTTCCGGTGGGGGATCCGAAAAGCCTTTTTATGTTAAAGAAGACGGAAGCTGAACCGCGTATGAATGATTCAACGCGGAATTTCATTATCGAGGACTCCCCTGCACCGAACCTTGGAATAATTTATTTTGGCTAACCGATGGAATGATGTGACATAAGATGTTTGGAAAAGTATATATATGTTAAATGTTTTCGTTCTCTACCACATATTTTTACCAAATCGCGCGAGGTAATTTTCATCGACTGTACGCGTATTGTCCAAGTTGAATGTCCCCAAAAAAAAAGAGGGGTAGGGGAACGGCTGTCCATGTCATGTGTACAACGCACAGGATCAGGAGCGAGAAAAAAGGGGGTGCGTTTAATGTGGTCCGGAGTCGAGAATTTTAAACGCCGGGGCGAGCGTGTCCGCAAAGTTTCGGCGCCCGCGGCAAAAAGTGTTGCTTGGCTTGTATACATATATATCATTTCTTGCGCTGATGCGTTTTTTTGCCTCCTCTGAGGATGCCGTCCACGGACACGCTCCGTACACATTGAAAGTTATTCCATTAAAATTGTTTACTCCCTTGTTTTATCTGTATAAATCCAATTTTGGGGTGATGCATTTGTGATTCCGTTCGGGCCTTCCCGAGCACCTATGGCTGGGGATAAATTATTCATCCCTTGGAATAACTATTATGCAAAACGATGTACATCTATTTACATTTGTATCAATGTACGTTTGGAAATGGCTTCCACTAGCGGTCATTTCGGTTTGACAAAAATTAATTTCGTTAAGAAAAAAAAAAGAAAAAGAAAAATAAATGAAAATAAAAAAATCCAAAATTTGCAAAATTTAAGTACCTCATTATATTAAAAGCGCCTCTGTTACAATTAAATCAGGTGTTTTATTCTTGTGCACAATAATGTTGATTTTGTTTTGGTTGTAGTAATGAGCATATCGATTTGGATGGAAAATTTCATCGGAAGTAACGAAAGGCACTCGTTAAAATTTCAAACCAAACACCTGCACTTCAAACAAAGATATCGTAAGCACGCACGTGTATTGTATAAACGAATCAACCAGTGCACGACTCACCAACTCGTACACAATTTTTTTTTTTTTTTTTACGAGTAACACATCCACTCACGGACACCCTACCCTCTTACTATAGAAACCACCCCCAAGCCTCCCACAACCCTCGATTCGACCTCTTTTCTCCCGGTATATCTCGAACAATACAAGCGGAGGAGCTTTTCTTCTCTCTCTTTCTCTCCCTCAATTTCCGAGAGGCCACACACAAAATTCTTTTCGCTAACCCTTCGAATGGGGTAGAAAGCTCGTTTACGGCTCCGCCACGGGTATTTCGACGCGAGTGGCGTGCAGCGCAACAAAACCAACCTTACACGTGTACACGGGTATTGTTGCTCCCTCCCTATCTTTTTTTCTCCCTCGTAGAGGCACCAGCTCCGCGTAATTGAGAGGGTTATCATTTGCCCCGTGCACACACAATAACTTGATTTTTCAGAAATTTCGCTCCACTGGCCTCGCTCCCTCGAGTGGGATTCGATTGTTGTGGCTCTCCTCCTCTCCGCTCCTCCGTGTTCTTTCCTCTTTGTCTCTTTTTTTTCCTCTCCCCCCACCCCCTCCATGCTCCTTCATTCTTATCGTTCCTCGTGTTATCCGCGCGCGCTTGGAGAGGTCGTAAATATTATTTTTGTTGCCCGACCCTCATGCGGATGAGTTCTTTGTGGGCTGCGGAGAGCAACTTTCTATTCGGCCTTACTAGCTGGAGACCCGAAAATCGTCTGGCGAAAAAAAAAGAAATTTTGTTTCCCAGAGCTCGAGCAAACGAGCCGCGACGGCGGTTCGTCTCGCGATCAATTTCACTGTCGGGATGACAATGGAGAGAGAGAGAAGATCGACCGATGAAAGGGAGCAAAGTGGGGGGAGGACAGTCTTCTTTTTTTTTCTTTTTTTTTTTTTTTTTTTTTCAAGGCGAGCTTTTAAAAACCACGTAGTGCACACGACTCGTCTTCCGGTGCGGCGATGGGAGAAAACAAACGGAGGACGAAACACCCATACGTGTATAATACGGGCTGAATCTTAATCCGTGAGTAATGAGCTCTGGGCCCTTGATCCCCCGCATTAGAGTATACCGTATAGGCAGACGCTCTCTCGACGGTTTCAAGGCTAAGCAGCGAGAAGAAGAAGACGCGAGGAGGGGAGAGCTTATAATATCTCGGTGGCGTGTCCAAAGTCCGATTGGATGGGAGGCTATTTTTGAGCAGAGGCTTATTCCTTCCCTCTTGCTCGCACGTCATGTACGCGCTGCACGTATTTTTCAAACAATAAAAGTACAAAGGTTACACGCTCGTGTAAGTGGTTCTCTTCCGAATAAAGAGGGCGAGAGAGCACGAAAGCTCCAAGTACTCGTCCTGCGCGGTGTCGTTTCTGTTGTCGCGCCTTCTCCGAGTCTGGCTCTTTCCGGAGACGAGGAAAAGAAAAAAAGAAAGCTCTCGAGATGCCGGCAAACGACTCCGTCTCTTTCTCCCTGCGTTGCTCCTGAATGGTGCAAATTGCATCCGCAATTTAACGCTGTTACAATGTTTGCGGAAGTCTCGGGCTCTTCCTTGGCTCCGCGTGTAGCGCGAGCGAGCCTTTTTGGTACGGCCACGTAAGATGACGGCAGTGGGTGCACTGAGCAAGAGCGCAACGCCGAATGAGTTAAAACGAGCCACGTGAGAGCGTGGGAACTAGGGGGTAAGAGGAAAACTGGAAATTAGGAAGGAAACGATTTATTTTAGCTCTTTATTTTTTTATAATGCGTGTGAAGCACATTACATTCTGGTGTCTAAGATATCAAGATAATGGACTTTGTAATTTCAAAAGTACAAGTGGCAGTGACGACTCATTGCTCAAATGTCATTTAACAAAATGTGCTGTACATTAAAACCTCTACAATTTAAATGTAACTTAATCTTTTGAATTCCGAGAATCTCCCATAAGTACGTGTAAGTGATGGCACCCAAACCACGACGAACGGAAGATTAACGCAAAACACCCTGCAAACGTAGTCGCGTCACACACGGCCTTCCTACATATTTCTCGCGAAGGTCCATCCGAGGAAGATTAAGAAACCACAGAGTGATCCTTGGGTATAATCGTAGCTCCGGCTTCCCGACCATTCAACGATATCCTCTTACTCTCTCACATACCTACACGCAGAGCAACATCTCGCCCCAAATATGTGTGTACATACGTATATATATATAGAAAACGTAATACCCATTCTAGCAGTTTTCTCACGCCGAGGCTGTATATATATATATATAAAAGACATGTACGGAGAAAATAACCCGGAGGCTGTTGTGCGCTGTACGTGCAGGCACGTACACACACACACGCGCGCGCGTGCATCCCCTTCCTGTGAAACGGGTTCGTTAGTGTTTCGTGATTTTAGACCCGCGGGCGGTATGTTTTCCTTTACACGCAAGACAAGAGGTCCTTTGCTTCTCGACGACAACCGTGATGATGATGATGATGATGATGGGCGCTAATAGGGTCTCCGACTCCTTGACTCTCCATATGGATACAATGTTGTGGTATTCCAATCGGAAAACTCATCGTGCCTGCGTCCGATGAGTAATGATTGCATTTGTGTCCCATTGGTTTTTGGGACTCGTAGATTTCCTCTTCGATAACCGAGCGCCCATATTTCACCGTGTACGATTAATTTGAAATTTACGTGGTGCTGGCTCGGCTCGTTCGGGTATATGCATCACCTATATAATTAATTAATCACGATTTTATTGCTCAATCACTCGGTCAAGGTGGTCTCTACCGGGAATGTCTCTAAAAATTAGCGTGGGGATGCACGAGTGATTCGACAGAGTTTTATTTACGATCTCGATTGTATCGGCAGGACGATTTCAATGGGGGTCTTGCATACGCGATGTGTGCACCTTTTATAGTGCCCGTGTGCGTGAAGAAAGATGATTTATGTGGGAGGTGTGCGCTGTCGGGACGGGGGAGAAGGAGTGGAAGATTCGAGAGTACTTTGGAGAGATGACTGTGACAAATTATGTGTTTTTCTCGGCGCTATTAACAAGCTTTGACGCTCGACTTGGCGCCGGATGTTGTCGTGATGCAATTATCCAGGCGTGTTTACCATAATTACAGCTTTCAAAATTGTTTGATTCGTTTGGTCATTTTTTGTATGTACATGCAGTGCTTTGTGTACGAGCAGGTTTGGAATGTGGGGTTCTATTTTAATTGAATTGAATTAAAATTATGCCAAGAATATAATCACAGGTGTACTAATTATTTTACTTGTTTTTTTATATGTTTCAGGTAAGCATAGCTGAACCTACATCTTACAGAGTCTACGTCAAAGAACAACAAATCGCATTTTTGTCCGGTTAAGTAGTAAGTCAATTAAGAGCGAATTTTGAATGGTCGAAGATTTTCTGTGTAATAGCCTTGCGCAACAACCTAACTATGGTTTTTTTTTTTTTTTTTTTTTTTTGTAATTACTTCCTCATCAAAGAAACTTCAAATGTAAGGAGGTACAAGCTCTTGGCAACTTGATTGATTATTAATGGTAATTACTCTTTACTAAGCTAAGCGATGAACTACTTAAATTAAAAAGGTACGAGCAAGTTCAAAATCATCCCTGGCTGTATGGTAGATCATTTTTATCCTCGAACACTTGAAACTCCTCAAAATAAGAAACGACTTCTCGAAAGTAATAAAATTTACCAACAACCCAACACCTACCCACGAAAAGTCTCGCGCTGCCGAAACAATAATGAACCGACTCACAAAATTACGCGGGCCATTAGCACGTAGGCGGGTGTACACGCATCCACACCCATCGGAGCCGGGCGATAAAAAGCACAAAGTCACCATCAACAACGGCGACAAATCAGCGGTCAGCCATCTGTGAATTTTTAATTAAAAGCGACCCGAAGTAGGGGGAGGGAAGAGCGATTAACGCGTCAAGCTGAAAATCGAGCCATTTGAGCCCCACGCCGTGTCGCCAATTCACCCCCGTGCAGTTAACATCAAACCACTCGGCGACGGACGTATATATATACCTACGGACGTCCGGGGGGGAAGTTGGATGGAAAAACAAAAACGTCCGGCGATCGTTCATTTGGAGTAAACACCGACAGAGAGAGAGAGAGAGTCCAGCAAAAATGCACCGTTCACGCGCGAGGGTGGAAAAACAACCACCAGCCATTCGGCCCCGCCCCTGAAAAACTGCTCGTTAAACACGGCAACGAGAGAGCGCAGATATACGTACATGGGAGGGAGGGTGATGTATAAATTTTAAAAATCGCTCGCCTCGGCCCCTCCCCCGATTTATGCGTGTATTTTTATCTGCCCCGAGGCCTCTCTCTCTCTCTCTCTCTTCCTGTTTGTGAGTCCCGTAGAGCGCAATGGTCGTTCTCGTGCGGGAAGCGTTAAAATTTCAACGGCTGCCCGCGAGCGCGGCATCGGAGAGTTGAGGCTGAAAAATGTATACGCGCATACACGGGGCTCGGAGGAGATTTCTCGAGGAAACGCGTACTTTACCTCGCGCAGCTGGAGGGTGGGTTTTGTTTACTGTTACTCGAGGAGGGTTGTTGTCGTTGCCGTTGTTGAATGAAAAGCAAATCGGCCTCGTGTGCGCGCAGTAAGTACGCCCTTGCATTATTGAAGCGAGCGATAAGAGCCCCCGTTTCTATCTGTCGGCGAACTTGCGTCTGCAGGTGATGTACAGGGGATGTTTTTTGAGCTGCGGCGACAGGTAGTTCGGTACGTGCATTGTACAAATGAAAAGTATGCGTGTGTGTGTCGATTCAATCCAGTACAATTAAAATTGCACCCCACTTCAACCATTCGATGAAAGAGTGAGGGGGAGAAAAAAAAAAGTCGTACATTCATCGCATACAAATTTCAAAGTAAATACTCGCTGTATCGATGTACCTTTGGCGTATGAATTGATTGAATATTTAAATTCTCATCCAATGTATGTATATGTACATATCCGTGTATCAGAATTTCAATAACAACTCTGAAATAGCTAGCTTGGGCTAAAAAAATTGTAGGAAAAATTGTTTTCGTGGAATTTCAGCTGCTCTTTATGTGCAAATTAAAAGTTTCAATATTTACGCTTAAAGGGTAAAATTCCACTTTCCAGAACATGATGGAAAAACACTTGACGGCTACGAGCAAAAAAAAAAAGAACTAAAAAGAAAACGCGTATGTAAAAAAAAAAAAAAAGACGTCAGCCCGAGCCCCAGGTAGGGAGTATGTGCGGTAATCGCGAGAGCCGGATGATTAACGCAGACGGACGCGCGGCAATTTCTCAACTCCGCGAGTCGGGGGTTGGGGGATGGTACACACATAAGAGCCGCCCAAAGCCTCGTAGCTCCCTCATTTCCCAGGTAAAGTTTCTTTTCTACGCGGGCCATTCCTCAAAACTTTGAATTTTCCCGGCACGTATACGTGTTTAGAGAACTTAGTACCTACCCTCCCCCACCCCCGCAGCCACCCTCTCCTTGGGCCGGGATAAATGTATGCGGTCGTCGCTGCTAAAGTCCTTGCACCTCCATGGGTGTGAATTTACGAGGCCTTTTTCAGGACTTGGAGGGGGAGGGATTTTTATTGAAGCTGGGAACGGCGAGGGGCGTCTTAGGTGGGCATACGTGTGTGCCCGAGCTGAGTACGCGCGATCCGACGCGTGGAAAACGATGTGCCTGATGTGGATGTACGTATTTTTTGGCTTATGTTTTCGAATGGGCGAACATTTTATTGGATTTAACGGTAAAAAGAGCTTTTTCTTTTCTCTCGTAGTTTATCCACGTGTATCCGTAAAGTGGGACGTATTTTGTTTATTTAGCCACAATTGTGTATCCACATATCTATACGTATTTTGCCTTTGTAAATGAATAGGAAGCCGCAATGAAAGCTCGTCTTCTAATTGCATCCTTATAGTGAGCGAGCAACAAAAAAGTCTTATAAAAAGTGCATCGACGCCCAACAGCAGGGCTTCCTGCAAGTTGAGGTAGTATAAGGTGTATACGTAAAAAAAGCGTAAAACGAGCAACAGAGCGCGTGTAACGGAACAAAAGGTACGTTTTATTTTCTCCCTCCCTCTCTTTCTCTCGCTGGTGTAATCTTTCACCTTTTCTCTTGCGTCGTATATTCACTCTTGCAATGCTCACTGCGGGTCTTGGATACATGGTGTGCGTGTGTATACGTGTATACATGTATACCCCCGCGGTGTACAGGAGATATGCATAATGGATGGGCGCATTTGGACGAGTCGCGCTACGCTGCAGCTAACACATAAGTAATCAGACGTTACGGCACGCGGCTGTTGGCTGTTACTCCGATGTATACCTTGCCCCCTCTCTTCCCCTCTCTATACTGTTGTTTCGTTGTAGAGGAGGACGACTGCAGCCGTCAGCCTGCAATGACGTATCGTATTACTCCAACGTGCAAATTGAATCAAAAGTCTCTCTCTCTCTCTTTATCTCTTTTTCTGTCTCCGTCTGTGGGTGGATGTATTGCATACATACATGTGTATAAGATACCACCTACACTGGTAAGGTGTTGCCTACGGGATATCACATAACTGTCTTTGGAGGATCTCTTCACCTTGTGATTCCTTGTGTATTCTTTGTTCTTCGGTATTTACTATATAGGTCTTATTAGGTACTATTCCGTTCTTATTCACTTGACCGTTTTATAAATTAAACTCTTTTTTAGCTTTGACATGTATTACTTATTTATTTATTTATTTTTGGCAATTTTATATTACTCTACCTTTGATCTTTACGTGTGTTTTTATTTATTTGTTGCCTGTTATTGTTGTTGGTGTTACTGCTACTTATCTATTTATTTAGTTATTTATCTTATTTACGTATTAATTTATTTATTTATCTGATTAGTGCTCCGGCTAATAGTTACGCTATTGTTTTAATCTACCCGTATACTGATTGTAAACGATATTGTCATGTACTATATAAAGGGCCCCTCAGTCCTCAGTACTAAATCAATGATTCAAAAACAAAAACTATACCTAATAACGATGTAAAATTAAAAAATTATAATTTATGATTTACTGCCAGTTGGTTTAACAATTTCTTATTTTTTTAAATCATTCACTTACTTTCGTTAAACCCAATAGGTGATGGAATTTAATTTACCCCGCGAGAATAGCGTAGCCGCGGTGGTGGCGTTTTTGTTAGAAAAAAAAGTCTTCTTTCAACTCTGCATTCTTTGCCACTGCGCACTTTCCGCGTCGAGAACTTTCATCAGTCGATCATATATATATATATATACACACACCCATGTAGCCGGTGATCCCCTGCCTTAAGCCCTTACCTGGGCTCTCTTTCGCTTTGTCCGAACTATACGGTCGGCCAAGGGGGAGGGGCTGGGGGTGTATCGAACTCTGATATTGAAATATGAAATTACCCGATGGCCCCGCGGAGTTTTTCATTAGTTTAATGGAACGACCTCCGCATTTATAATCAAAAATTGCTTGCTCTTTTTTTTTTCGCTCAAGTATTTCCGATGGGGCGGCTGCGGGACATGAAAAGCTCCGCGCGAGCGTACAAATAATGTATAGGTGGGGTTTTCAGTTCTAAAAAAAAAAAAANGAGACAGTAATTTCTTATTCGTCAAATAAATCTGAAATCAGTATATTTGTCACGATTAGTCGACTCCCTCTCGGAGGAGCTCGCGCGCACCTACTCTCTCCAGCCCGAAATTTTCATTAATTTCGCCAATCCGAGCGAACTATTGTCGCGCAGTTACGCACAATTTGAAAGCGACAAAGCTTTCGCGCCAACTCCCAACCCTTCGCCCACTTTGGACTGGGATTGACGTGGATGATAAGCGAGTAGCGGCAGGGGAGGGTCTGAAAAACGAGAGGAGGAACAGGCTAAACGCAACAGAGGCAGAGAGAGAGAGACTCGACGAGTATATATATATGTATACATATGTATACGGAGGGCGGGTGAGAAGTTGGTACATCAAGCCGAGAAGAACGGGGTAAAGAAAAAAAAAAGACCAAGTATATACGTATACAGGGGCGGAAAGTAGAAGTCGAGGGTGGCATAGATTAGATTTACTCGCGTCATTTACTCGCGGAGTTAGACCGATGACGTTCCTCCGGAATATGTCTATTCGGAAAAAGCGGATCGTCTTTATGGTCAAGGTGTACACCAACGATCATTTTTCGACGCGCATTTGTATGATGAACTGCAAAATCAACGGGCACCGACATCGGATTGGCTACTCGGATGTAAATGTATACGTGTGGGATTCTGTAGTTGCATCCTGGAAACTTTTCGAGGGGCGTGGGGAGCGAAGTTGGATGTATACGGAGAAGAAAGGAGGGGAGCCGGCAGAGCCGAACAATGTATAATGCAATTCAAGCGCCGAGGCGATGCAATGCAAGACGGGTGCAAAGTCTGAAAACGGGAAAAGCACACGCGCGGAGCAGCCAGACAATCGGACGACTCCGTTTTACGCAACTCCTATACATATGGGGGCTCCGTAATATACGTACTCGCGCTACGGTTACGCAATCGCGACAGGCGACGAAATAATATCGCCATGTGCCGACTTTGTTGTCCAGACCTTTCGATTTACCTGGCGTGGGTGCTCGCTTTTCTCCACTTGGCTTTTCAATATAGGGTCCAATAATGGCAGTGGCAATCGATAGAGTTACGTAAGCTGTTTTGAGAGCTCCAAGGTAAAAAAATATTGAAGAGTAGTTATACCGTTGTGTCATTGTTATTTCACGTTTTCGATATAATATACATAGATGCAATGAGTACATGTATGTGCTTATACGTGTAAAACATACCTTTGAAAAATCGTAAATTTTTTGCTATTTTGATCGTCCAATTCTTCTTAATTTACGGACTGCAGAAGACTGAAAATTTTTTTTTTTTTTTTTTTTTTTTTTCGTCCTCTCGAACAAGAGAGGAGTAGGAGGGAACACGTGTTTTGGATTTTCTGTTTTTTCCTCGAGAACTATACGTGTATATTATACATAGTATATGCGCGTATCGTTGACTTCTTCAAACGATACACTGGGCGCTGGGTATCGTTGTTATTTGTGTATACCCTCTCGGATGTGCTTCGGGGGAATTTTCTAGACTTGGAGATGGAAAAAAAATATTTGGCCCCCGTTAAGCACCACATGCGTAATCCAACGATGATGGCTTTCTTTGTTTGTTGTTGTTGTTGTTTGTCGGTTCCCGCTGTTTCGCGTGGACTGAAAATTTTTCCAAAAGCACCACGACCCTTGTACTCTCTCGTCGAGTGATCCCGAGTGAAAAGAACAGTAAGCAAGAGAACGAAATTCGCTCCCTATCCGTAGCTAGGGAGGCCATCCTTGCGATGATAGTTACGAGGGCGTATTTACGCGCGTATACCCAAACGTATAGGCTTCCTCGTGAAGCTAAGAGCTCCTCCTGCTGATGGCAGCTGTGTATACAGGAGAGCCGAGGAATGGCGGCGTCGTGTTGAGAGAGAAGACGTTGCAGTGCGCCGCGAATAAGTATATCACGCGCTGGATGTGCTGGTGCTGTGTGTAGTGCTTGTCTGCGACTTTGTATTCTCTTTGACGGGAGCCTCGCTGGGAGAGGAAAATTAGAGGGAGAAATCCGACGAGCTGGGTGACACCGAGGCGTGGGAGCGGGGAAAATTGATAGGAGGGGGAGGTCGCACGGGGGTTGAAACCGGAGCTGTTGGAATCGATAAGGACAATGGGGGGAGGGGATGGTACGGTGATATCTTGATTTTTATACATATTAGTAATTTTTAGGGTTTTTTGAACAACAGGGGTGTGCCGGCGTTGCTTTATACACGGCCAAGATTTTAATTGGACGCGTTTGTTTTTTCCGGAGATTTTTTTCAAAATGTACCGATTAATCGACCAGTTACTTTGTACGCTATCTATAGGGCTACATGATACGAGGTCAGTTACTTTGACTAATTTTTCGTAGCCGGAACAGTATAGTTTTGTCATTGTAGCCCAATTAGATAGTTGGTCTGACTATTCAGGTGTTGCACTACTTTTTTTCCCGTCAATTGCACCACAGTTTATTTGATTGTCTTAATTAAAATTAATTTTTTGGACTATTATTTTTCAACATTACACCAGACAACCTTGCACATCTACTAGGCACCGACTGATCGTTAAAAAAAAAACAATTTTTATTGGGATGGGAATAAAGGATCCCGGTACCACCCTCATCCGGTACAACCTCCCCGAGGTACCGAGTTGATCCTTAGTCGTGCATTTAAATCACACCGCATTAAAAAGAAAAAAAAGGGGAGAGTCTTGAGAATAAAGAAGCGCAGATAGGACCATGAGAGGGGAGAGGAAAGGAAAAAAAGCTCCGTGAGCGCGACGTAAAAACACACCCTTGCGACCCGTACGTAAGCAACACGCCTGTGGGAAAAGGTACAATGTCCAGACGCTGACCACCAGCCGTGTATACTTCCGTTACGGAGAAGGTACACCATAGCTTCTGGACTTCGACTTTTTCCATCCTCTTTTGTGTTATGGTTGTTGGGGGGTATAAATACACCCACCCACACACATATATACCTCTTCGTGCAGATCTGCAATAAGTTGCCCCGAGCCCGCGAGTGCAATTTATCCAGGACGTGTGGAATATTCTATGCGTGAAATACTCGCCCACTGTAAATTTAAAATTTAGGAGCGCGGCTCGCCTATCGCTGCGAATTTTATGCGTTTTGTTAGTGGTGCAACGAATGCGCGTGCACGCGTGCTCGGAATATCGTTCGAAAATACATTCAGACGATGTTTTTGTGAAATCTTATTTCGATTGCGATTTTAGGGCGAGAAAATTAATTCGCAAGATTTATTCGAATGAACGGTAAGTTTTCCATGGTTTTTCAATTTCGGAGAATTTTCGAAATTTCTCTTCTCGGGCGTACAACGATATATTTCAAAGCGACTGATATATACGAGATAGCCCTTGAACATTTCATTTGAAAAATGCACGACATTACGCAAAGTGGACGAAATATTTTTACATTTCAGGATTCATCTCGCGGAATGTCGCGCACATACACATTTCGTGTGTGTATAGCACTTCGTGCCTCTCACATTGTTGCTATAGCCCTCCATTGAGACGTTTCAGGCATGTCGCGCCTTTCGGGACGTCCATAAGAGTCTCGGCGAGCTATGTGTGCACCGAGAGAGAGGAGTGACACTACAAAATCTCTCGAGGCGAGCTCTTTCCGAAGCTTTGGCCTACTTTTTTTTTCCTTCGTGTACGGCTATGCAGATTTTCCGGCGTTGTTTTTACTCAATTGTACTTTACGGACCAGCTCCAATCACTCAGATCTTCTCATTGGACAGTTTGCAACGGAACAACCAGCTGAACTCTCTTTTTTATGCGAAAAAAAAAAAAAAAAAATTTCACCCTCTCCACTTCCGAAGCGCAGCATTTTTTGATAAAACTTCATCGGGTCCTTGGTAGAGTACACATCAGAAGCTACAGATTCAAAAAGCGCACGCCATCACTTCTGCTCTGTGGATCGACGTTGCGATAAAGAAAAATTCTCGCGTACACTTTGCGCGCACCTGAGTATACTCGAGTGACACGATACACCTGTCACCAACAGTCGGTTTTGACAAAATGTTCACATTTCGAAAGGTCGCAAAGCGTAATTTACACTCAACTGCAGCTGAAAGGCTACTTTTCATGAGAAAAACGAAAATACGTCGCGAAAGAAACAGAATCTGCTTCACCAAGGACACAGGCTAAAAGAGCCTCGGCCACTATTACACGCGTCTTTTGGCTTTCACGACTCCAGGGGGGGAGGGGGGGCGAATAAAGTTGGCAGCTTTGGCGCACACCGTCAGCCGAGAATCAAAGGCAGAAAGGGGCCGTGGGTTTTAGAAATTACCCAGCAGCGCAATGCGCAAGACTTGCGTTGCTTTTTTTCCCCCCTTCCCTTATTTTCATCTCGTTAGCCCGGCAATGCTCGGATCGACTCTCACAATGGCCAACTTTTAATCAAGCCTCCTTCTCCCTTTGACCGGCTTTTTTAGAGAGCGCGCGTGTCCATACGTAGGTATACAAAAGTTACGGGGATGCGTTTTAAATTGCGAAAAAGTCACGAGCAGTCCGAGAAATTAAGTTTTTTTGCCGCGCGAGCTCTCGCTTGTTTGCTATTATATACCTAACAACTGTTCCCTGGAACTTTTTTCATATCAAATTTCTGCCGCGTCAACGCGTGCGTTCCAGCGTACGTTACACAATGAGCTCGTTCGAGTACTACATCCAATGGCTACAAGTGAATTACTTGGGATACGATTTGCTCTTCGAAATGAAGTTTTAATCCTAATACCAAGAATCGTTGAAGTTGTAGAGCAATGAAATTTTCAAGGATTCGCCCGAGGATGTTGGAGTTGTTGTTCATTTGTCTGTAATTATCATAAAAACAGTTTCTCCTTTAGAAGCACGGATTTTAGCAGATGAGCAGTGTTCTTTTTCATTTACAAAAAAAAAAAAAAATACTAAAGAACAAGTATCTCCATCAAGTAAGTATAATGAGTAATGGAAAAAAAAAAAAAAAACAATAACTATGGTTAGTCAAAGAAAAGCAAGTATAACTCGAAAGAAGCGCCAGTAACCTGTAAAACAAAGAGGGAAAAGGAGGTATATATGTGTAGTAGAGAACGAAAAGGTGCATCTTTCCCATAACTATTCGAGAGAGAAAGAGGAAACCCTCGTGTGAAAGAGAACGCCCCGACACGTGCGTCGCATCGGACAGGCTCCTTTACACACACACATGCGCACCTATGGACGAGAGACCGCGTTTCCCTCTTTCGGCTCCATAAAAAGGCTCACGTGTGTATATAAGTAAGAATCAGTGCAGGCAGGGCATGAGTACAGCGGGCGCAGAGAAAATGAAGTGAGAGATCGAGGAAAGAGTCACGTGCGGGCCGTATAACGCAGGGGGGGAAAACCCGCCCAACCATCGTGCCTCCGCGCCTGCGAGATTCAACTTAATGTCCGCTCTACTCTCATCCTCTCCTCGGAATTATATATACCTATACCCCATAACCCACAAGTGTGTGCGTGGGTGTGAATGTGTGTACCTACTTACCAAAAAGGACCTCGGATCGGGCGTTCGTTTGTACGTGGGCGCGTGTTTCGCCAGTAAAATGTACGGATGGAGAAGATATATAATACGTACATATATAATATGGGCAAGAGGGGCCCTTCGCAGGCACGTTCGGACATCCCTGATGCTTTTTATTATCACTCGTTCCGCTGCAGTTTTTCACCGTGTAATATTGCAGTACCTACAATGCTCTGGAACGGAAAGCTGGATATTCATTAGCTCTGAGGGATGGTGTACCGAGGGGTTGATTTTTAATTTTTTTTTTTTTTCTTTTTCTTTGCTTTTACCAGATATCGATTACTCGTGGGTACATATAAGTAATATTTGCGAAACGAGTGGAAGCGTTCATTGAAAAATCCTCAAAGTACCCGTACCGCCCTTCAGGGCCGAGCGTATTGTTTGCTCATGAAACATCAGTCGCGTGCGCTGTACACGTGAAACAAATATTTTACGGTAATTGGAGTTTCCCCGGAATCAAAAATATTCATTAACCAACCACACACCGAACGAGCGTATTTTTGTTTCCGAAATATTAATTTTCACCCAGGTCATTAGAGCTCGAGCGCATCGCTGTTCACGTGTACATCCAGAAACCAAACAATCCAACCAAACAAATATCATACCGATCGCAACCCTATATGGCTAATCGAGCGTGTCCAAATTAATTTTCCGATTCACATGGCTCGTAACGTACAAATTCCACAAAGATCCAATTTTCTCGGGGGTGCACTGTATCCTAGAAGCCACAAAGAAAGCGCACTGGCACGCGATGCTCGTCTGCGTGTCCCTTGTATATGTATATATATGTACTCTCTTTTGTGGGAGGGCCTAAAATCGAGCTCACACGGCCGGCAAAAAAAGCGCCAGCGCGGAAAACCCTCCCTCCCGAGATTAAAGCGGAAAAAGTGAAATTTCGCAGTAGGTATACAGTGTTCAGCATGGCCTGTCTTTTGTACAGCAGCGGCGCACATGTCGGCCATATCTCACGGTCAGCGCGGTGAATGAGAGAAACAGGGGAGTGGGACAGCGTGTTGTCAGGATGACGGGCTGGGTGTGGGAAAGGGCGACAACCATGGACCGGTACGTGGGTGTGTTTTTAGAAGCACTCACCCCTACAGCTCCCTGCCGGCTGGATGATGCTGATTGAAATTTCCCGATTATTCGTACTTTGTCACCCCCCCCCCCCTACCAAAGTTTGTTTGTAGGTGTACGAGCGCGTGGACGACACTTGTAGGAGTTTCGATGAATTTTTCCATGTTGAATCAAACATCGGATCCGTAAGTGGGAAGAGCTTCAAAAAAAAAAAAAACCACGAAATGCTTAAACACTCGTTGAATATCTACAGTGAGGGATGGTATAGCTACGCGTTTGTTCATTATTCGGAAAATCCTCGAAAGGACTAAGAGGTGGCGTGGCGTAGCTCCTCCTCCTCAGCTGTGTCCTAATGCCGGTCGGAGAATTAATTATACGGTTACGGAGTGACAACGCGCCCGCGCTCGGATAAGCACATTGTCGTAGTCGTCGGCGGTGGTGGCTTTACATCAGCCGAGATTCAAAGCTCTGTGAATTTTCCCCCTGAATGTTTCAACCATCCTGGCGGGGTGCACTTGTCACTGCAAGGGTTTTGGCTCAAGGAGGTTTGTTTGGTCCATGGTATTTCATTCAGTTGTCAAATTTAATCGAAATTCATTTCTTCGTTCTAAGAAGTTTTGTCTATAATAGTTAAATTTAATTTTCCAGTAGCGATTGGTTGCAGCAGTTTCGTCGATACGGTGTGTAATTAACTTTTCATTGGTAACACACTATATACATTACAAGTTTCCGTGCCACAGGGAAAATTAAATTTTCTCGCGGCCGACGCGTCAAATCTCCCTGGCGAGCAAGTATTCACGGAAAGGGCAAAGTTTGCGATCCAAAGTGCCTCTGATTTCCCGCTCTCTCGGGCAACTTGGTTTTGGTGGTGAACGCGAGTGATTAACCAAGGAGACCATGAAATCGAAAACCGAGCGCTGGATGTAAAAAAACAAAAAAAAAACAGTCCAGTTACTTGCCCGGGGAGAGAGCTCGTACCAGCGCGCAATAATTTAATCAACGTCGATAAACGAGTGGATATAATCGATCGGGCCGCTGCGCGTTAACTTTTCGCCCTGCACTTGTATTTTAATTGGAATCTTGTCTGCATGTTATGTATAAATATCCTGCAGGAGGCGAGTCGGAGTCTCGAATTGGAAATAAAAGGGGGCATGAAATGGCTGTCTTTCAATTTTATATTGACTCGGGAAGGCCATGTATTTCAAAGAGGGGAGGAGGGCCCCCTTGATTGGGTCATCGTCGTCTGTGGAACGTGACCCGCACGTTTGGCCAGTTCCCTTTTACTAACGCAATTAGCTGGCTGAGCACGTGCCATGTACTGTTCTCCTTTTTTTTTTATTTTACGTACTTCTGGAAAAAATTTCTGGCCCAAAGGCCATCAACGCCCGAATGGAGCGTATTTGAAGGGCTCAAAGTATTTCAGGTCCGATGGATAATTATTTGCTAATGAAATGATTTACCGAGTCGCAGAAGCACGAACTAATTAAAAAAAAAAAAAAAAAAAAAAAAAAAATTCGGGGAAAAAGCATGTGCTATTTCTTGAGGGTTTTTTTTTTTTGTGTTCTCACGTATTATTTAACTCTCAATGGTACGAGGGTAGTGATAATTTTTTTTTTGCACGAGAGTGGAGTGCAATTTGAAAAATTGCACAAATGACGATACGAGAAAAGCTGACGGAGGAGTTTTGCTCTTCAATTTCGCGTTTCTCGCTCATTGAAGGAATTTTGCGCGCCTGTCGGAACATCAATGGCTTTTGAATTAATTATCTGCTCGTTTTTAATGCCATAAGCTCTCTAATGCCTTCTTGAAAAATTTTGGTGCGAAGTGCGTTTTCAACAATATGATGAATTAAACGAGAGGCTGCGTATTTTTAAATGCCCGTTGGAAAAAAGCACTTTAATTAACGCGATGGAATTATGTATGAAAAATAAAAAAAATGTTAATTTTACAGTGCATAAATCGTACTGGAAAACTTTTGCCCAACGAAAATAAAATAACACGCTGAATCATAAAAAACACCCGGGAAAGTTTGCGAAATTTTATTTTCCGAAACTTTCATCTCTGGCTTACGAGATGAATATATGATTTCGCGCGCTAAGAAAAACAACGTTTTATTTGATAGCTCGAAATTTTCAATAATCCCACTCGTGCCAGTCACTATAATGTCACCGATGCACGTCACCATAATGAAAACGAAAGCAGCTCAAAATATTTGTAGAGCTCATTTGTCGCGGCGTAGAAAATTTTTCTGAAAATCCACGACCTAATAAACTTTTCTCCGATCCCCTCGGGTGGGGATAACCGGAGGCCCGTAATCAGTTGACTCTACTTTCGGTCTATATTTACAAAGCGAGAAATCAGTGCCGGGAAAGCCAAGCCCCTCAAAAAGCCGTACAACTAATCGGCTTAGCCAAACACAGTATCCTCCCCCCCAACCCCTAGACAGGTTTACGGCCGCTCGCGCACACGTGCTGGCCAAACTGCACCAGCCGACGAGCGAAAAATAAGAGCCATAGGGTGTTGTGTTTCCCCATGGCGCGCTCATTAGCTTTTCCGTGTGCGCTCCATGAGCTGCGGGTGCGTAGCCCCAAGTCACATACCTTCGGCAACAACGAGTTTTCACTCTCCAGACGCCACTCGACCTTCTTCTTTTTCCTTCTCGTCGCTGCTGGTGTAGTATGTGCTTTCGAGGGCTCTCGATTTTTCGCGTGCTTCCTATACAAATCGCGGTCTCTTGCCACCCTCCCCCCCCCCCCNGACGTGGAAAAAAAAAAAAAAAAGAATCTTTCTCCAACTCCGGAGATAAGGTACACGCGCATACAGATACGAGTCGCGCGTAGAAAAATCATCCCTCTCTCCCTACTGTAAGCTCGTCCTCTCCCTCTCCGAGCAAAAAAAAACGAGAGGGAAAAAAGGGGCTTCTTTGCGCCTCGATAAATCACGTGGCTAAAAAGTCATGGCCCCCTTTGCCTCGAGGGAAAAAAAAGCCACCTGCACGGATCAGCGTCAAAAACTTTGGCTCCTGTAACGATGTCAATCATGCCGTGTTACACGTAAATACACACGAGCGAGGAAGGGGAGGAAAGAGACGAGGTGGTGCTCGTTAGGGCCTGAGTTCGCTCCTCGCACGGATACATATACACACACACACACACACGCGCGAGGACAAGGGCGCAGAGAGAGGGAGAGAGTTTAATTGTGACGAGCGTGGGATGTCCACGGCTAATTGCAGCGAGGCACTTTGGGATGCCCATAGACGTACTGCATCCTTAATGCGTGTACAAGCGCAGGAGTGAGGGCTCCGTGAATGTTCAATTCCGGAAGCGTCTGTGTCGCGATGCCTATAGCTTTCGGGGGTATGGTGTTCTGCCGAGGAGGTGGTGGGGTTTACCCGATGATCACTCGAATAAGGGGATGCGGTCGTGGTAGAGGGTGAAAGCTGGAGGAGATGACGGTAAAAATAAAATGGGTGGGGCGAGTTGGGGCTCTTTTTTTTTAACCGTGGGTATATTTTTACGGTCTATAGGAGGGACAAGTGACGCTCTGTCTCTTTTTTTACTTTCCCAAGTACTCGTGAGTACGTAGGTAATGCAATCGTATGTCAAGATGATGAAACTTCCGGACGTGTCTCAACATTTATATGAGTATCCCCTTGGCGTGTAGCATGTGTACCACTTTGGGATATATTACCAAATTTAAAAGTCCAACAGGGACGGTTGTTCGCAAATTGAGTTGGCCTTTGTCTTTATCTTTCGTTAGCTTCATCTGAATACACCCAAGAGAGTATAAACGAGGAAAGTCGTTCCTTGACAATCGCCAATTGCCAACTCGTCTTCTTAGCTCATTGTCTACTCGATCCAACCCCTTATTTGCCTTAATTTTATTGAAATGAATTTTTACTCGCAGCCCCTTGGGCCCCAACAGTTTCTCTGACGCGAAAGCTGTACTTGAACATTGATTGTCAATGGACTCTCAAACGTTGGAAAATAGAGTTGCTACGACAACGAAGCTGTGCAACCTATTAAGCGATAGTAACGATGACGTGAAAAATAAAATAAAAAAATTAACTTCCAAAGACGCGCGAGCAGTGAAAAACGGCAAAAGCACCCTCAAGACTTTATCTTGAAATATCATCCCTTTATTATATCCCTTCGCGAGTAAATATGGGGTTCTATATCAATAATTCATACGTGTATATATGCGAGGGGGTTTCAGCCTTTCGTGCGTGTAATAGCGAAGGCGTGTCTCCGGCCATTCGTCAATTACCACATACACACACACATGTTATATATGTGTGTATGTATTCAACTGCTAACGATAAACCAAAAAAAATATGCTTTCTAAATAAACTGCATCCGGCTCTTACGGAGAAAAAAAGAAAACAAGAATTGATTTATGTTTTCCGGAAAATTTATGTTTTTCTAAAGGACGGAAGGAATTTATTGATAAAAAAAACTCGTAGTTTTGAAAATTTTTATAAACTTTTTGTTGGCCCTATATGTAAGCATAAAAAAAAAAACAGTTTTCCCGAGAAGGGGGATGAAACGACCGTATACGGAATAAATAGTTCCAACAGACATCGATGCATCGCTCGATGTGAGTCGATCGAAAACCTTTATTTAAACGAAGTTGCTTCTAATGATGGCCCAACGGCGTACCTCACCCACTTTGGCTATCCTCTTAACGATGCGTTTAAACTCACTGTAATCGATTTTCCTTCGTTTGCCCGTAGTTGTGCATACCTGTACGTATACCCTCCCTCGCTCTTCATTCACACACGTGTACCATTGTACCTATACATCCTCTGTGGTATATTACATTCGCCTCGAGTTCTCTGTAGTTTCATCTATTCTAATACACGTGTAGGGAGAGGCTGATGTTAGCCAAACTGAAACTCAATAATCCATTTAATAACTTCTCGTAATGGGTAAACGACCAACCCCCACCCTCCCCCCATGAGTTTGCATTGTACAGTAATTTCGTAATTTCAACCGTCTGTCGTGTATTTCGAGCGGAAAATGTTAAGAAAGTCCGGAACTGCTCTAACAAGATTTCACCCGATCGGCTCGTGCTTTTGGATTGAATATATATACGGGTTCAGAGCTCGCTAATCTGTACTTTTGAATAACACAGGTAACGTCATGTACGAGAGAAATAATTTAAAAAATAAAAACTTTTCGCACAAATAAAGTTTTACCCGTGTGTGAAGGTGTAAATCTCTCCGTTGCAGTGTAGCTCGAGAAATCCAAGAAAAAAAGTGTCTCTCAAGTACCCTTGGGCAGCCGTAGCTTGGCGCTCCCATTGTTTTTCTCCTGTCCATTGCACTCCTAAGATAAAAGGGGAAAGAATCATGTGTTCGTCGTTGCAAGCACGCGTGTGCAACGACTCTCGAGGTCGTCTAATGAGCGTCCCGACCCCCTATGTACAGCTGCTTGGTCGTGCATCTGGCGCTGCCGCAAGGAAAAAAAAAAAAAAAAAAAAAAGGAAGGAGACCCTCCTTTGGCGGAGATTCTTGTTTTTCATTTGGGCGTGCGCGGTATAAGGTCGACAGAGGGTCCGAGGGAGGCGCTTGAAGTGGAAAGAGGAGAATCGCAAGAGATGAGCTTCGAGTGCGTAATACAATAATAAAGGGGAGACTGGCTTTTGTAACCATGTACAATATACGTGTGCGTCTGCTTTTGGCTTTGAAATGCGCGTGGAAAGTCAGGTGGCCATTCAGTTTTGCAGTGCACCTACTTATTATCCTCTGGATGGAAACGAGTGTATCCTTGAAGCACGTCCTTGTGCACCATACTTCTCCGATGGGTAAAGTTACTTTTGGGTTATTGTTACTCTTGAGTTTGGGTTTTTTTTTTTATGTTTTACCATTGCTACTTTGAAAAATCAAATAAAAATGACATAATATAGGGTCATTGTCCTTAAAACCACACAACTAATCCACCCTTTTAGTCCTCGAGGTAGTATATGTCTATATGTTCCGGACAAAAGCCCCAATAGCGAGGCCTCGCTCGGCCGAGAAGAAGGGTAGGATTATTTGCAATCCCGATGGGAATAACAAATCTCGCTAGATTAACGGAGATAGACTGGGTTGAGGGAAGAAAGGGAAATACCTTGCGCCTTGGCTACGTCACGCGCACGTGTGGTTTTACCGGAACGGGGGAAAAGTGTACCCTATACATATGTACGTGGGTATTTTTGGGACGGCCATTGGTTACATTTTTCCCGAGTTGTATATAAGAGGGATGTTTCAAGCGAATCGAAAACGGGACGACCAAAACTTGGTTTAACGATTTATCGTGCGTTTTTATTGTGAAACTAAATATCAGTTTTTCGCCGATCAAAGTCTTTATTCTTTTTTTGGAAACTTCATTTTTTTCCACGAATTTCTCCATGAAAAACGAAACTCATCCGATATTGGAAAATCAAAGACCCACCGACGCAGTTGTTTGTTTGCGTTTACCGAGAACCGTCTTTTTTTTTATCCTCCCATGGCTCGTTTTTCGGCTACGCGATATTGGATTGCTCTGCCTTTGCCTGACGAAAAAAAAAACGACTCTTCCTTTGCGTACGGGCCCATAAAAGAGCAATTAAAATACAAAAAGGAGAAACAAAAAACGATGGAATTTTTTCCATTTGCCGATGTAACTTTGTTTCACTGCTTACGGCACCGGATGTATACGTCCAATTCAAATCCGATAGCGTTTTATCGGGACGAAACGTAAGAAGCAAGGCTTCGGGGGAAAACGCCTCGCTTTGGGAGGGGCAAACAAAGGGGGCCGATAGCTCTTTTGCCATCGACGAGTCGAAAGTTCGCGAAATCGAGAACGAGGGTTCTGTAAATGCGCCGAGCTCGTGTCCCGCGAATACCAATGGACCGCGCTTGCAAGCCAGCTCCATGTACACCTACCTCGGCCCGTTACCTTTGGATCCTTGCACACCTCGATTTCAGGCTGCACGAAAGCTTCGCCCTTTGTTTTGGCTCTCCGTTTGCAAGCTTTTGTGTCTTAATTTTGTTTTTGCTTTTTTTTTCTAGCGCCGCTCGCGCTTTTCTCGGAGCTTTCAAGGGAAGAAAGAGGCTGGTTTCGTGAAAAATAATTGGCCCACTTTACTGGTTATTGGCAACTTACTTTTCGTTTGGAACTTGAAATAAAAATTGTTTCAGGGTAGCACGAATTTCTTTTGTACTTTTGCTAAGTGTAATTTTATGCAAAATAATTTATTTAATCCTTTTCAATGGTCTATACACCCGTAATAAAGCCCCTGATGGACTATTGTTCAGTGTGTTTTTATAAAAATATGTTCTCGTTAATTATGGAATTAAATTATCTACCTTTGATGTATTCAATATATTTGAAGCACTAAATCATCATAATATTATGAATTGGATGTTGAAATGGATTGCACTAAAATATTTAATCGCATGATTTTGTAATTGAAAGCTCTTGTATGGCATACGTTATTAGTTCTATTTATATGAAGCTTGTAACAAATTAATGATAGCATTATGCATTTGAAGCCCTGAGATGTTTAAATACACGAGTTTCATTAACGATAGAGTAAATAAATCGACTCGATATTTCATTAAATTTTTCACAGTATACCTCTAGTGGAAAAAGTTTAATTTTTTACTTTACACATGATAAACTGTAGAGGAAGCACAAAGGTAGTTTTACAACATTAAATAAAAGTATTGAGAAATGGTTATTTTTACGAACAAACTGTAACGACTGATATGCTTTAAAAATACTTAAGGCCGATATTTCCACGATGACAAAGTTAGTCAAATTTATGGTTTAGAAAATTCGAACATCGCATAAAAAAATACACATTTTTTTGTACGGTACATTTCACCAATTTGTTGATTTTTCATCAAATTTGTGCAACGAAGGAAAGCAATTACCCTCCGTACACAGATGAAAATGCAAAACAAACATTCCTCTTGTTTTTTTCTTCATACATAAAAAAACACGTATCCACGTACAAACACCGAAGATGCACGAGCAAAAAGTACAAAACACCCAACACCCAGGTAACGCAATACTTGCAAGAATCATTGTCCTGCCGACGCGGGGAGGGCCATTGGAGCGTCAGTAAACACTCGATCGGAGCAAGCCACTGCACCGAGGGATCCGTCCACGAGCATCGGGCGGAGCTTTTTTGCCAAGTAATAACTCAAGCTGCCCGTGTTTGCCCCGTCCTAGTCAAACACGCAGGGATCGGTCTTTCGAGAGTACAGTAAGATAAGCTTATACCATCGGTAAAAGCTTTCATTTTATTCCCTCGAACGAGATACGAGGACAAAACCCCCCAGAGACGATATACGGCGTTGACTCTGCGGGCAAATACACGTCGTTCGCGAGACGTTTCTTGTTTCACATGTTTTTCACTCCGCATTGACTCAATGTGTTCTTTTTCTCCCCCTTGGATTTAATATTTTGTCCGGCTATAGAGCAAGTATTGAAGGTAAGGATAGTCCTACAGCATCCAAGCCTGATACAGCTCTTTTACGCGTAGCTTATGAGAAAAAAAAAAAAGTGTCTCTCAAGTACCCTTGGGCAGCCGTAGCTTGGCGCTCCCATTGTTTTTCTCCTGTCCATTGCACTCCTGTAGCCTCGAGTATATGGCTGAAGCATTTTTTTTTTGCTTCTTCGCGCGTGCTAATCTAAAGAGTCAGAGAGCCTTTTCGTGACTTCTTCTCACCGCTCCAGTCAGGGTTTTGGTTCTTAAGAGACTTTATGCGTAAAGATGTCTTTTTTAGCAAATAACACAAGTTAGAGAGCCGATCTTAAATAATTGAGTGACATCCCTTACCGTCCCTCCCGCCCCTGACAGTCGGCGATTTCAGATTCGATTTTCTCATTACCCGCGCTCGAGATTATATATTGTACAGGATTATTATTAGATACAACCCGCGCTATTAGATTATCTGGGTTTCTGGAGATGACAGGTCGCCGAAACCGAGGCTCTGTATTCACGCCCCAACGAAGACGGTTCTTCGATCAGGTCGTGTCATCCTCATGACGAGAGCAACGACGATTTCGGTAATTTATTAACCACACCCGAAAAACAATTTATCCCTTCTGAGGTGGCATTGATTATACACGAGCGAGGGAGCTGTTGGTTAAATTCTCTCTCTCTCTCCACGATACACGCGGTGTACACCCACGAGCCAGTGACCCTCATTTCCATTATCTTTTTACCAAATTGAGACGTAGACGCGTCACGCGCGTGAAATACGACTCGTCGTATAACGGGACGTGGAAAAAAAAAAAAAAAAGAATCTTTCTCCAACTCCGGAGATAAGGTACACGCGCATACAGATACGAGTCGCGCGTAGAAAAATCATCCCTCTCTCCCTACTGTAAGCTCGTCCTCTCCCTCTCCGAGCAAAAAAAAACGAGAGGGAAAAAAGGGGCTTCTTTGCGCCTCGATAAATCACGTGGCTAAAAAGTCATGGCCCCCTTTGCCTCGAGGGAAAAAAAAGCCACCTGCACGGATCAGCGTCAAAAACTTTGGCTCCTGTAACGATGTCAATCATGCCGTGTTACACGTAAATACACACGAGCGAGGAAGGGGAGGAAAGAGACGAGGTGGTGCTCGTTAGGGCCTGAGTTCGCTCCTCGCACGGATACATATACACACACACACACACACGCGCGAGGACAAGGGCGCAGAGAGAGGGAGAGAGTTTAATTGTGACGAGCGTGGGATGTCCACGGCTAATTGCAGCGAGGCACTTTGGGATGCCCATAGACGTACTGCATCCTTAATGCGTGTACAAGCGCAGGAGTGAGGGCTCCGTGAATGTTCAATTCCGGAAGCGTCTGTGTCGCGATGCCTATAGCTTTCGGGGGTATGGTGTTCTGCCGAGGAGGTGGTGGGGTTTACCCGATGATCACTCGAATAAGGGGATGCGGTCGTGGTAGAGGGTGAAAGCTGGAGGAGATGACGGTAAAAATAAAATGGGTGGGGCGAGTTGGGGCTCTTTTTTTTTAACCGTGGGTATATTTTTACGGTCTATAGGAGGGACAAGTGACGCTCTGTCTCTTTTTTTACTTTCCCAAGTACTCGTGAGTACGTAGGTAATGCAATCGTATGTCAAGATGATGAAACTTCCGGACGTGTCTCAACATTTATATGAGTATCCCCTTGGCGTGTAGCATGTGTACCACTTTGGGATATATTACCAAATTTAAAAGTCCAACAGGGACGGTTGTTCGCAAATTGAGTTGGCCTTTGTCTTTATCTTTCGTTAGCTTCATCTGAATACACCCAAGAGAGTATAAACGAGGAAAGTCGTTCCTTGACAATCGCCAATTGCCAACTCGTCTTCTTAGCTCATTGTCTACTCGATCCAACCCCTTATTTGCCTTAATTTTATTGAAATGAATTTTTACTCGCAGCCCCTTGGGCCCCAACAGTTTCTCTGACGCGAAAGCTGTACTTGAACATTGATTGTCAATGGACTCTCAAACGTTGGAAAATAGAGTTGCTACGACAACGAAGCTGTGCAACCTATTAAGCGATAGTAACGATGACGTGAAAAATAAAATAAAAAAATTAACTTCCAAAGACGCGCGAGCAGTGAAAAACGGCAAAAGCACCCTCAAGACTTTATCTTGAAATATCATCCCTTTATTATATCCCTTCGCGAGTAAATATGGGGTTCTATATCAATAATTCATACGTGTATATATGCGAGGGGGTTTCAGCCTTTCGTGCGTGTAATAGCGAAGGCGTGTCTCCGGCCATTCGTCAATTACCACATACACACACACATGTTATATATGTGTGTATGTATTCAACTGCTAACGATAAACCAAAAAAAATATGCTTTCTAAATAAACTGCATCCGGCTCTTACGGAGAAAAAAAGAAAACAAGAATTGATTTATGTTTTCCGGAAAATTTATGTTTTTCTAAAGGACGGAAGGAATTTATTGATAAAAAAAACTCGTAGTTTTGAAAATTTTTATAAACTTTTTGTTGGCCCTATATGTAAGCATAAAAAAAAAAACAGTTTTCCCGAGAAGGGGGATGAAACGACCGTATACGGAATAAATAGTTCCAACAGACATCGATGCATCGCTCGATGTGAGTCGATCGAAAACCTTTATTTAAACGAAGTTGCTTCTAATGATGGCCCAACGGCGTACCTCACCCACTTTGGCTATCCTCTTAACGATGCGTTTAAACTCACTGTAATCGATTTTCCTTCGTTTGCCCGTAGTTGTGCATACCTGTACGTATACCCTCCCTCGCTCTTCATTCACACACGTGTACCATTGTACCTATACATCCTCTGTGGTATATTACATTCGCCTCGAGTTCTCTGTAGTTTCATCTATTCTAATACACGTGTAGGGAGAGGCTGATGTTAGCCAAACTGAAACTCAATAATCCATTTAATAACTTCTCGTAATGGGTAAACGACCAACCCCCACCCTCCCCCCATGAGTTTGCATTGTACAGTAATTTCGTAATTTCAACCGTCTGTCGTGTATTTCGAGCGGAAAATGTTAAGAAAGTCCGGAACTGCTCTAACAAGATTTCACCCGATCGGCTCGTGCTTTTGGATTGAATATATATACGGGTTCAGAGCTCGCTAATCTGTACTTTTGAATAACACAGGTAACGTCATGTACGAGAGAAATAATTTAAAAAATAAAAACTTTTCGCACAAATAAAGTTTTACCCGTGTGTGAAGGTGTAAATCTCTCCGTTGCAGTGTAGCTCGAGAAATCCAAGACAAAACCATCGATAAATAAGTAATGGCCACTTTGGTGCTTCCGCTCGACTCCCACCGTCCATTATTCTCTCGTGTGTGTCCTACACTGCAACACTTTCGCCTTCCCGCCCTGTCGGGTGTTTTTCTAGGTGAAAGGCCTTTTATTACGTAACCACGTGGCAACGCTCTCCTCGGCAAAAGTGACAAAAATAATGCTCGAGTAAAAAAAAAAACCCCCTTAGTCAAACAACCGACGCGTCTTAGTTTCCACCCTAGCCTACTCTTGATTTAGAATCGCTCTCGAGCGACGCGTAAGCGTATACAGTACAGTTTCTCGGATTTTTTTCTTTCATTTTCGTCGATTTCCCGCTCGTTAAACGGGGAAACGCGCCTTTCGGGCTGTTTGTTTTAGTGCTGCTGTAAAAAAAGGGTAATCACCCTAACGACGACATTTCGAACAATCGTTTCGCGATGATCGATGGGCCTTTTTTTTAGTACCCAGCCAATGAAAAAATCGGTGGCAGCCACTCTAAGCGATTGAACAAGGAGTCGTTCGAGCGTTCCTCATAAACCTTAAACCGTGAAAATTTCTCGATAAAAAGGGTGGAAATTTGAATAAAATCGAGCTCGCTCGCGTCTGTTGTTTGAAAAATATATAAACTCGCGTCAACTCGATTTTACGTTTTCGTATATTTTATATTATATATTTTTCGAAATACCAGCAGCAGAGCTCCAAGGGGTAATATTTCACTTTAAGTGTCTTGGAAGGGCGTGTATGTATGTTGTAATACCTCGCTGAAACTGAAAAATGATACGGAGCCGATACGCGATGTAATTTATCGTGAGCACCGTTTTAATACCACCATCGCTATACTGTATACACATCCCGGGGGCTTAGAGAAAATTCAATCGCGTTATCGGCTAATTTTTGTACAAATTGCTCACCCCCGAAAAAACGATGTACTTATACAGGTGTGCACCTAATACGAGAGTGCCGCTATGACAAAAACCAGTATATATACGATTCCATGGTCTTTCGTATACTATAAATAATATACTCTGATTTTTCCTTCTCGGCAACAATTTATCGGTAAGCGCAACCGATCGCAACTCCAAAAGCAAGTCCCCCTCGCGTGTAAATGTAAGCGGAGCGATCCCGGCTCCGTTCGCCCGAATGAAAGAGCCCATTCATACCGCGAGAGCATCTCCCCATACATGTATGTACACACGCACTGGTGCGTGCAAAAAAAAAACCCCCCGAGCCCTGTAAGAACCGATACCCGCATTCTTGGAACGTTTCGCCGAGGAGGAAGCGCCGTCGCGGTGGCTTGTGTGGAGAAAAAAAAAAAAAAAAAAAGCACCGACGCCGACCTACAAAGGCGGACGTGCAACTGTTATAACAGGGAGCAAAAAAGGAGAGACATCGGTAGGTGCTGTTGCGCATATGTGCCGGTGGAGAGAGAGTCCACGGTGCAATTACCGTGCGGTGTGGTGTATATGTATGGAGTCGGCGGTCCCTCGGCATTGGCTATTAAGCGTGACGGTGACGAGTTGAGAGAGAGTGGGTCTGGAGCTGCTGCATGTGGCTTTTATGGTTTCTCGAAGAAGAGGGGCAGCGGGTCAACCGGGACGACAGATCGGTCACTCGTTGCTTCGCTTTTCTCCGAAGTCGGGCGATTGGGTGCCCCGATCCGATTACCGATGCGGTATTGATTATCACGCGACTGGGATTTTTCTCGTTTTTCACGCGGAGGTAGGTTTTTTTTTTTTTGGAACTGTTCTACCGATCGCGCACGTTTCAGTGGAGCACTAGCTCCTAGGCAGTGTAGGGATACGTATCCGTGTTTTATTTTTTACAAGTTGCACTGATCCTCTTACACTTGAATGTCTGAGGTACCGATTAATCGAAAATATTTATTTTTAATCAACAAGTTTCCGTACTCGAAAAAACAGAAACTTCTACCCCTAGACAATTTGGGGGAGGAAGGCTCAGGCGAGCCCATAGGCTCCACAAGGAGAGGACGAGTGCTTACACGATCGGCCATGTCAACCGCGAAATTGCTAGCTCGATCATCGGTAATCCACCAGTAAGTACAATGTCGGAGAGGACAATCAAAGAAAAGACCACCTATATGACGCCCATTGGCAACCAGAGACAACAATGAAAGACTAATAGATCGTGTGCAAAAACAGTGCTTTTCCGTAAAATAAAAAAATACCTGGCGGAAAGGAGGATACAGAGGTCAACATGATTCTGACACCGATATAAAAGCTATACGAGAAGTTTGGGGATGAAATGGGGTGGTATTAAAAGTTGAAAAGATACCGAGCCTGCGAATCTATGAGCCACGAAAGATCGGATCACTTGGCTGACTAAATTCTCTTTTTTGGTTGTCGGTCTTCTCGAAAAATTTCCCGGCAGAGGCCTTTCGTTCGACCCTTGTATCTTTTCCCAAAAAATCGCGTCAATCGCTTCATAAAAAATCACCTCCATCCACCCCATCGGCAAGACTCGTGTACGTCACTCCTCTTGAATTATACAATCCCGACGATGTACGCGGAAAGAAAGAGAAACAGAGAGAGAGAACCAATGCTCAGCCGATACCTCGGAAACCTCAACCCCTGTGCACGTCTCCTCCTCTTCCTCCTCGTGTACACGCTTCGAGTTGTCAGCAGCTCTTTCAGGATATCTCGCAAAATTATTTGTCACGCGAATCGTGCTTGACGCAATTTCGCTGGGGTCAGAAATATTTTAATGCGCGACAGTTGATGGAGGGAACAAGTTGACAGCGTAATTGGATTGGGGCTTTTCAAATCTTTGAGTCTTAGCTCGTAGGTATACTTTTTACTCTCTCTTGTACTTTAATGGACTTTTTTTTTTTTTTTTTATTCAAATAAAATTTCAATCCAACGCCAAGTGTACGAAAATGTGCCCATACCCATTCTCCGTACCAACTCGCTGCTGCAAACATCGAGTCAAACTCGCAATTTGCACAATTGTAATTGTCCCGCGCCCGAGGGATATCCAATTACTTTTATCGCAAGTTAACAAAACACGATTTCGGCCCCGGCGAGCCGTCCCCGAAGAAAATCTCCCGCGAGCCGAACTTTTCCTGCCTCCTCTGGACAATAATAAGTAGATTCGCGGAGTACAAGGAGCGAAGGGGGGGGGGGGGTAACTACTGATTAAATAAAAGTTGAAAAAAAGAGAGAGAGACCAGTCGGTAAGTGAGTGGGTATATAATATAAGCTTCTTCCTCTCCGTCCACTCGACCTAAATTCATGCCGGTATCTTGCCTCCTCTCCCGCGCGAGAGCAAAAAATAGAGAGACAGACAAGACGGAAGCTGCACATATATACTTACGAGAGCCACGCACATATATACGTACACGTGTTTACGACGAAGATGGGTATACGTATGGGGGGGGGAACTTGCTCCCGCTGCCGTTACTCCTGTCTCTCGAATAGCTATACGAGTATACAACGATACGACGCACAGCCTCCGGAGACACCGGTATTTTTTCGCTCAACGGCTGATGATGCTCGTTTCCTCTCCCATCCTGTTTTTTTTTTTTTTTTTTTTTTCTTCTTTCCTCACGTTGCAAAGTAGGCTGCGCCGCGAAATTACCAAAGTTGCAGACCCGCGCACCGTTTCACCCGTACGATCGCCGTTACGCCCAAAGTTTCGAGAGGCATGGCGGTGGTGGTGGATCAAGTACAAGTATACCACGCGTTTAATTGCTCAAGTTCTTTTTTTTTTTTTTCTACGAGCTCGAAACCCGCGTGCCTGCGTCGTTTGCGGGATGGAAAAAACCGTGAGTATGTATATTTATTACGTGTGGACGTAAATCGACTTAAATAATACGAGGTGTGCAGGTAGACGTCCCTGGGGGGGAGTAGCCCTCGATCGGAAGAGCTGGCGAGCGCATGCGGTTGTACGGAACGAGGGGGGGAGCGCGAATTCGACTGCCGATGACGAGGCTGTTGCTGCCCCGAGGCGCGTAGCTGAAATTGCACGGCAACCGAAGAACGGAGGAGGAGGAGGAGGGAATCTGGTTTCTGCAGGCGGAGGGTGTGTAGCCGTAGACGTCGCGGGTCGTGGGTGGAGTATCGGTTTGGGGGTGTATTCCCTCGGGGTCAGCGGGACCGGTTGGCTACGGACTTTCAACGTGGATGCTTTTGACGCCGACGACGTGGTGGTGCCTGGGCGTATACCGATGAGATCGCGCGTGGGAGCGTTTGATTGCGCTTACCAATTAACGCGCTAGATTGGCCGAGATATCGAGGAACAGAGAATCGGTGGGTAGAGGAGCTGGACAGTGGGAAAGTAAATTCGCAAACACCCCATTATCTCGCGTACATCGGTACATGTACAATATATAATATATAGGCTCCGGGTCTCTCTTGGCTGGGCTGGCCCTGGACTGGTTATACTTGGTTGGTCTAATGAGTCCCCTGCCGACGTGCACACACGTTTTGCCATAATCTCCGACTTGTGTGTACAACTATCCGCAGTGTGCGTTGTAACGACAACGTGTGTAGATACGTGGCTGATGTGGATGATTATTTTTTTTTTGTTTTTTCTTACCACGTACTTATTGGACGATGGTTGAGTGAGTTTAATTGAGTTATGGAATTTCATTGGTTGGGCGAACGTTTGATTCTTCCGAGCCCAATTAACACTGCGCGCTGTGTACAAAAGTCGACGGTGATGGAAAGAGGGAACAAGAACGGCATTTCGTTGCCCGTATGCGTACAAATACGACAACCTGGTTTAGTTTCTTTTTTTTTTTTTTTTTTTTTTTTTTTTTTTTTTTTTTTTTCAATCGGTACACGTCTAATTAACTCGGGTCGAAAGGAAAAACGTGTTTTCGCTCGATTCGTCGGATAAACTCCACTGGATTTGCGACTTTTAACGGAGGTGTTCCTTCGACGTTTGGCCGGATTTTGAATAATCACTGGAAACGTCGTTGGGAAATTGAAATTTTAACGATAAATCGTCGAAATTCCGCTGAAAGTTCGTTTTAATCATTTATATTCGAAGCAACGTTTATTCTGGCGAAAAACAAGAGATTTTCCATCAATTTTCGTTTGAGTGTATCAAAGTGTTTGGGCGACCCTCGGAAAATAAATATTACATCGGCCCAGCACGTGCAAAAAAGGTGGTGATGACAACGGCGTTTCATAACACAATAACCTGAAAGAGCTTTAAAAAGCTTTCAATGAAATGAGTTTTAAATTCTGCATGAGTTTGAACGTTCGAAGGTATACACAAATGTATACGGAAAAGCACTTTGATCAATGTGTATTTATAATACAACTGATTCCACAGTAACATATTGGAAAATTACATTCTAGGTGTATCCAGCCACGCAAAAAAAATGTTTGTCGGTCCTCAATTTGCGTAATTTTCAATTACTTCGATGGGGAGCATGAAAGAGAGAGCCCAAGAAAAATGAACATCTTCTTCCACATGCACCGGCCTTTAATTTCCGTGCAGTATACACACGTATACAGAGGTAATCCATTGAGTGGATAGAGTCACACACGCTCACCCAGCCTCGGAAGAAAGAGCTTTTTCACCAAGGCGCGCAAATAAAAAACCAACCTCTATGCACACTTGCCAATCTAATCTAATATATTACTCTCTCTTTCACATGCGCTCAAAGCCCCTTGGTTCACCCTCCTTTTTTTTTTTTACCTCTCACATGTGTGGAGTACCACACGGTTTGCACGCACCAGTAATCCCATGCAATTTTTAGCCTCTTGCGCGCGCGATCTGTTCGAGTCACTCGGAGCAAAGCTCCCGACCCTCCATTGAATCGGTGAGACGAGGGTACGTGTGTAAGTACGTATACACGCGTGATGCACTCGGGCGGCCAACAACACCACGCGGATTGGCAGGTATTGTACTTGCGGGAAGAAAAGCTCGCTCCTTTGGGCCGCCTCGCATTTACAATCCCACTCGAGGGTGGGAGGGAGGGATTGCGCACACGTTTGTGTATATACGTGACCGCGCGATCGTAGGGGGGCCGATCGGTCTTGGGTGTGTATATACAGAGGTGCCAATGCAGATCGGGAAATCGGAAATTCACCGCAATACAACACCTCCTTCCCGCTTCCTTTCTCCAACTTCTCGACCTCAGCGCACCGTGTACATTTTTCTTGCTCAAGACTTTTTTTTTTTTTTTTTTTAACTTGGTAGCTATTATATTTTTTTTTTTTTTTTTCACCGCATTGGGTGACGTGAGTTCCTTTCGGGCTTTCCATGGCTTTGGGCGCTGATCGAGCACGCGGCTCTTTGTGACTCTACGCGGTGAATGAGAATCGAGGGATTGGAAACTGTCGATGTCGCTTTTGTTTTCCACGCCCCGTACCTTTGTCGCCTCCACTTTTTCCCCGACCGCGGAAGAGAAATGCATCGGAAAAGTTCCACCACCTACCCCCCTTCCGTGCACCGGTACACAGGGGAAACCATAATTTCACTCCGTTTGATTCACCTGTTGCCGGTGCACGGCCCAGTTAATGTTTCGCTCGACGAAACGCGCCCGTCAATTTATTTACCACCCATGATGTATATTATCCCAGGGTGCCCGACGCATTGACTTTCGCCCCGCGCACATATATATATATATCGACGAGTCGGTGTGCATTTCAAAGGCACCCAAAGCCCATTTCACCGGGAGAGCTGTTTATTTTTCTCTTTTACCTCCCGCTGGAGCTCCTCTGTATACGTGCATTCGCAGTACATTCGCTCGCGGGGGGTGTGATTTACATCCCCTTTTGGAAAGTCACGCGCGTTCGCGAGTCAACGGGATCGGGAGACAATTATTTATCCCATCAATCGGACGCAGGAGCTTCGCTAGGCGTATACGCGTGTGCTTTCCGGAACACGCAAACACACTCGGAGAAGCTTTGGCAACGCCGTTGGATTCCTTTCTTGCCAGGAGGGTGCGCGAGCTTTTCACTGCACCCACCGAAGCTATACTGCCTAACTTGACGTGTATACACAGCTTGGCAAAGAAGGAGAGTGGAAAGGACTCGCGAACCCGTGTATACATGTGGGCGAGCAAAGAGGGTGGGATTCCTTCTCTGTATGTTTCGCGCGACAGGAAGGGACAGTGTGTCAACTCGATCTCTGTTATTTCAATCTCGCTTCGCTACTTTTTTTTTTTTTGACTCTCTGTGTATGGGTATTTGTACTCTTTGAGGGGAGGGAGACAGAGCGGCGTTCGAGGTGTCTCGCTTTGGGCAACTTTTTCCCTCAGTTTTTCTTTTTTTTTTTTTTTTCCAGTAGTTCCGTTCCGCTGGAAATTTCGGCCTCGCAAGCCCTGCCGGGCATTCATACCGAGATCTAATTGCGTTTTGCGCTCCTTTCCCCCCTCCAAAGGTTCGATCGTTTGACACCAGAGCTCTGCAATTATTTTGCTGTTTTTGTTCCCCCCCCCCCCCGTTGGGTCCGTTTCTCTTTTTGCCCTGGGCTTTTTTTGTGCTCGGAGCTTTTAAAAGGGCTTTGTTGGTATTTTTCTTCCGAATGACCCCGCGCGAATGAATGGGGCCCTAATGAGCGGCTCCAAAGGGGGAAAAGTTGGGCAGAAGGAGACGTTCAACGGAGAAAGTCGATCCTCGCTTGAACGATCGGATGTATAATGAGGGGGAGGGCGGAGTATTGTTTTTGGTTTGTTTGTTTTAGGGAGAAACGGTCCTGGTCAATTCAGCTTTACGAGGGAAATGAGCGGGAGCTTTTTTTCTTGAGAAACCATCGCAAGCACATTATAGCGTTGGGGGTCGATCGCTTTGTTGCACTGTAAGGGTTTTCGAGCAAATTAGGGCGAATAGCAAGTACGGGTACCTTTTTTCCAACAACTTTTAGCCAAAATAACATATGTATATTCATAGGTATTATCCCTTTACTCGTTAAAGTAAACAAAAGATGGACAATGGACAATTTGTTGAAATATAAACAGTTCTCACATGAATGATACGATAGAAAACTTGGTTGGTTTATCATGGAATTATAGATACTTTTGTGCTAATTTTCTACCTATGCTACAATATACAAGAATCAACCATTACCTAAGACTTTGCTTCTCACAACACTATTAGACCTTGATACTCGGTTCGGGTAATTTTTGTCCCGACGACCAGCTGCACTTACCACCGCTAAAACGGCCCCTTGTTCCGTTGACGCACGCGATGATTAATTAACTCAAACGCCATGCATAATTCGCAAAGTGAAGCCCTCGTAGCCCACAGCTCGGCTGACGGGACCGCCACGCGCGTCCGAACAATGTTCATCGCGAGAGGGACAATGAACCGAGGGAAAATACCCAAAGCGCCCGGCATACTTTTGCCCGCAGCTTGTACACATAAGCTTCGGAATTTTCGGCGTGTACATCATTGACCGTGGCCGGATTTTCATGAATAAATTTAAATATTAAAACTCGGCCGTCATCATCATCACCAAACATCCACATTCGGTCGAGCAAACACCGGTAAGGGGTGGTGGGTAGGTATTATTTTCGAATCGGCTCGCATTAATAAGGATTATCGCGCGCGCGAGCTCCCGGTAAATTTCAATAATCGATATTAAACAATATCGTAAACCTAATTACCGCTCTTTCCCAACTCCCTCCCTCCCTCGTGTGCTCCGGTGCAATGAGGCGTGGGGGAAGAAGCGTGAATAATCGCGGCAAAATTTGGGAATCGGTTATTGTTATTTACGCTCGCTCGTATGCGCCGAGCCGTGAGCGATAATGCCCTGCAGGTAGGGGGTGTATGGATTAGTCGCTCGGAAAGGTGTGCTCTCCCGCGGCTAATGTTCTTGGGGAGGGATCGACTCGTGTTGGCGATCGAGAAATTGCCCTGCAAATGTTGTATTTTAGATTGTTGGGAAAGAGGGCTGGGCTGCTCGTTGATACGAAATGAAAATCGCGTCAGATGAGGTGTGCATACATGTATATTGTTATTTATCCTCGTATACCATTTATATTTTCATGAATTTAATTTACCGTACGTTTAACTAATCATCCCCTACCTCTTTTTTGTTTCAGGTGAGTTTCCACGATTGTCAAAGTGCCTCCATACGTAAGTTTACCACATGAGTGTTGAAAATACAAAGAAAAACAAAAAAAAAAAAAACAAAACCGTATTCACCCGATGATCAAACAATGTGTGCAAACAAAGATCGTGTACCGAAAAACATTCGCTCGAAGGCACATGGCAATAGCATCAGTTATATTGCCACTGTAACAACTCTCGATTCGGTGAACGAACGCGTTGGAAAAAAAAAAAAAAAAATACACCACCCATAAACTAGGCTACCCAGCACTTTCGATACACCTCGTAGATTTCGCCCATACAACGCGGTACACGCACGAAGCTCGCGACGCGATTCGAAACGAAAGCGATCAAACTTGATTTCTGACGTACGGGTTGGTTTATCACGCACACCCCCTGGGGGGTGAGAAAGCCTTCGGAGGTCTGCTCCCTTTCACCGACTCCTCTTTCGCGCTGATCGGAATTGAAATATTCATTGCCCGCAGGCTTTACGCGGTACCTTGTACCCCCTTCTTTTTCACCTCTGCTTTTCCACTCTCTTTTATGTTTCTCCCCCCCCCTTTCACTTTTGACACTTTGTCCTGTTTTTTTTTTTTGTTATTCCTTTTAAAAGTCAGGAATGATTTCTAAACACCACGTTTCACTTTCACTCGACATCCCAGCGATAAAATCGATGCGACGTTTATGGACAAGTGGAATGCCGCGGGTATACATGTACTTGCGTATAAGCCTGCGGTTTTCGCGTGTGCTCGCCGAACCGCCCAACTAAACGGGTATGCAGTTGCAGGAGCACCTTGGATTTGTTAAAACTTGGCCACTTCAATTATATACGTGACTCGAGACCTGTTTCTTTTTTTTTTTTTTTTTTTTTTTTTTCACGCTGCGACAGTATCGTTGGGGTTTTGTATCACCGATGGCATTTAACAGGTCGGAGTCAAATTTAAAAAGATGAGAGTGAAACTTTATTGAACTACGTAAAACGATCCTTAAATCCCCCGTAGGCTCTTGATCCGTGTCCAGATCCTCTAATCACGACAAATGACCTCGTGCATCCATACACGCAGAGACGCATAACTACCATTTCGGAGTCAAGTGACGTGTATGTGCCTACAGCCACCACACCCCGACGTGAAACAGATCCTTCTAATTAATCTCGACTCGGGCACGTTGGTGCCTTTGCCAACACACACTGGCTAGGTTGGGGGGGGGGGCGACACATATTGTCCAGAGGACCGCACGCAAAGGCGTACTCGCGACCCTACATGTACCCGTTGAGTACGTCATTCAAACAATGTCAGCTGGAGCACTGCATCATGCATACATATACTCACACCTGCAATATTGTAGCCAAATCGTCCGAAAATCGTTTGCTTGCATATATAACACTTGTACCATCCCTAGTTGGCCCATCTCTTGTTTTACTCTCCGTTTACGCTAACCTCACACCGATTACGTACTCATGTACTGCTAAATATATGCAATCCAGAGCTACGACCCAAATATTATGTACTCAGACGGTTGCTTTCAAACGATGCGACCAGGGGTACGACGGAAAAGTACTTGGCCCATAGACTGTGCCATTTGTAACTTTTCGCAAAATTTTTTCCACGAGGATGGAGATTATTCGTCCGGTGTAAAAGATTGCGTGACTCGTGTCTTAAACACATTAGGTACTGTTATTTTTGTTTTGCCATGGCTTATAGCTTTACTTCGAACTTTCGTATCGATCTTTATGCGTAACAATCGTCTTTGAATTTTTTTTTCTTATCGACTAAATCATGCCAATGAAGAAAGGATGGTGCATCAAGGAGCAATGCGTCTAATATCGAGTAGATTTCCCTCTTTGCCCGAAACAATGGTCCCGGCTCAGTTTCCTACCTCAGCTAAAAAAAAAAAAAAAAAAAAAAAAATTGACGCCTCCAACAAAATTGAAACTCACCTCGAGTTGATAGGTAACAATTCGAGTCGAAACCGAGCGAGTGCGGGACCCGGGGAAAGAGCCAACGGCGCGAGTCCACACCTCTAAATCACAAAGTTCGACGCAGTCCCCGAATAATGGCGGACGAATAAGGGTACCATGTACTCTTTTAACGCCCGGCAAAACCCTATCGGCCATTATACCGTGCACTTTGGTTGACTCCCTTCTCCACTCGCCGGCTGTCACGCATACCTATCTCTCTGCTCATCTCCCTCGTGTATATATACGGCGACTGGGCGAACGTGGCTGTGAATGTATCCATACGTAGGACCACACCCTGGCCATCAACTAATTACTCGGGTGGGCCACCGCATCGATTTAACCGTGCTTTTATACTCCGCTGCTCCACCCTACGGCCGCTTCCATCTCTTTTTCCAAACAACCCCCTCTATCTCTATATACGCTTTTTCGTCTGGACTTTTGCTGCAGGCCATTAGCCCCCCTCCTCCGTGGCTCGCTGTACTTACTGGCCCATCGGTCACGCGATCCTCGTGCAACCAGCGCTGCACTCTTCCGGGCGTGGATACATGTATAGGCTGGCTGCGCCCCCACCCCCTACCTTGTCCGCCCCTCTTGACACCTATCGGGGCCGAAATCGCTGGCAAAAGGCTTTTTCACTTACCTGGAGCTCGAAACAGTGCTCTCCTCCTTTTCTTCCTAGCTCCCATCGGAATTTTAAATGCATACATTCGTTTGGTTGATCAAAGTGCGTTTGCGTCCACACTGGTGGGTTAATTACAATGAGTTAAAGTTCCAGTCACCCTCGAGAACCCCTTGACAGCCCCTCTATAACGCTCGTTACTCTTGCAAAGTCCGGCGTCTCGCTTTTTTTTTATGCATCGGGGGTGTAAATACGCTACTGTTGGCTGTCACTTGGCTCGATTGGACAATCGTTCGCTGTCGCTGGATGAGAAAGGCGTCACGGTAGTATTACTAATCCATCGCTCGACAACAAGAAACAAACAGGACAGATTTCGGTCGAGCGAGTGCAACTTGTCGCACGCCCGGACAAATGAAAGGGTGACGACGGCCATCCGAGGGGCGGGGCTCGGCGACTCATTTTGACCTGGAAGGGGAAAGTCTCACTATCGAGGGCCCACTGTGGAGGACGAGGGGGGAGGGTGGATGATTTCTTAGATTTTTGTAATCAACGAGATGACGGTGGTGCAACCGCAGCTGCTCGAAAGACAAATAGAACACGGCCCTTCTCGGGCTATTGTTTGCATTTCTCTCGTTCACCCGCAAGGAGTTTCCCTGGGATTGACTGAAAAATTACACTTTGAATCTCTGGCAATAATATATATTTATCTCAAATTTAAAAGTCGGCTCCTCGAGGTTTTTTTTTGTTTTTTTTTTTTGTTTTCAGTACATGTAGGAATAAAGAATGCAGGTATATACCCATAGGAGTAGTGTACATATCCATAGTAGTCAGTACACTATAATATAAAAAAAATATATATATACGTGCGCTTTTGCGCGCTGGAAATCCAAGTTGTTCCCCCCCCCCCCCCGTGGAAGAGAAGCACACTTGGAGCGTGTAAACAAACCGACGCGCCGCGGAAATAAAAGTTGCGCTGCGGCAGAGCGCTTTTTATTCGGAGGAGCCGGTACTTTGAGAAACTTACTTAGCCCGGTAATCCTTTACGCTTTTTGTTGTACCTATACATATATATGGACCAGCACGGAGAGAAAGAGAGAGAAAGTTGGTATATGGCCTACAAAATGCGCTACTAACGCTTGAATTAAAGATGATCCCGGGACTTTAAGGGGAAAACTTTGATTTTAAAGGAGCAACTTTTAATTTTAACCGCTTTTTTGCTCAATGCGAAGTTTGCCCCGGCTTAGACCGCCAAACTCTGCCGGGGCTGGATTTAGGAATTCACCTCGCGTTACTTTAATCCGCGCGTTTGTTTACAAGACTCGATGGCGCTACGCAGTATTTTTGGCTCGTTTCATCCGGCCTAATCGGTAAACATGGATGCGGGGTAGCAAAAAGAAGAAAAAAAAGTCATTCGAGATGAATCGAAAAACAGGGTGGAAGTGGAGGAGCTTGCATCGGTTTTTCGATTCATAAACGGCAGGGCAATCAGTTCCCTTCCTACTACCTCGTGATTTTTGGCTCATATCGCACATCCACCGTGGCTCTGAACTACCAAAATGAAAGGTCGTGTACACGCTGCCCGAGTCTTCGAGTCGAGTAATTACTGTCAAAACAGCGGGTCGTGCACGATTTTATGAGGCGCTTTCCATTGGAGGGCCAGTGAGGACCGGCGTTTCGATCATTGGTCGGAGCGATCGACGCGTGCTTTACGTTGCACGGACTACGGACGAGTGCAGGGCAAAGAAGAGAGGCGGAATACTGCCCTGATTTTTCCAAAAGTTTTTTCGCTCGTGCTGTGAGTTGGCCCATTTGGGTTTTTTTCGTAGTCCGCAAGTTGGCTCGGGCAGTGTGAAAAAAGCTTCGCTTGATGAATCGGCTAGTTATTCGAGCGAATGCACTCGTGCGTTTGGCTTCATCTATATCCTTTCCTTATTTGCTTTTTTAATGCGATAAACAAATCGAATTTTGTTTTGAAAACAAACCTTGATATGATTATGATTATTATTAACATCATCCCCCTTGATTTATCCAATATCATCTGGATCACTTTATCGAGCCGTTATATCCTTATTGGGAATCCAATTGAGTATCATTAGCTGCTTCTCTTGCAAAATATCCATCAACACGATCATTCATCGATAAAATCAACAGTTCTCTCGAGTCGTAAAATTTTGAGCGGCAAATAAAATTAATGCTCTGCACCGAGCAAGTAAATGCTTTGTAAATACAACATTGTTCTTTTAATCGAACCATTCCAAACACTCTACAACATTGGAATTTTGTTTGATTTTTCAAATGTTTATTAACACTACTGCAAAGCGTTTAACTAAAAAAAAAAAAAATAAAAAAAGAAAAAAAGACGCTTATCGCGATAGCGTTTCCAATTGGAAGCAACAAAACGTAGGGACAAAACAACGACCCGATCGAAACAACAGTGATGATAACACCAACAACAGCACCGCGTGTATCGCTCGGCGAAGTGCACATTATTCGCGCACGCAATCCATCAGTTGCGCACACTACTGGTACACTGTGTGTATACACCCACCCTCCTATTGTATATATAATTGCAATGGAACGGAGCATCGGGTCCCGGAGCAGCCTGTCACTACACACTCGCCACCGCGCCATCGATCGACCCCGACGACGTCCTTCTTTTTCCATTCCCATCCGCGCTCGTTTTGCTCTTTTGTCGCCACCACCGGCGTACATACGCGCGACACAGAGAGAGGGAGGAAGTCACGCGGAAACAATGCCCCCTGTGTATACGCGAGTCACGCGAGGTGCGCATCCCCGGCGCGGGAGGGAGCTTTTAAAAAAGAGGACCTATACATACATGCAGGACGGGTCTCCCGGTAATTTATACCGTTCGGCGTGTATACGCAGTCTCCCGCGTAATTGCGACGTTGCTGCTTTCGACGGGGACGACGTTGACGCGCTCCACTGCGACGGATACAATGCATTGGGAGCTTTATCACGCCAGTGTCGCCCGACGAAAGCTCTATACATTTTTGTTTCAATGATTCCGTGTGCAACGATATACTCGAATAATGATCCCCCGCGGTGGGAGAAAAATAAAAAAAGAGGGTGATCAACACCCGCATCGATTGCCATTCCAACAAGTGAGAACCAAATGAGTACCGTGAGCTTGCAAAATAAGCGACGTCTCAGTTTTATCGGGGCTAAAAGAGCAGATGATGTATATTATAGGATGTTCCGTGCAGTCACGGCCCTGCGACAGAACTATATATGTGCAAAGTATACATGGAAAGTCAAAGCCTCCCCAAGCCGCAAGCACGCGCGCGATAACGACGGTGTTCGGGGTAACGTCGTCGCAACAGCTCGCCGGAGCAGCTTGGGCTCGTATACGCGCCCCGCGTGGAAGCTTCAACAGCCCCAACTCGAAAAGCTCTCCCCTCGCCGTGGCTATATATAGCACACATGATACATAGTCGAGCGAAAGTTCTCCCTCCTTTCCACCCCCTGCTCTACTCCACTGACGGATTCAACGCGCCATGTATATATTATGTACATAGGTACACCTCCCCAGATTTACGCAGGCATACGTGTATTCCACTTTGTACGACAATGGTAACAACTTTTGTTCTGTCTCTCCTCCAAAATCAACCATATGTACATCATATATATATATATGTATATACGCGCTCACGCTGATTTATGTACGTAGGTACCTCTATACGTGGGCACGCGCGTCTCCAAACTTCCATCGCCGTCGTCGACGTGTATAACACTTGGGGAGGCAAGTTTGCCCAAGATTCCGACAATATAACATACATATAGGAGAGTGTGGAGCAGATATATTATATATACGTCCTTGGGAGGATAGCACGTGTACACATATGTATATATACCTTGTTACCAGGTTGCTCCGATTCATTTGCCCCCCACCATATCGCCAGGCACGAACGCTCGACAATATTATACACGTGTATAGACGATTGAGTCGCTTCCTCCGCCCCGTGTCTCTATGTATTTGGCTGATTTAGTTTTGATTGCCGATTGTTTTAACTCTCATCCCTCTCCACGCACGTATACGTACGTACTAATGACATTGGTTGTACGCGCGTACACGAACGTACACTGGGAATTAGTTACGTGGAGGGGGGGGGGTGCTCGAGTTGGGTTGATTATATGCTGCACGCGATTCGTGCGAAAGCCCCCGTATGGATACTATAGATTGATTTGATTTCAAATTGATAATTAAGACAAGAACATATACCTATACATATTATGAACATGCGCGCCCGTGTGGACGAAAATTAGCAATAGCTTGGGAGCAGTCAAGACAAGCCAGGCCAAGTTGCACCCTGACGAGCACGTCGTTTCATTGCCAAGCTTAGCCCAATATTGGGGACTTGGCACCGTGGCAGCCAAGCTTGGACTTGACCACCCCCTAATTTCGATTTTCAATCGGGAAGTTATGTCATATATAGTTATGTGCATACAAATGCGATAAGAGCGAATAATAAGGAAATAATAGGAATAAGAACAAGGAATAAGGAAACAACGGGAATGAGAGGATTAACGTATCGATGTACTATACGAACACTTATAGAAGTAGAAAAGAATTAATTTAAATGAATGCATAATGTATTCAAAAAATGTATTCATTTTGAATTCTTTTTTGAACTCTGGTGCTCACTGGGACAAATAAAGTTATTCTGAAAGTAACAGAGCGAGTTTCATTAAAATTACGTTAGCTATGCCGAAGTAATTGACCTGTTGACTACTGTGTCGATCACTATCTCCGTGAGTCTTATCTGTCCGATAATACCTACAAGTCAGCTCTTACGTGTGTGCGTCCAAGGTATAACACGGAGTTGGTGGCGGAAATTACGACCCGTCGCTGGTTCGTCGACGTGCAAATAAATTGTTCATCCCCAACGTTGTCACCAAAGTGTGTATATATATTATATAGATCTCATTGGGTCAATAAGCTCATCCCTCTGTCTGTGTGGCAACAGATACATATAACATTGGATAGTGGCAATTCGAAGGTGTACGGACACACGAGTGGGTTACAAGACGCTGCTCGATTGTACCAATAAGTACACGTAATAATAGGTAATGCGAGAGCCAAGTTGCATTGCATGCGTACAACCTTTAATCAATCCAGGGGGGTTATATTGTTATTGACATCAAACAACTGTGGGGTTCCGAGCAATTGTATCACCTCAAAGTAACAGGCGCGTAGGTATGTACATGTATCTATGATTGATCCAACCCACCCTTGTACTTTCCATCATCGGCATATATATATATACCTATACGAGCTGCAGGTCAAAGCGCGAAACGAAAGAGCTGAAAAGCACATTGTAGGTAGGTATAGCTTCGGGGGCAAGCCACTTCCGCTCGAAAACTCACGTGTATGTTAACACGTGCCACCCGAGCTCGTTAAGCTCTTGCCACTGAAAACACGGGCACAAAGTATATAATGCGCCCACACGACCAAAGAAAGAGAGAGAGAGAGAGAGAGAAAGGAAAAGAGAAGAATAAAAAAAAAAGTCAGGCAGAGGCGTCGAAGCTGCCACGGTGTATGAAAAAGAAAAAACCCCGACGCTGGCGGGTGCATGTGCGCATCGCCTCGACTGAATTTTTAGCAGCTTATTCGCATTAAGCGGCACTCGCCGCGGGCGGCGCATCGCTTTGTACCGCTCGTAACCCACTTCCCAGCCCCCACTCGCCTCGCTGAAAGTTATCATTCGCACACTTTTGGTTTGTTTTACGAAGTTATCAACTTTTAAAGTGCCCCGGCCCTCTTTTTTCCCCCCTCCCTCCCTTATTCATTCATTCATTCATTCCTCGGCCTCCGCGGCTCTCTTTTTCCGCTCTTTTAATATACACAGGCCGCATACGTATACTCGTTTGCCCTCCCCTTCCCGCCCACCCTTTTATCTCGTTCCTTCTCTTCTTTTCCTTTTCCACCCTTTTCTCTCTCCCTCCCTCCCTCTCGGTGAGCCGTAAAAAAGTTCGCGTTTCCCCACGCACAGGTTCGTTTTATCAGCTAACGGTGGGAACAAAAAAACAGAAATGAGAAAACCCGGGAAGGCCCACTCGAACGCTCCTCTTTTCTCCCTCTAGCTCTCATTTCCACCTCTCCATTATGTGTACCCGCGAACGATCAATCGCCCCCACCCGAGTTTTTCAAACTGCTTCCGTTCATTTTTGCTGATAAAACTCGCAGGGATCCGTCACTCCGATCTTTGATGCGCACGTGCGTGTGTGTGTGGGTTACACGCCAATATCACCTGAAATGCAAATTTTTCCCCCATCTCCTGGGATAGAGGGAAGAGCTTTTAATAAGGGCTCTCCGACGTATACATATATGTAGGTGCGAGATACATGTATATCTTCTTCTTTGGATTCGCCCTTGTCGATCCCAATATCATTGCACTCGATATTCATTTATGCAGCCGATGCTTTTTGCACAAAATAATTATACCTTCGTCTTTATGGGGGAGATAACGATTTTTTGCCACTTCAATCGATGTTGTACTTTTCAAGCAGTGCTTGGTCAAAGTTCGATCGGAAGGTACAGGAAAAAAAACTCTTGGAGCTGCACGTGGATGGGGTGTCTCTCCAAGGGTGGTTACGCTCCCTTGAGCGAGCGGATAGAAACTTTTGTTCGAAAAAGGGGCTCATTTGGCACAACGAGCCGCACCGTCTTCCGGGGCTCTATTGCCTTCAATTTTGAGGGGGACGATTTTTACGCGACATCCCCAGCCAAGTGGCCGATTGTTTCGCGAAAGCGGAAGTCGACCGGCTCCCCTCTGATAAACGCAGCCAAGACGCAAACGCGTTTCCCTCTCCTCCTCCAACTCCTGCTGGTGCATCCAGGACGATGACGTTCTCGGGGAAAAAGCAATGTTGCAAACGTCTGCCGTCGATTATTATTTTCTTGCTCGACCTTTAAGCCCCTAACGACTTGTCAACCCGTTCGAATGAACGCACTCGCACGAGCTGAATAATCAAAAAAGGCGAAATACGTCCCTCTAACGATCCGACCTGTTTTCGTCGCGTTCTCGAAGCACGTCAAAAGTGAGCATCATCGTGACATCTTTTGTGCTGCGCGACGCCTAATGACCCGCTTGGGTGGCAACAATTCTAATTGGGAGCTACGCCGATCGAACAATTGCTCCCGATTTTTCGCTCTTGAACTCCTTTTGAAGTAGAGCACTCCGTGCGTCCAAATGCCAATTCCAATTTTCCAGCAAAAAAAAAAAAAAACAAGAAAAAAAAAAAAGGAAAATAAACAAACCCCACCGGCACGTGTACTCACGAGTAAGCACTCCTTGGAAGTGACTGGAGCTCGCTTTAGATGGTTAATGGAACAATGGCACCTGTAACTAGCCGCGAGCGTCTCGGGACACGCCATGTTGGCCCGCACTTCCGGGGATTATCTACGAGGACCCACTCCCGGTCGCTTGTACACACTCACACAAGTTGGCTCGAGTTGGCTCCTTTCTCGAATAAGACGCGCCGATGCCCGATGGGAGAAGGAACAATCCTTCGCCGTTTCTGATTAGCCCCGCTCGGTGTATAGGTGGTGCACCACCTCCTTCGCAAAGTAATTGTCTCTCGGCCGTGTACACAAATGCCGGAGCAATTACCTGAACAATGTTTGTTGCCACCCCACCCAACCCCCTTAGTTTGCCGTGTGTATTATTTCGTATGAATATACCTAAGGGGGTACACCATGCACATTACGAAATGGCCCAAGACAACAATATACCTACGATGCAAGTGGCTTGGAGGGTTAAAAGACCAGCTGGACCCGGGGGGGGACTCTCGGGAATGGAGGGGTAACAACGTCGAGGACCCATCGATGACTCATAGCGAGCGGGATTAGCTACGAGATAACGGGTTACCAGTAGCCTGGGGGGGGGGGTTAGAAGAGCCGTACACGTGGAAGAAAGTCCAAAGTGATTTCGCGGCCGAGAGCCGGGGGTGTACAAGGCGGGACTGATTCGATGGGAAATCTCCAGAAACTGCACGGGAAACGAATCGAACTGTTTTCCCGATACACCTCCGAAACGTGGACGCCGGAACTTGTGTATTATCCGTGGGCGTACCTCCATCGCTTCGCTCAAAGTTTCGACCCTATTTTCTCCCGACGTCTCGACTCGTTACGTCCTTTTCTTCCTCCGATGGATGGATCGACCGCGAGATAGTCCCTTTCTTCGCGGTGCCACCCCCCGCCACTGCTTCTTCTGTTTCTCCTGGAATCGACCGACTTGGAAACTCGGTGGGATGAGCATTTATATCGGCTCGCGTGGGAGAACTTTCGGGAGTTCCCGACAAGATCATTTTCTCACCTGTGTATATATATATATATACGGCGTCACTTTGATTGGAATATTGGAAATCCATGTGCTATTGGAACTAGTTTCAAGTGACGCGTGTGTACACCAGTCAACAGCCGAGTTGTGAGATGGCATCGTTAAAAATTACAAATAACGGCGATTCTCCGTTATCGAGGTTCCTAATGGCACGTACGAGGTTACCCCGGTAGAAGCGAGCGAGTGTGTGCCCATGTGCGCGTAGTCCCGGTGGAAGGCTTCAACTTGCCAACAACCATACAAATGGGTGGCCGTTCGAGCTCGCGATAATCGTTACAACGAGCTGTAATTACTGGTCCACGCAAGTGCACACCCTCCTCGTACCCTCTTTTGCTCCGCGCTTCGTTGGTTAACTGATCTGAGGATCTGTCACTGCTTCCCCCGACGTTCACAACACGGTTGGCGCTCGATGTACCTATGCAGTTTAGGGAGGCGATTACACGTAGCCCAACTGTAATCGATCCTGTCCTTTGTTTTGTTTTTCTGTCGATCGTTCTACTTTTTTTTTTTTTTTTTATTCATGGGATTTTTGGATTTTCAATTGAACGCGAACACGAACATTCCGATCAAAATGTGTATCTACCGATAAAGAGTAAAATATCGAAGCTCGGGGGCTTTGTCAAAGTTTTAATTGAATGGGATCTAATGAACGTACCCTCAACTCGAACGAGGAAAAAAAAAAAAAAAAAACATTGATGACCCTCGCAGCGCAATGAGAAAATCCCGAAATTGAACGAGAAACAAAAAATGTCGGATCTCTACATTTTCCCGAAGCACATGCGGTGAAATTGGAATTAAACTTTGGTATATATATATTCAGCCGCGGGATGGCAAATTTATTTTCAGAAAATGCAATCCCCAACCTGGCGGCCGCAGGGAGCGCGATTTTTTTTTTTTTTTTTTTTTTTTTTTTTTTTTCATTCCGGGTCTCTGAAAATCAAAGCTCTCCCCCCCGATATATTTCGGTTTGCATACTCGATCGCCTCATGAAATAAAAATCAGCGTTTGATTGGATTCGAGCGAGTTTTACCGACCGCGTGAATCCCATTGGCTGCACACCTCGTGGCTCATACGCGCGATTAAACACCCGAGCCTACGGGCAATGCGGTAATAACCCTCGGACTCGTTAACATCTCCAACGAGGCGCAGCTCGTCCCCAAAAGAACTGGTGAGCCGAAAAGCTTGGTCCTCGGCTTTTTTTTTTTTTTTCTTCTTTTTGGCAGCCACGCGTGTACACTTGTGTATTACATACACCCTGTCGAAGAAAGGGGATCAACTCGAGTGCGGCTAATCCCCTTTGTTTCGAGCTCTCGCCTACACGCGCACCCCTCGCGAGGGGGATGGAGAAGAAGGAAAAAAAAAAAAGAAGCAAGTACCGTGGCAAGAGGAGGGTGAGCCCTTTTGACTTGGATCCCTCTTTTTTTTTTCCTTCCTGCAACGAATCCTTTGACGGACCTCCTCCATTGTGGCCTTCCGTTTTACCCCCCTACGAGCAAGAGGGTGTTTTTTTCCTTCACGCAGGGAGATTCATATGAAAAAAAAAAATTTTTTTTAATCGCACATATATGTGACAACTATGTGGAGCTGTTTGAATTTCGTTGCTAATAATATCCATGCAGCTATAAATACAAAATGTCACGGACACGTGATTACACCGTCCCTCTCTCTTTCCCCCTCGTGAGTCACATTCGTAACCCGATCCGCGCACACCCAGTTACAACGGGGATAGGACTTGCAATCTGGTGGTACCTGCATAATTATGATAAACACGCCCTCGACTCTCTGCCGCGGAGTGAGAACATTCCCGTGCCTTTCTTGGCCGGATTCCTCGGGCAAACTTCCCCGAAACTTCTCCTACCCCCCCTCGCATACTTTTCCCGTGAAATGGGAAATCCCCGAGGTCGGGTGCATGGGTTCGCCACGTACATAGACATCACCGAGGGACTTTGACGGCTTGCACGGGGAGGAAAAATGAGCCGCGTCGCCGGGGCCATTATTCACGTCTTCGACCGCGAGCCCCATCACTTATGCAGGGGATGGACCCGAGCTTCCGATCTCACTTTTCTACTCGATCGAAGGGTTTCTTTTTCTTCCTTCATTTTCTCCATCTCTGTATACTTTGAGAGACTGACGCGAGCGTCGCACGTATGCCAAGTTCGGGGAGAGAGAGAGAGGACCATTTATCCTGGTCCAGCAGATCGGTGTTTACGTCACATGTGTGTGCAGGGTGTTGACGCTCTTCCGTTTATGAGTTGACGCTCGGGTGCTTGTGAAAAGGAAAAAAAAGGAGTGTGGGAATGAAGAGCTCGGTAGATTTGCATTCGCGATTGCAAAGGGACAAAGAGTTCTTTCTTTCTTTTTTTCTCCCTCTGTATGTGATTTTGTGCGCCGGGAGACAAAAATGAAACGTGAAAGAAAGAGCGCTTGGAAAAAAGCACAACAAAGAAGGGACAAGGGGGCATCGGGGCAAACGGTATGGGCTCTTTGTCTTTGGGGATCCTCCACTGTTGTACGTACCTACGGGACAGCGAAAGGAATCAAATAAGCCGGGAATGTGTACGTAATTGTAAGGGAATCCTGGCGAAGGAGGAGGAGGAGGAGGGTCTTTGGCGCGTTATGGAAAAAAAGGCGTCCTCTAAGATAGCTGGTCCTTTGCTTGCACAGGGAGAGCCTCTTTTTTTCCCCCTCTGCTTCTCCATTGTTGTCAAGAATCTTATCGTCTCGCAACGAGCGATTAAACGCGGCCTTTCATGGAATCTCCTCCCTTTTTTTTTCACGACTCAGAACCTACTTACGTACCAAAGACGGCATCGGTACTCTCGAGGAACCTGCAACTTCTCCAATCATCGATTTTACCCACAGGAATTTATCGGAACTACCGTACCAGTTGGCGTTGGGCAAATAATGCCGTGCAGTAGAAATCCCGCGATTTTAATATTTGGTACACCGCTCGTCGGTTTTACGGATCGGTGGGTTCATTAAAATTTAATTGCGAGGCAGTGCGCCAGCGTAAGCTCACGGCTCTCATTTGCCAGTCGTTCGGGGGTGGATAGAGACATGCTCCTGGTTTTTTGATTTGTAAAAACAAAGAGCTTATATTATGCACGTAGACAATGGCATTGCAACGAGTCGACATTGATTGGTTATCACAATGTGGGGATTGTTTCGAATTGTTACTATGGATAATGAGGAAGTATATCGGTGGGGGGGTGATTTTTAACTTTATCAATTACTGGATAATGATGAGTGTTGTTGGATAACGTAATTAATATGCGATGAACAGCTATTGTAATATTGTACGGACGTCGTGTGTATACAACGTATAAATTCGAATGAAAATCAGGACTAATCAGCTGTACAATATTGCAACGGATGTGTACGTAGCGTGGATGTATCATTATTATTATTTTAATGTGACTTTTTTTTTGCTTCGTGGTGTATGATTACTTAAAACAGACGTAAAAGTCACAAAGCTAGATTAATTTGTGAAAGAAGCAGCAAGCTCTCGACGTTTTTTTATTTTCATCATCTCCAAACTCTAAAATCGTTGTTACTAAGTACGCTACGGTAGATACGCCGTGTACAGAAATCTAATTCTCGTCATTAAAAATTCGAGTGGGTACATTTTCACGAGAGAGAGAGAGAGAGAGAGAGAGAGAGAGAGAGAGAGAGAGAGAGAGAGAGAGAGAGAAAGCACACTCGAAAGAGTAAACACGCGCTTGTTCATCAAGAGTCCCCGGCGGCACTCCTCGGCTCTCGAGAACGAAGCACCAGCGCCAGTTCATTTCCCTCGGCTTTGCATCCTCGACGAGCTCGCGTTTCCTTGGATGCAATTTGTTTTTCACGATTTGCCCTTTAAAAGCGATACAGCTTGTAAATCCCGGGATAACCGTGATGAGCTGCACCCGCGTACCTCGGAAAATACGTTGAGTTTCGGGGGTCGCAGGGAATTTGATAACTTAATGGTAATACTTAGCTCGCACGTGTACGTACTCTCGCGACGCACGAAAAGCGCCTTGGGGCGTCGGCGTGGCAGGAGTGTGACGGTGTACGTGCTCGGAAACGCGGTTGTGAGCTTTTGCGTTCTGGCATTGTCGTTCTCCTACTCCGTTGATTCGAATGGGTTTCTACTTTTTTAAATTTATGAAGTGTAGTTTTAGCACCTACCCTAGGTTACGTTGATACTGTGGCAATGATAAATTGACGGCAATAGATGGCGAAGAGATTTCAGGATCAAGAGTAGAGAAACTACTTTTTTTTCAATAAAGTGACTTGCACTGATGAATCTGTGAACATTCACGTAATTAGTAATTTATCACCAATTAAGATGTAGAGAGTTGAGCTGAAGTGGCACGAGTTTTTTAAGTGTACTATAATCTCAATTTTTATATCAGATATTCATTATCACAAATGCATCTATTTTCGTTTATTTTTTTGTATAGAAAACATTGAAGCTTGAAGCATTGACTCACAAGACGTTTCGTGATATCTCATCGTTTATAGAAATTTATACGAGGAATATTATTTTTCGAGAAAATCAATCTCTGCATCTTACCCTCTTCGGCCAAACCATCGTTGATTCGATAGCAGTATTTTCCAATTACAAGTTCCAAGAGGAGTTGTAAAACGATTCAGGGCAAATTTATGCTGGCCAAAGTCATTCGAGTAGCAAAAGATTGGCCGAACGAATGGAACCCGCCTTTTACCAAGACAATGTGTAAAGAAACGGCATTAATTAACAGAGACGCTGAAAATCGCGTCGTCTGACCGCGAGAATTTCCGCACCTATCGCGTTAAATTGAGTTTTCCAATCGAACTTGAGGCACCGCCGAGGAGAGAAGAAGAAGAAGACGCAAAAGCGCTCGAGCGAGGGACCAAAAGTTGAGCCATTATCATATACAAGGCGGGGGAGAATATTTACGGGTTGTAGTGTATATATAACCCTGGGCTTTTTCCTTGAGTGCATTCTATCGATTCGAGACTCTGTACAGCTTCGCGCCTCGCCTTTTCCCAAACATGCGAGTCTTCCTGCTGACACTGTTTGCATACAGGCCAACAGCTCCGTCTGTTTGTCTTCAGTGAGGAGGAACATCCTGGAGTTTTCTACAATTTTTTTCTTTAAACGCATCACTTACTGATATATAGGATGAAAATTAAGTACGAACAGTAAAGTTCTCAATGTAACCAGTGTGACTAAAAAAATCTTTACATGTATAAAAAAATGTTTTCTCTTGTTTTTCAATATTCATGGCTTCGTTGATTTGTCATCACAAGAGCTCCACAAATTTTACAATTGTACAACGCACTCTACAAAAAACTCGATCATAAATATTTACCCTCCCATTTCACAGTGGGAAAAAAAGCTCGCAACAACAAAAACGCCCCCCCCCCCCTACGACGGACAGGGCGAATAAACGGCGTAAATTAATTACCCCCTGCGTACACCGCGTGTACATCCCACCGTGAAAACGAAACGGAACTATCCGTCGTCCGTACACAAGCCGCACCGAGTATGAGTCCACGCCCGAAAACGTACGTGTACTCGTCACTTGACGAGTTTTCTCCAAACACAGCCCTGCACTGCAGGCTCTGCTGATCGAGGGACCATCAAAAGAGGGGACGAACCAACGGGTGGACGGACGATATCGTCATTGGTCATATTTGCCGAGTAGGTATACACTGTTGTGACGAGGACGACTGTCCTATATAGGGCAGGGGTGAAGGTTTAATATTTGCTCGAGTAAATGTCCGCTGGCGCGCGAGAGAAACGATGGGTGTCTTTCCGATTAGGTGTAAGGCTTCGGGGAGACCAGTGGTGACGTTTTAAAGCACCAGCGGGAAGACAAATAGATCCTTCCTTCCTTGCTTCCTTTCTCCTCTCTCTTTTTCTCGTGTGTGTGAGTGTGTGCTGGGTGTTCTCTAGGTGGTGACGAATGAGGCTGACGGTGCGTCGGAGAGTTTGGTCGGTCATTTCGATCCTCGTAAAGTAATTTTTGCAATGGCGCAACAGGTGCACTCGATTGGGATTTCTTGAGGGTTGTACATCACAAAAGCTCTGCATTCAGATTAGGCTGGCGCAGAGAGACCAAAACTTTTTACACGAGTCGTTTACACGCACTTATAACGTGAGTCGTCACTCGTGTGATACATTAAAAATTACAGTAAAAATGTTAAAAGACTCATTTCAATTAGACCAAGGGGTAACCACACTCTAAAGGCTTTTTGAGACTTTTGAAGTATTAGAAAGACTTTGAATTACTTTCGAAGTCTTTTTTTAATGACTTTAAGCTATATGCACTCTTGAAGTCCTAGTGAAACATCTAAAGTCTTCGAAAGACTATGAACGACTTGTGAAGTTTTTTTTGATGACTTCAAGAGAGCTCAGCCCCTCGAATGAGACGCAAACAAAGTAAAATAAGATACGTCGTGGAGTTGAAGGCATCACCGAGTTCAACATCTATTTCGTATGCTCGTTCGAGCGTCAATCTGCGTGTGCTAAGGCTCTTTTTTTTCTCTACAAAGCAAAGTTCGAATACAGTCGAGTCGCAGTGGGAATCAACAGCACGCGGTGGCACGAGAAATTGAAAAAGTTGACGCACGCGGGCCGAAAATTCATCATTCCAATCGAGCCGGGCGACCAGAGAAGCCACGGTACAACAGTTAAAAATACTAAATCTCCACAGCGAAGCCCACGATTTTAAAGACAAACTACGAAAATCAATCACCATCGCCTCGGCGTAAACACGAGCTTTCGTCGTTTAATCTGCGGAGCCGCCTCTGCGCTCATTAAAACTGAAACGCGCGCCCGGCTCGACGACAGCTCGTCGTCCGTCTTGTTTTTTGGTCTCTCGTCTCCCTTAAAGAGCGACTGTGGTAAAAAAGGAAAAAGAAAAAAAAACCACGTGCATGTACGTGCAAAATAACTCGAGGCGCGTGTCGTCGATCCTTCAAAATGACGTCCCAGTGTTTACGGAGGCTCGGAGCCGCAAGCGCGAACAAAAAACCAACAGTGTCAATATACACCCTGGGCCTTTGTCCGCGAGCCTCTGTTATTTTTTCTTTTTTTTTTTTAACAGCGCTAATCTTGGACGCCCATTTTCGACTTTTTGCGGTTTTGAATTTTTGCATCGCGGAAGGTTGAAACGCACCGTTGCGATTTTCATCGTTGCGACACGGTGTGGATGAAAATTAAATTTTCCACGTGACGGATTCCTCGGGTGAACCCCAAGCTCATAAAATCCGCGTCTTAAGCCACACCGACGCAAATGAGACACGCATATTATACTCACGTACACACAGGAAGCTGCAGCAGGTTTTATGCACGACGCCCACGGCGGTGCACACGCGACAAGACGCGTAATTTCCGGCCTTTCTCGAGCGCACGCGACTCCCGATGGAAAATCAAGGGTTTCAGTCGAGGGGGTGGTATTTAATTACAAAATTATCGCCCACCCGGGATCGCGTTTAAAATCAAGCGGCTCCGTTGATTAGATAACTTTCGTCACACAGAGCGACGATACACCGCTAGGCCCTTTCGTGGTCTCCTCCGATTTTCGGCGCAACTTGTTTTTCTTTTTTCTTTTTTTTTTCCCCCCAAGAGGAACAAATCGAGAGAGAGAAAAAAACACCCCGCCCACACTCGTTGGGAAAGCTTTTTTACGCAAGCGCTGGCCTCCGGGTTTAATTCAAAATTTTGAATGCTCATTGTTGCGCGGACTTCTTTGTTTATAAAACAAACACGCGCTAATGATTTTCAGAGCATATGCACCCGCGGGCCGGGGAAGAAGGGAAGGGTGGGGGGGCCCTGCACTGAATTTCGAATGAGACCTTAATAGCCCCCGAGTATATATTTAGCGCGTGTTTTCCTCCTCGGCTCTGGCAGTGAAATTTCGAGTGCGTCCTGGGCTTATTATTTTTACCTTACGAAATGTGTGCTCAAGTGGGAGTGATGTAAAAGTAATTAGCGCCACGGGGGGTAGGTAACATCCCTCGTATGGGAAACGAAAGGCGAAAAACAACACTTTTTCTCGATCAAGCTGCACGCGTCATCGTCACGCATATTTTTTTTTTTGTTTTTCACCCCCAAGCTCTACAGTGGAGAGAGAGAAAAATCTCAAAGATTTGGTCGCGGGAGAAAGGAGGCACGCGAGGCGCATTCATCGAAAAGAGCACGCGGGGTCTCGCGAAGAAATTCCCCCCTCGAGCTTTGGGAGGAAAGCCCGTAAACAAATGGGAATTCGCGGGGAGATACAATACTTACTCTTCCAAATATAACTCCCGTATATGTATGGCTTTGCTTGACGCGAATATCATGTGTGTATGGGTGTACGCGCGAGAATACGATATTAATGAGTGCTCTCTCTCTCGGATCCATAAGAGTCCCCCTATCTTTCGTTCCCTGCGGGTCGTTCGCTGTGGTTTTGTGGATTCGTGTAACACGTGTACTTTTGCTTGGATACGTGCGTCTTTATTCGCGCGATGATAGCTCGGGTACATGAGTGACTTGTGCTCAATCTTCTGAAATTTTTTATTTTTTTTATTTTTATTTTTTTTTTAATATAGGTGACGCATCGAATGGAAGTGTTTGTCTCGACGCAAAGGGCTGAGCAAAATTCTCGAATACTTCGAATAATCAAACCATCGCAGTTGAAAGTGTTACAATCAACATGGGTATCCATTATTTCACCAATTGAATCATATCCTAAAATAAGATCTTTGTCTGGAAAAGCCTGTAAGGTTCATAGTTGAAAGAAGCAAAATTTTTTATAGTAAATTTTTAGCCATAAATGAAATTTTAAGAAAATTCACAGTCTTACATCTAATTTCGTTCAAATGCGAATCAAATGGAAGCACGTATTCATTTTCAAATCTGATTGATTAAAATGAATAATATTGATATTTAGCAAGCAGTGCCAACATAATATTTCGCAAGCTCTGCATTGAAAAAAATTTTAGTACGTACTTCCGATCACCGATAATTTAGTGGATACATTTCGATATGATCAAATCACTAGGTACTTACAATAGTAGGAAAAATTCCTATGTATTTTAGACTTGCTTCACTGAATGGGTCAAAGTTTGAGATTTGATGCCAATTCAAAACAGATACGACCCGTTTGACACTCGAAATTACACCCTTAGCTTTCACGCTCAACCGAAAGAGAGATTTCACCCGATTCGCCGGTACAAACGCGAAAAATAGCGAGAGCACCCATCTCTAATCTCCGCAAAGACGAATCACAGGCTCCCCTAATCAAAGCTCCCTTCTTCCTCTGGCCCTCTAATTTTCCCCTTCCACGACCAACCTCGCCACTTCACCGCACAAAAATACACGCCGGCTAGCACCTCTCGTTATTATACCCCGGCTCGCAGATTTATTTTTACCCCTCCTGCAGCCTCTCCCAACACACTCTCTCGTCCTTTTCTTCGCTTTCTCCCCCATCTATTTTCGGCGCCCGGCTGTACTCCCGAACGCGTGTGCGCGTTTGCTGTAGGACGCGCCGCCGGCTGGCCGTCTTATCGCGGGGAATCGCGAGACCTTTTCGCTATTACGGCTCCTCTGCACATGGCCTCTAAAGTGTATACGTATACACATACGGGGCTCTAAAACCAAGGAGAAACGATGCGTGACGCCAGGGAGTATTTTTCTCCTCCCCCCCCCCTCTTGTTTTCTTTGCTCTTTTCTTTTTACATTATGTGTGTTGTCCCTCTTTCGCTCGCATCACGTGTGTAAGACCCCGCGCCGTGACGTATTCGCGGAAGCAACGCGAGTGTTTATTTGACAATGGGAAATAATTTCTCCGGTTCTTCGAAAAAGCCTTTTTTGTCTCTGAAATAAAGGGTCGACAAAACAACCCAATGAATCGTCCGGTGGGTTCTTTGATCTCTCAATTAAGAAGGGGAAAAAGGGGGGGATAGTGCTAAGAGCGAAAATTCAACCGCGATAACGCCTTTGGATAATTCCACGGGGTGTAGCGGGATAGGGGTGACTTTTCGTGCAGGACAGGGGCGAAAAACGGCCAGAGCACACGTGAACGCGCTCTTCTTTTTGCCTCCTTTCTGGTGTATGAAAATTATGAGTCGTGGGCCGGATTGGCGACGCTGGAGCCGAGCCAAGGGGAGACCACCGCATTTTATTTCCCTGCACGGTTATCGGGTTGAATTCAAGCCGACGTAGTATAACGTCCGTAAGAGCGAGAGTGCGGGGGCACAAAAAGCCATGAGCGTTACGTGCTTTCTTTCTCCGTATACCTCGGGACACGGTAAATTTCGCTCAATTAACCGTGGACTCTTATTACTCGACTCGTCGTGATGGCCAGAGACCTTTGTAATCGATGATGCGGCATATTACACGGCTCTTTCATTCGCACGATTCGACGGGCTTAATTTTACCAAGCGTTTTATTGGTGTGCAAAATCGTTTTATTTGCGTAGTCTACAACGGCCCAACGAAGCCTTGATATACATTTTTTTTTTTTTTCCTTCTTTATACCTAATCTATACCTAATCCCAATGCGTTAATTTTGGAAAATAATTATTGTTTGATATTGAATTCTAAAATTCTTGCTACACATGGACACTTGTAATTGTTTTTAACTTTTCCAAAGTTGCAGATAAAACATGTGACTAATTTTTTTGTCTCGGAACCAACGGGAGCTTTGAAAAAAATTAAAATAGCATTGAAATTCTTACAGTAAACTTGAGAATCATACGGATATGAAAAAATGATTTGATCTTCAATAATCCTATACATGATATCTTACGTAGTTTTGTCGATACAAACTTTGTGCGAGCCGATTCGTGCGTTTCATCGAGGAAAAATATAAAAAAGCCACGCACAGACGTACCGTTTATTTTTACCGATCGTAAACCTCTTAAAACAGTCGTACCCTCCAATAACACGATATAGCCTCTTGGCCGGTGTAAAGTATTTCTAGAGCTTGTGCACGCGGGCATTAAAAAAAAAAAAAAAAAAAAAAAAATACGCACACGCTCCCCGATAGGAAAATCGAGCCAGGGCTATACACCGGTACGGATTACCCAACAACTTGTGCGTATACGCATAATACCTGTATATACCATTGACTGGCAAAAAACATCCAGTATCCGTCGAGGCCGGCCAATACACGAGAACGAGGGAGACAAAAAAGAAGCGTGTCCCCGTGGCGCCGGCCCAACAAGAAGGCGCTCTCATCGGAATCTTTGAGCTGTTTTTTTTTCCGGGGGGGACGACCCGCTTCCGCTCGTAATACTATCGCAGCCACGCGAAACATGTAATATATATTCGGTTGAGCAGCCCGGCTGATTTACTCTCGCGCCGAAGCTTACTTTCGGCGGATCGGAGTGATTCTTGTTTACACGCGAAATGTCGCAACACTTTGGTACTTGTGTCCGCCTCAAAATGTATGAAAAAAAAAAAAAAAAAAAAAAAAAAAAACCCACATCGCCCTAATTGCGCGTGCGAGCTTTACAAAGGCACCGTATATATACGGTGTAGCGGATACAATCAATGGCCCTCGAGAGCGATCTCTCCAAGTGCACCAGAGGCAAGACTCTATTCTCGTGCAACGACCCGTGCGGTGCTTCTGGTGCTCTGAAAAAAAACAAAAAAAAAAAAAAAAAAAAAAAAAAAGAGGGAGGGAGAAATATGAGAGAAGCTGGGTATCAGACGGGGTTCATCGAGCAGCGTAACGAAGGCGAGTGCAACAACGGCAAACTCGTCCGAAACGCCGAGCGCGTCTTTCGCGCAATGATGCGTCGGAAGGTGCTTTTTTATACTCTTCTTCTTCCCTCATTCTGTAACAAGCTCGTAACTGACCGCGGCGAAAAAGGAGAAAAATTTTCTTAAATCGCGAAACTCGATTCTATACCGCTTCGTATACATACGCGTCATGTTTATACACCAGTGAAATTGGATCGAGCGCTCTCGGGTATCGCATCGCGAGCAACATGCAAAAGTGTAGCTTCGAGAAAATCTGTACTTTTATACTTCATACTTTTCTCTTCCACCTTCGATAAACAATGAGCCTCGACTGCCTATGTAATAATCAAATGTTATACAATATCAGAGAGGATGAGAGCAAACAAGATGGAAAAACCCGTACAATACTCTTAGTTGTGCACACGAAAATTTTTATTTCTCTGTTACGCTCGACTTGGATGAAATATATGTCGCGTGTACGTACATTTGATGCATTTGATCTAACGATTTATCGAATGTCAAAGTGATGCTATAAATATATGTGGTCCTCATCTGTCGGTTGTTTATGAGGTAGCTTTTGGACATGAAAGCTCCTTTTCATTAAAGTTAAAAATTATAATCTTCAATGGGATATGATGTATGTTTCAAGGTGACAAAGAATTGAGGAAATATAGCAAAGATTCAAGGTCACCAACTTCATTTCGTCACTACAAATGTTTAAACTCCCCCTGCGATCGTGGTTTTTTTTTTCTATATTAAAATTTCTTATCGATTCATTAGACGTACGCGTTAAATAACAAATGTTCGCTACATAAAACTGAGCGATTTCTTTGGACAGGGCGTGTTTTAATCGAGTGCGTTAGAAAGCGAAGGGGATAAAGGGAAGCCAACGAAGGGAGGGCGGATGAGGTTCCCCGGAAAAATCTGATATGGCCGGAAAAGAGAAAGAGAGAGAGAGCGAGATTGAAACGAAATTACCTGGCGGGCGCTCGTGCGCGGCAAAGAAGGAGCGCGTTATCCGATTCGATTAGACTGTCGAGTGTGCGTCCGTGGCGCAACCCACACCCCCACTTTGGACTTGTTCTTTTCGTGAGGAGGAAAAAAAAAAAAAAAAGGGATGGACAAGGGCGACGGGAGTGATTCCTTCTCGGATTAGTTTTAGGAGGCTCCGATGCTCACCGAGTTAATTATTTCCGACTGCGCGCATCACTCGTCCTCTTTCTTTTTCCGTGCGACCGAGCGACCTCCATAGAGAAGCCGGAAGAGACATATACCTCGCCGAGCATCCCCCCCCACCGAAAAAGCTCTCTGGACGTCCTCGCTGTAACTTCTCCACGTGTGTACATGCGCTTTTGGGTCCAAGCTCGTCCGCCACAATGCTTCCTTATATTCTCGAGGTACGGAGCGCCACTCCCAGTTTTTCGAGCGAGCGGGCATCTGGAGGCGACAGAGGGAGCACAGCTTCGGTGGACCAGGAGTTTATGAATCAGAGCGGAACGGGGAGATACGAGGGGGACGGAGGAGTAGAAGAAGGCTTTTTGTCCCTCCGAGTGGGGGGAGAATCGAATTTCCGAAAAAGCGGCTCTGGCTGGACTAAAGGAGAGGGTTTATTTGATGGGGCGCCCGCGCTCTTTTTTCGGGTTTAGAGGAGGGAGGGATACCAAGATGCGATTGGATTTGATTCTCGGAGTAAGGAGTATTGCCGGTTCGGACCTCCGCCGAGAGGGTTTCTTGCGCCAAGTGCAGGGCTGGTCTATCTCGCGTTTGACGCTCGATTGCATGATCTCTATGCTGCTTCATTGTCGGTTGTAAGGGGACGTATTTTATTGTCTCCGAAGGACAAATCGGGGAGATGATTGTCAATTGTGAGGAATGTTTCAGATTTTTTTTCAACAAACGTCCTTGATTTTTGGTGCTTGGAAGATGTTTAAAAATATATAACATATAGGAAGATAAATACAAACTCCGGAATAAGACCTGTCTCTAACAAAATTTCTTGTTGCTCTATGATTACAATACCGAAAAGTGATTCGATTCGTTAGGATGGTTTTTCAATGCAAAAGTGAACCGTAACTCAGACGTATCTAAAAATTTCTTCGAGAACATCATCAAGAAATTTTCCAACACATTGTTGAATTTCGATATTAGTGTGTGTTCAATTTGAATACTTATCTGTATAATTATTGCTACTGTTACCACCTTACTCTTATACAATGTGCTGATTTTTATTTTTCTTAATGAATTTAAATAAATTTATTATTTTTTACGTTTGTTCAAAAATAATCTAGACAAACTTTAAAAACATTGAAATTTTACGTTGACTGATGGAAACGTGTAAAAGTTGATGTTTTTTATTGGAGCTGTTTTTTTTTTTAGATCATCCACGAGTTTTGGAGTCGGTGATGCAATTCGCCGAACAAACATGGGTCTCGATAAAAATTTCCAATCAAAACAAGCCGTCACTGAACACAAGTTATAAAAAAAAAAAAAAAAAAAAAAAAAAAAAAAACACCAGAGAGAAAAAACGTGTCCAGAAAATACACGAAATTCCATTTGATACTGTAAAATAAAGTTACACGCTCTCTCATTTTCCGAGCGTAAACCGATTCACGTGGGAAAAGCGAAAATCCTAAACTAAGAGGGACAACTAGAACGACCATTTCAAATTTTATTTCAGCACCATTTATATTTAAGATAAATTCTACGAGCAGTTTTTATCTTTTCCTTTTTTAATATAAAACATACGTCTTCCTGAGAGAAATATAATTAAGTAAAGGATAAGAAAATGTGCTTTAATTTGCAAAAAAAAAAAAAAAAAAAAAAAAAAAAAAAAAAGAAGGTAATCTGTTACAACATTGTGTCGAGCTAAAAAATCCGTGTTTATCTCCGGAGCTTAGCAAACTGCACACTCTTTATCCTGAGTTGTTTATGGTTCATTGTTCGTACGGTTTGCAGAATTTCTTTTATTATTTTCGTTGAAACATGAAATATATTCACAAAAGCACGTAACCCGTTACGGTTGATTTTGAGTGTGAGTCACGTAACAAAATAATTTTAGTCTGGAAATAAATAGCAAATCATCATCATACGTGATATATACAGTCTCGGGGTATGGATAAATACGACTGATTTTTCGTTGGCTCCGGGGCAAGGGTATTCGTATCGTGATAAATGGCATTGGCTTAACTCGGGGGATGGAGGTGGTTTTTTTTTTTTTTTTTTCTTTTCTTTTTACTTAGGCTAAAAGCAATTTAGAAGCGGCGATAAGACGAGTCCCGAAAAATATGGAGGCTGGCTCAAGATAAGCCAAGATTTTTACCAGAACCACATTTATTACGCGCTGGCATTCGGGGAAAAAAAAACGATCCATCATAGGTGCTCTTTCACGTGTATGTGTGTGCGAATTTATGTATTTTACAATAAAGTCTCGCTGTTTCACAAATTGTTGGCACTTTTATTACCTTCGCGAGTAATGTTTCTCTTTTTTTTTGTTTATCGATCCAAGGATGTTTCGCGGCTCGAGGGATAAAACACGAAATTCGTGTACACGTGCTATTCTAAATAAACTTTTCACCGTCGAGCAAAATATTCCGAAGTCACGAGGGGGGAAACATTGCTACCTCGACATATTGGCTGGCTGTCAGCTTATTTCCCGACCCAAATACCTTTTTTTTTTTTTTTTTTTAAGAAGAAGGTGGCGCTCGGCGCTTCATCCATACATTTTCGCGACCCAACCCAAATATACCAGAGGCGCACACTCCCACCATCGCTCGATCGGATGGGTTTTTCTCGCAACTCGCTTGGGGTAACGATTCAACCCCCTCCTTCCATACCTGGACACTCGGACAGCTCGAAATCGAAAACAACAAAGGGAACCCCAGCCTCTCTCGTTTAATTAAAATTTTGAGAAGCAAAAAAAAACAAACTCGGCCTCCAGTTAATTTTACTTGCGTGAGTTTTTTTTTTTTTTTGCTCTACCACCACATGTCACGCGTTTCGTGAACTCGCTGTTTCGAGGCACCGTCCAATTATTGGATTTCGATACAAATGCCGTACTCGTTGGACAGGAGAGCCGGTAAGTAAATGCGAGAGCGGATGTTTTAAAAGAGCGAAAGAAGTGCGGAAGGGGAATTGGTTGAAATCGATGTTAAGGGATGACTTGGGGAGTCAAAGGCGGTAAGAGGATAGCTTAATTGGTATTGGCCGGGGGGGAGATCAAAAGAGCACGAAACGCTTTGACGAGTTATGTATGAAGTCTTTATGCACGTGAAATTGGATCGTCAAAGTTTGGGTTTCATTAGCGATGGGCATTAATTTGATCGAATTCCATAACTTTTGAATTTTCCCGTATAATATTCAAGTTCACGGGGCAGGCTGCAGCTCAGCGGTTTTCCCTGAAATTAGTTATTTCAATCGTTCAATTCATTGTTAGTATGCCTATACTTATACTTCGTAACTAGCGTAGTTTGGGACTATCAACCAATTCCATAGAATTACAAAAAAAACCAAACACGAATCTGAGACCACGTTTCATGCCATCGTCATTTTTCAGTTGTTTTTTTGTTATACATGAAAAATAAATAACAACATTAAAGCAATGTTATTTATAGGCTTGTATTTTCCTTATTAAAAGAAAAAAAATTGCGACACGATGAAACACTTTGAGCTTCGTATTCATATTTAACGATCCAACAAACATATTGTACATGTAGTCTCGTCCTTGTGCATTCTACTTTTTTTTTTTTTTTTTTTTGGATTGTCCTGTATTGTTTGGGAGAACAAAAAAGGTAATAGCCGAGGGTCAATAAGCAATAAAATCTAACAAATAACAGAAGCAACAACTAAGCAGAGGGAGAAACAGGATATATCTGGAAAAGGAGGGAAAAGCGCATTTGTATTTTACGACCTACCTCGATACCCCTCGCACACTTTCTCTCTCTTTGTGTACACTACAAATAAGATTGTCCGTGTATGAGTGGCCCCGAAATACACGCACACACACCCTGGCAGAGTAGAGCTGCTCTCTATTTCGGGGGTCCTGGCCGGAGGATCCTTGTTTTACGGTCATCAAACTTTGCGTATGGATTTTTCGCGCTATATACTTGCCAATAACAGAAATAGCCACAGGTCTCATTCGGCGTGCTGATACATTTTCTGGATTCCATGATTAAGTTTTATTTTTATCCTATCGATTAAAATCATGAATTTTCATCACTAGTCCTGTTCTATCAGGGCATCGACTTTAATATTTAATTTTGTAATTTTCATTTTATCAAGTGATATTAGCTATTTTAGGGGTTAAACCATCCAAATAATAAAAGTCACTCGTTATAAATCGTTATTTCGTATTAATAAACGTACGTTAAAAATATTATTGGATTTAGTTAAATTCATAAAACCGATTATAAATTATTTGTGTGATGTGCATTCAAAGCATCATGATATCCTAATAAATTAGATACGATTTCAATAATTGAATTAATTGCTAAAAATGCTGAATGCAAATCTAAGAAAATTTATATAAATACGTATAAATCTAGTATCTTATAACACATGTTATGCAATTATACTTGTTGTCTTTGATAAAAGAGCACAGCTTTTTGTACAAACTTGGACACTTTTTCAATTCGTCGTTACAGACACATTATCCCAATGGAGTGCGGAACAATACTAAAGCCTACAAAATTACGCGAAAAAAGCAACACTAACACACAGACACATCGAAATCCAAAGCGCGACAACGTATCCCAAAAAAGGGGGGTAGGAGAAGAAGGAAGAAGAGATCATGGGCTAGAGCTTGCAAGTACAAGCGAGGAGGCAACGCGGTCGGACTTAATTAACGAGCTCCGATAAGGCCCCACAAACTACGCTGCCGCGAGATACGTCTCTCGCTCGCTCATTTCGGCCGATATAGAGGCGCAGTGCTATATATATATACGCTTGCCACGGCACTCGCCGACTTTCCCCGCAATTACGTGCCGCAGTCGTTTCGGCCTCCTCTCCCCCCCCCGGCAACCGACCACAGTAAAGGCAAGCCCCGCAGTTTTGGATCCACCGAGCCCCAAAATCTACGGATCGACCTTTACCCACATACGAGCGCGTACATGCACCGTACGAGGCCGAGATAGATGCCGTCAGTGGGGAGCTCGCGCGCGTGCAGCCACGTAGCTGCTGTTGCATAATTGATAGGGCATTCTTCATCCTCCCCCTGGCCGGACGTGTAACAGATGTCGGACCGACCCGCGACGGCTTTTGACTAAGGACCCCGGCTGCGAAGAAAAATTAGCTTGGCTTGTTACGTGTATGCGCGAGTGATTAGCTCCCCGGGGTCGCCCGTCGCGGCTGGACGTCCGATCCAGAACGAAAGGATGAATCACTTTTGGAGGGTTGTTTTATCGTTTTTTTTTTTTTTTTTTTTTTTATTTCTTTACAGTTTTTGGTGCGAGGAAATAACTTCACTATTCGGTGAAAAAAATGTGTACTTTCCGCGACCCGTCAGTGCCCCGAGTAATCCGTTTACGTCGAACGAGATGTTCCAAGTTGACGTAAACTCTTCCATCTCTCGTTATGAAACCCATTGTTGAACATTGCTTTCGTACCTAATATACATCATACGATACACTTTCAAAATGTCACGAGCGCAAGTTAGTATACGAGTGATGAAAATCTCTTTTCTTCTGTTCCAGGTGAGTACTAATCCATTCAGCTACTCCAACGGCACGTGATGGGCTGTATGGGCAACGAGATTGCATCGGACGAGGTTAAATTCAAGGTAAAACGACTGACATTCGCGTTGAAACACAATAAAGCTGTTTAAGCTCCCTTTGAGCATGTCGGCCCTTTTTGCCCCGGAGACGGAACTCGTCGTGGAAAGCGAGACTATAATACGTTGCTTTATATAGTCTACCTCGGCGTTTCAGTGCATTTCAATGACAGGCAAAAAAAATTTATTACAGAGAACCAAGCAGTTGTTCTCTCTATCATTGTCTCGTGAATATTCTCGAATTCTGAGGTAAAACGAGTGCGGTGGTGGCGTCAAAGTGAGTTTTCCGTAAAAAACACACACACACAAACCCAATCCCATCGAGAAACGAGTTTCGACGCCGCTAATGACTCTTTGGAAGTGGCTTCTCATTACTTCAATTATTCATCAAGTTTTTGGGACTCGGATGAAAGAGAATTGGAGCACATGCTCGTACGTACCCCCTCCCCCTTCTTCGCGGGTTTGGGAATACATTACGAAGTTGTAATACTCGAGAGTACATTCGTGATTTCGCGGGGGGGGGGGGAAGTTTCCTCGTTTTCAATACCAAGCACTCGAGAGACGCTGGCGAAAGTGCTCCGTTTCTCTCGAAGCTGCAAGGGGAGGCTCCTGTATTTTACGGCGCCGCCTCCCCGTAAACTCGGCTATTTTGAATTCTCCAAGTACGTGTACGTCCCAAATCCACGATGGAAATTTGGGGAGTACCACAACTGTCGAGGTGTACGGAAAAAAAAAATCTGCTTTAATTTCCTCGATGAAAAATACCCGCGCTGGGGACGAAAGACGATAATTAATTCGAAAAGAGATACACCCCCATCCCTCTGATTTTATCCGTATCTCTAGAGTTGTTTTACTTTTTTAGCGCCCGCTCTAATGGCTCCTATTTTTCAGCGGCCCCAGGAGCCTATCTCCTCGACACCCTTCTCGATTACTCGCCCCGTGCCAAATCTCCCTTCGACGTTTTCTCACCTCGGCGCCGCGCTACAATATACTCTCCGCTGTACCCCAATTTGAGATGCGGTTATTCTCGCAAGGGGCCCGAGCTTATCGGCCAATTGCATCCAATATGTTTGAAAGCCTCCCCCCCCCCCCCACTTATACCCCTTTGCGATACAGACCGGCAATTCGGAAATTGTCGTGGAGCAGCCTCCGAATCCCCGCAATCCTCTTGGCTCGGTCCCTTTTGCCTTTGTTTGCCTTTTCTCCCTTTATTTATTTACTCATTTCTTATGCACATTGGGAAGCATTCCGGTTTTTGCATCTCTGTTCCGTCCAGAGCCACCCCAAAAGTCTACAATTACTTTATACTTACTCGATGCGTTTTCAGATTTCGTTGGGCAAACAGTACAAGTGCCTACCAGTAAGTACCGCCGAGTGAGATTGGATTTCTCGGTATCGGTCGACTCTCAGATATCGCGTGTCCAACATCAAATGACGGAGCCGTAGTTGCGCCTCGAAAATTGTGGTTCCCACCGCAAATTGTTCATCAACTTGGTGGCATTCGACTTGCTCCCTCTGATATAGAATGTGCCATTCGATTCGATTAGCCTCGGCCTCTCTGTTTATTACTTTGGCTATATGTGCCCCGGATCCATGCGATTGGAATACATTGTCGATGTCGAACGCCCTGTTGACCTACTTTGGACGCACCGCGTTCGTTAATAAATCCATTTCTCGGGAAACACTGTAACAAATACCAAACGTGTTGAAATAAATGTCACGTTATTGATGTTGTCTTATACAGTTGCTAGATTTTAATGGGATTCATTGCAGTAGCGATTCATCAAGAAAAATGAAACGAAGGAAAAACCAGTAAGTTGCCATTGTCTCGGGACTTTATATTAAATAACCATTTCCCACAAACCTTTCCGATTACGAGTCTCTCCTTGTCAGATATTCCAAGGAAACAAAAAAAATTATTAACAGATTGTAGCTCCACGTAAAACTTTGGCCTCTGCATGGACCAACAAACGAGATGATAAAAATCCCAAAATAACTTTCTCTAATGGAATAAAAAATTCCTCGGTCATCTCCTGCTCGTATTCGATTTCCGTGTATTTTCCGAAAATGGTTGTACGGAAAAATGTTCTCGACTAATATCTAGGTATGTCACGAGAAGAGCACTTTACCGCGTGATGGCAAAACAAATAGTATAAGTTGTCCGGTCTAGTTATGAGAGTACATAGAGGCTACGGGCACGCGCGTCTTGGAACAACTTTTGGAACTTGCAGACCCTCGCGATGACGATCGTTCGGATACTAAGTGCCGAATCACTATTGATCCTTCCTCCTCCTTTTATGGGGATACAATACGATAGACACGTTGTCTATTCTTACTAAAAGGAAAAAAAACTACGATCAACTGATTGAAATAATTATTGTACCTTCTGACGTATTAAAAAATAATAATTTGATTGCCATTATCGGTCAGCAATCTGCCGTGCGTCCTTATGAATCACGTATATAGGAAATCGCAAAGAAGATCGAAAAGAAGTTCTTCCAATGAGCCTGAAATCGGTAGGCCTGCTTAAGCCCATGATGTTTGCGGTCCGGCGAGTTGTGAGGCAAAAATAGCCAGCCAACCGCGGCTGCTGAATTTAATTGGCCTATGGATGGTACCGGAGCGCCTCTCCCGAGTAAGCTGCCATCCCTCTCTGTCCCACCCGCGATCCACTCCCATTACTGTTGCCGGTGAATAACAAAGATTTATATAAATTCAGCGGTACACAGAGATACATGTGTACAGGAGAATTTTGACGTGGCCGTGGCGCCAGGCAGCACGGCCACTTTAATGAATTTCGCGTGGGTTAATCTGCCTCCTCTTCCCACCGGCCGCGGAATGTTGCCAGGAAATTTTGTACCTTTATTTCTCTCTCCTCCCTCGGAAAAAAAAACTCATGAAATGTTTCTTGTCTCAGAATCGCGCACTTTAGACTTGCAGCTGCAATTTCGTAAAAGCTCGAATTTCGTACTGTATTTTTCAACATCATTTGCTAAAACAATCGTGAAGTGTAATGGAATAATTTTGTAATAGAAATCTGTCAGTTTCTTTTTTTTTATTGGAGGTACGAAAAAAAAAAAAAAAAGTTATTAAGTGAGTGTCGGTTTTGACAAGATTCCAAGTCGAACAGGCCTTGGGAATCACGTTCTCGGAAAAAATCTCTAAATCTATTTCCAAACACCCCATGTCCAAATAACGGAGTTTCGTTGAATAATTTATATTTCTGGGTCAACAGTTCGACGTGAGACGCGAGGCTACAAGCTACTAATTGTTTTTCCATCCCGGTAAGCTCGAATGAAAAAAAAAAAAAATAAAAACCTGCAGCTCCCCCCAAGGGTATTTCGATACCGCACTCGAGTCTGGAATTCTTACGATTAAACAATCAAACGGAAAGACAATCGAGAATTAATAACTTGGCTCGGAATTTCACGGAATGTTTTCACAAAAAATACCGGAAAGTCCTAGTCAGCAGTCGAACAAAATCCCCGGGGGGGAGCTGTACACCGCGCCACCTCTTTGAGGGCCGATGATTATTATTATTTCTTTGAAAAATATCCGGCTGCGTTTCTGGACGACTGCCAAGACGTCTTGTTGACTCAAGACGGAATACCTGCTGCCGAGGCAGATAAGCTGGTGGCTGCCTGATACGTATAACGCATGCATGGTACAATTAATTTTTCACCCCTTGACTCACTCCTTTCGTTGTCATTGCTCTTGTATTAAATTATTCCGTATCGGCATGAAATTATCTTGGACAGCTTAGTTTGTCCCTGAAATATTTACAGCGGAGGAAAAAAGATAAATTACGTGGTTAGTATCGTTAGCACTTGATCATTAAAGCACAATGAAGAGCGTACGCGTGAAATTATGGTGTACTTTGGCCGGACCATCATTTGATTCCCATCCAATTTCACGACTTCCATCATACGTAATATTCACAAGGGTTTTTCCATTCCCTCCGTACACCGCGTTCGATCGTGACGGGTACAAACGCCAAGCTGTGAGCTGGTGATTCCGCAGAAAGGACGTCGTTTTTCTCGGACGCGCGTGGCAGATGCTGCACCTCGAGAGTAGCAATATTGTATTCCAAGTGGCTCGGGGACGTCCGACGTCAATAAGCGCCCGGCCGGCAAATGCATTTCTTATGTTATTTTACGCGGACGGTGCGGTGAAAGACTTCCTCTGCTGGACATCGCGAAATACAATGGAAAAGTGAGAGGAGAAAAAAACTGATGGAAAATTCAATCGTCGAAGTGTACGAAAAGCTTAGTCGATAGACAAGTCGCGGGTAAGGACGCAAAATAACAATCCAACCGTGATGTTTTGTAGATTAGGTATGTTCTGGCTTGTTACCGTCAAAAGCTTGGAATGCCGTCTCGTAAATGTAAAAAAAAAGAAACTATAAGCTTCAAATTTACTTACAAAATATAATAGTTACGTACATTTCTCAGATGTTTTCCTCATTTATGCGAACATCAATATTACTCTTGGCTTGTATAATAAATTATGCTGCATTGAAAAATAATACAATTTAAATCCAGTTGATGGAGCCATTATTTCACCCGAGAAGCGATTTCATGATAAAAATATTTCACGAGTCAAAACAATTCTGAGAGAAAACTCCTATTCACTCAAATTAGACATCATCTGTACAAGTGGTATATTCGTTGTATCAAATATTTGATTTTTTTTTTTTTTTGGTTAATGATCCTCATAACACTTTACATCATACACTTAACAGTCGCCACGATGCCACTTATACGAAGCTTGTTACGTATGAAAAAATTGAAACATAAATTGCTAATCTCGCGGGAAAATATGGGATATAAGCTCGAGCGATCGACTTTTTTTTATGGGTAACAAAAGCCATGTTCTCGCGAGGGGCCAATAACTTCCGACTCCAAGTCCTCGTAATGCTGTTAAACCTTACCACGCGCACAGAGACATCACGAATTCTGGTTGAGCTCGAGCTTTGCACGTCGAATGAAAGCTCCACGGGCGGGAAAAGTAATCAAATCCCCGGGACAGAATAATACCCCTCGTCGATTCACCGTCTCTCTCTCTCTCTCTGCGGATGAAACGTCCTTCCGTCACTTTTGACGCGACGCTGATGAAACGGCGCTTCCACGTTTTGGCAAAAATTAAAATCCGTACGCGTTTTTTTCGAAAAATCAAATGGGAGGTTGACGAGCAAATAGTACGGTTTATCACAAGCGACATTTTTGTAAATCTTCCGTCATAAAGTATAGCGGTCGAGTTTCGTTCGTTACCGCGTGTCGCGTCTTCAGTACAATTTTTTTTTTTTCCAACCGTCGTGTCAAGTGTTGCCTCAGCGTGCACTCGGAGCCGCACACGCTGCCACTCCCGCGCGACGTAATTGCATTTTCGACGCCACGAGACCGTTAGCCACCGTCGCTAGGCTGGCTTGCCGCTTCTTCTCTCGTTTCTAGCCTCCATTTGGAATTAAATAACTCACGCGCGAGCTCGTGCATATAGGTACGCGCTTTACCTTGTCCACGATGATCATCTTCTCTCGCTCGTTTTACCTCTACGATGATTGACGCTTTTGCTGAGCAATTCAAAAATAAATTTGATCTCTTGGAGCATCAAAAAAAAAAAATTAATTGGTTAATCATGAGAACTCCAACGTGCCGCTAAAATGGTTGAATAATTTTTTTTTTTAAATATATTTTGTTTGTAAATGAAATAACTTTTTACAAATTGCTGGCAGTTAAGTATGTTATTTGAAAACAAAAGAGTGATATGGTACTCTCGGTTGTGTAAGCACCATCACTCTGTATAATACCCTTTAAACCCCACTTTGAATACAAACCTCTGCTCCGTCGAGTAACAAAAAGAGTAATTGTTACCACTGCGCCACTCGTGTATACCACACACTTCTTCAAACAAAAAGGGGGGGGGGTTAGTCTTCAGCACCTATTGCTTTCGTTTATTTGTCAGAGCCACCGATTTCTCGCGCCTGCGATGAGGAAAAAGGCGAGCCCTATATCTTTCCGCTCTGAAAAGTTTACCCCACGCATGGATCGAGAGTTGGGCACGCGCGTGCCACCTCGTCGTCGTCTAAACGTCGCCGCTGCTGCGCGTGTATTTATCTAACTCCCGAGCTCTTTTTCCCCTCCGTCCGTACATACGAAACAACCTCGAGCGCGCACTTTGTACATTTATTTACCTTCGGAGCCCCACTTCTTTTCGCTTCTTTATTTTTATTTCCCGCGCTAGCGTTTAGTTTTCTCTCTTTGCGCGCGGGTATACGTGGAAAAAAAAGGCTATCTGAAAATAGAGATGGTGCGATCGGTACGTGTGTGTACGTATATAAACAGACACACGCGCACATAGCAGGCAAGTGCGCGGTAACGGGATTAACGACAGCGAGTCGAGCTTTGTTTGGCCCTTTGGGATGCAGATCCCAAAGTGTGTACCTACTGTTTTAAAAAACTGGTTACACGCTCATCTTTTTTTTCCTCCCCCCTATACCTATCCGGGTGAAACTTTATTTCGGGGGCTTTTACGCGATGTTTTTTGCCGTTTCTACTGGATTTATGGGCTTTTGCTGGCATGCGTGACAAAGTTGATGGCGAAAAGGTTAATCAGATCCACGAGTTTTTTCATTTTTTCCGTGTACGAAGAGCCCGAGTTTTCGTGTTTTCATTCAACCGCTCGACGATGTAAGGACTAAGATATGGATACATCGAGGCGATAAATCTCGTAAAGCTCGAATGGAATCTCAAACAGCACACCGGAGCGCACTCGCCTGCAGCTGCCATAAAAGATCCTTTCGCCCTCAAAGCTGATCCGATCGAGTTCGCAAAGCTGGATTTCAGTTTATTTACTTGGAATTAAAGAAAGAGGGGGGAGGGACGAAGGAGAAAGTTGGGATGGCCGATCGGGAGGCTTGATCCCCAGCCGTGATTGCACCAACCCCCTCGGGGATGTAGCGATCGCGTGAATTAACATCCTTTCACTCGCCGCGAACGACGCTGCCTCTCTTTGCCCCAAGCAAACGAATCGCTCCTTGTCTCCCTTCCCCTCTTGACATCTGGGTTCTTTTCTCGTTTTAATTGGTCGATCGCTCGTTTGAATTGCCCTTACAAGTTGTTTTTTTTTTTTTTTTTTTTTTTCTTTTTCGTGTCACTTGTGTAAAATATTTTGCTTTTCTTTGAAACTTGAGACCTGATGGATGGAAAATCTCCTTTCGACTCGACTCCACCACAGGATTGCCTTGGATTAATCGTCCATTTTCTAGTTGATTTCTAATTGAAAAATTAATTTTCCCCGGTAAATCACATTACTTCTTACTCAAGTATGAGAATGTATATTCATTGAAAGAAAGCACATATTGTCGGCGCATCACTTCGAACCAGCGGTCCCGCCTGTACAGCCGAAGGAGTGCAAATTCAGCTTCGCGTAGGTGTATATCTCATTCGGAGCCAGAGAGCGCCCGTCACCGACACACTCACGGGCACGTGCGTTGCGTATCGCATTTCCGGAAGCGCAAACAATTCGCGTAGCCCATTTGCCGTGCCGCGCTACGTGTGTGTATACACACCGTACACGGCTGTGCTCAATTGGATTCCTTTCAGCGGTGCTCGGTATCGCTGTTGCCCTCCTACACCCCGTGACTTATTTGCCTTTCCTTTTTCCCTCGGTTGAATGTTAACGTCAGCTGTCCTCCGTATGATTGACTGCTGGTAATGCGATTTCTTGCGCCTTTCACGAGAACCGTGTGCATATATATAGACGCGCTACTATTTGCCTGGGAATCATCGAGAATTCATAATATATTGGTAAAAAGGGTGTTTTGAATAGCAAAGCTTTTCTGCCTTTGAGCGCGCACGGTTGGCTGCGTCAGTTTCGTAAAAATCGTTTGAGCGAAAAACTACAGCAATCCAAGCCAACGCGATTCGATGTCGAAGCTCTCACTTTAATGAATAAACAAACCGATTCGTTGGCTGTCGATGAAAAACGTAAAATATAAAAAAAAAAACGTACATCCCCCCACACACACAAGCATATCGATATTTATTCTTTAAATGCACGCGGATTTTCAGCGAGAAGTGAAAAACATATATATTCATTCACTTAACTTTACGAGCCGTACAAAAGTTTAATGTATACGTGCATGTAGGAAGCACGGCGGAAGAGAGAAAATTGCGCAAACAACGTTGGCGCGTCCGGTATAATGAATTGATCGAAGGCCACCCCATCCCTGATCGGTCAGCGAACTTCCTGCTGATAGCGAATTTACGATGTGATGCATAGTTTATTAATGGCTCATCCCTGAAACTTTAATTTTTGCCCCTCGTATCTGCGAGATAATGGATTGTGTGTATACCAACGGATCCTATATTTTGCAATAAGTGTTTGCACTGTAAATACGATCGGTTTGACAGGTACTTATATTTTATCAACTCCTGTCGATGACTTTTGAACAGTGCAAAACTATATGTTTCAATAGAGGATTTTTTATTTTCGTTTTTACTAGTCCCATAAAGCAGAACAAACAAGGGCGATCGAAGCTTAAACCACATCGGAACTTCCCCCCCACATCAAGTCGATTATTGTGGTCCCGTATGCCAACTATAAATGCAAGACTGGTGCGTCTTGGAAATGCCTGCGAGACACGCGAGGTATGCTTTGATAACGACAAGAGCATTTGGTACTTGGATTGATGATGCTGTGTGCGTATTGTACATTCCACATGGGCCACGCGATGGTATATTAATGCTGTATTTATAGGGAAATAAGTGACGTGCTCGAGTATAAAGGTGTAGTAAATTTGCCCGTTAAAATTGGCTGTGCAAGATTTTTGTAGGGATTATTGTTATCGGGTCGTTGTTCGATGAAGTACGTAATGCACATGACAAAGTAATAAATTAGAAGAATGAGTTTGTGCCCTAGTTATGCTAATATTGCTTAATAGCCACTATGAAAACACATGAAACAAACGGAGCAGCTAAATTTTAATAGGAAAAGATGATTCGCAGGCATTCATATGATTACAAGTAGTACGAAGCGCGTTTGGTCAGACATGGCGTTAACGTGTATTTTAAAAATCATCCAAGTGCCAAGTTGTGTGAAACGAATCTTTTCACAATAGAGAAAGTGATAAGGATCCATTTAAACCATTTGCTTTTTAAAGAATCGATAACTTTGCTCGAGGAGTATATGGAAAATACACACCGACGATATCACCGAGCGATAAAGTCGAAACACATACATGAGAGATGGAGTAAGAAAAGGCAGAAAGAAAAAAAGGAAGGAGGAAGTGGAAAGAATGTAAAATGCAAATATGCGCGTGGCAAATTTTACTCTACGCTATTACCTCCTGGAACTTTCTTCGAGTCTCTTTAATACATATACGCTCTCTCTCTCTCTCTCCCTCTCGAAGGAAGAGGAGGAGGATCCTTTGTCAAACGGGCAACCGACTTGCTTTTTTACTCTTTGGCGAAATTATTCATGCAGCAGCGAGAGTCGTCCCTCGGAGGTGAGGTAGGTGGCATATTTATGCATATTTTTGTTCTTAGCTCGAGCAGTGCACCCCCCTGTGCAGCGCGGATTTCTTTGGCGTAGCTGGTTTTTGCGATAGAGTTTGGGAAACTTCTTTTTCGCGCAGCCGATACTGTGGGCATTAAAGATTTCGATTTGGAAGTTTCCTTTTCACTTCAATGGTTTTCACGCTTGTCCTGCCCGTGATATTTTGTATAGGATAGGAGTACGGGAAAGTGGATGTTCAATCCGATGCGTGAACTTTTCCGATGGATGTGACGTTATAGAGACAGTCGGAACCGGAGCAAAAGAAAAATAGACGAGCAAATTTCTGTTAACGAGAAGCACATTTCATCAACATTAGTTACGTTGTTTGGTTTAAACAGGGTTTCATCAGTGTATTTTTACACAAAATTTCTATGAAGCTGCAAAAGAGTTGAAAAATTGAATAGCTAATATTTTTTTCTGCATCAGTTTTATCACGTAATCATAATCAATTAAACAAGACAGTACCGAGTCTCGATGCACATCCGTGATATTCCTCTCTATTCAAAAGGTATACATAAGAGCTTGTTATGCCTTGGAAACAGTGAAAAACAAACAATATCTCGCTGGCCTCTTGGCCTTTTCTGTAAACGAGTTTCTGTAAATAAAGCAAGGGTGCATTATGCAAACCAATTGAGCACCCGAGCCTGGAATTGCACGGACAAGGTGAGTGGGGGGCAAAGTCGACGAGGCTTTTTAAAAGGCTCTTCTCTTGATGAAGAGCCGGTCCGCAATCGTCGAGCGCAATAGAGAGGCCATAGCCCTTTGATATAAGAGAAACGAACAGAACGGCAAGTGGAGGCTGAAAAACGAGGACAGAGCGAAAACTCTCCGGATGAGCGATTGCGCCGCTTAAAAATTAACCCGTCGCTCGGGAGGTGTGGATTATTTTTTCATTCGGGAGAAAAGGGGTTTACTTATCGTGCGAGGCTGCTGAAATTTTCAAGAGGAATAACGGAGTGGTCGTAAAAATGAACCGGAGAGCCGGGAAAAGAGGATGCAAGCAACGCAACCTCGAGATTTACTTTGTCGAGATTAGAGAGTGCATAACAAGTGGACCGTAGAAATGATTAAATAATTTTCCTTTTTTTTTTTTTACTTTTGGGGACACGATCTCTCCGAGACAATGAGTAAGGGAAACATCGAGCCGATTTTCGTAAACAATGTACTCAATTAGTAACTTCTTTGTGCGAGCAGCACGACTCAACCGAAAGCTCATCACCGATGCCCTTTGTTCGGCTTTTGACCTAATTTCTATAGCTTACACGCATCGGAGCAAGATGAGTGCGAATTGTTAAAAGGGAGCATTGTTTTGGACTTTGAGGGAAAGTTATAATTGTGCTTTGTAAATAAATTATCATTCCAAAGGCTCCGGTTCACATATTTATGCTCCTCCTTTCTTCTAATCAGTCGAATCACGCGACGACCGATTTCGCTTACAACCCCCAAACAATTATTACACTCACGGAACCTTTTTTTCCATTTTCTTTTCACGTGACAGAAAAAAAAGGGAAGAAAAAAAAACAACAGAGGGAGAAGAGAACACAGTCAATAACTCTTGGTACACGTGGGCGCGAGTGTGTGTTAACCAAGCAAAGGCTGCACATGCGCCAGAGAGAGAGCCCGAGGAGCATCTTTATCTTCTCCTGGGGGTGCGATTAGCTCTGATTTACCTCCGCTCGTGTACACCGGCAGCAAAGCCAGAAGTGACTCGTGTGCGTGGGCAGGCAGGCAAGCGCAAGGCGTTGCCGAGCTATCAGAAATTGCCATCCCGAGGAAGAGGATTAATGGCTGGCTGATATTTATGCCTCCTGAAGGAGCGCGGCTCATTGCCGGAGCAGAGGCGATACAACGAAGGAGCTTGTGCCCCGCTTTTTTCCCGCTCGTGTGTGGGTGACTCCCTTGACTGCTCCCTCTTCCTCTGTACTCCGAGGCGGGATCTTACGTCCTCTTGGGTGACGTGGAGCATCTATGGATTATTTGCCCTTCCAATGCTTGTGGAGGGTTGTCGGCAATTGTTTTCGTTCTCACTGAAATTCATCGGGGAGATCAGTGTGCACCTAACAAAATAATCAATTTGATGCACGGGTGCGTGAAAAAATCTTTCAGCCTTGCCACGCTCTGAAATTGGCTCATCCAATTCCACTTGGCCTGTTCTCGTTACACTTTAGTTGGGAAAAAAAAGAGAAAAGACGGGAGAAAAGAAAGGCGCTCTGCCTTACCGGGTCATCCTCGTATCATTAAATTTTACCAAAAAAGCACCTGATGCACTTGAACTCCCGAGCGAGGAATTTTCGGACACGCTTTTTCTTCTTCTTGTTTTTCAGCAGTATTGCGCTCTTTTTTTGTTCCCTGCACTGTATAGCTATTTCTCTTGTTTCCCGGGTCTTTAATACACCGAGCACTCGAGCGGATGGACGTCGTGTGTCTGCTGCCCTACGTACTCAGTCGTGAATGACCGGGAGCCTTATTCCACTTTTCCAGCAAGGAATGAGAAATAACATGGAGGAATGAAAACATTTGAAAGAGCCGGGAAAAAGAAAAAAAAAAAAAAAAAAAAAAAAAAACGCGTGACGGTAGCTGTACGTGCGGAACGGAGAAAAAAATGTGGAGTGATGAGAAATAAGACGCGCGCGAGGATACGCTGGATTATAAGGGCGAAAAACACGTGCAAGTGGCGCAGGAAAACCCCGAGTGCTTTTGGAAATCTAATTTCTTGGGATACGTGTGGGGGAGTATTTGTGCTCGATCTAGGCTAAATATGCGCTACGAACTTTATTCCGTTAGAGCTCGTTGATGACGTGCGCGCGTTAAGGTGGGCGAAAACGTTTAAAGAAAAAATGTATTTTAAAATTTAAACGCGAGTCCACGTGTGCTTGGATCGAGGAAAATTAAAAATAATTATTTTTTTGTCCCCTGTTCAAAAGAGAAAAAAATAGGGAGAAAATCACCGTCAGCTGCACGATTAACAAACGCGAAAGAAAAGCTCTGCGTGCCCTCGACTTTGTAGCTCCTTTAACTTTTCTCTGCCTTTCTTTCTACCTCTCGTCCGATGTGTGCGCACCACTCGAGAGGCTCGTGAGTTTTTCCAAGTCTCCATTAGGATTAATTAGAGACACAAAAGATATCCACTTGAAACGAAAGAAGGAAAAGAAAGAGAGAGGAATAAAATAAAAAAAATAAAAAATGTCAGAAACAAGTGCGACACTCAGACATTCGTTCACGAGTGACAGCTTATCTCGGAGGCGCATAAATAACTCATCCTCCACGAGCAGGTAAAAGTGCTGCATACTAACAAGCAACAGCAAAAGCTGTACGGCTACGGTGTTTTCACCAATTTTTCCGTGCAAGTCAGGCAAGTCCTCGAGATAGCTTCTTTTTTTTTTTAACTTTTCGTCGCAATCATCATCGACAAAACAGTACGTCTTTTGACCTCCGTTCAAATAAAATGAATAAAAAGGAAAAACTAACAGCTCTTAAATTCAATCGCCTTATCTCTTCCCCGAGATGGGAAATATCTTCCAAAACTATTTTACTTTTCGAGAGGCATGCTTGTTTTTACGGAGGAACGTAACTAGGTCACAGAGATACAATTATCCCACGTGTACGCTTAAATTACGCCGTTATGCATAGTACGTATTATTTTTTGATTTTCAGCGATCGAAAATACGAGATCGTTTGTTCGCAGTGACAGAGCTCTGCAGCCGCGTTTGATTTACTTTGCGAAGCATAACTTTTCGATTATTACATTATCTCAATGGCAGAGACCCGATGTGCTGCGTTTACTTTTGGATCGTTTCGACATTCCACTGTATTATGCGAATGTGATTTATGCTTTTGTTGCTGCTCGTGTTACGAGCAAGGATTCAATTTATTCTCGGCTGGCTTTTGCCCGGAAATTCGTCATTCATCGAAATATCACAGTTTTGGTAATTACTACTTTTAAACGCGTACGTATGTAATTTTGACGTGTTCAGTCTGTTATCAATTTACCCATTTAGTATTGTTACTCGATTTGGCAGATAATCAAGTTGTTGATGATTACCACAAAAAAAGTAATTTGATCCTGTTTAATTACGTCACTCACTGTACACCATTAAATATTTAAATTACCCATTTTGTCGTCCGTGATTACCAACCTGTGAGTAAACGTTTATCGATGAAAAATGTAAGCAGTAGGTCTATCTCTCTTCCATCTTTAAAAAAGCTTGTAACCTCCACTTTCAAAAGTTTTTTTTCCTATATCTTTCTTTCGCAAGGCCTTGGCTCAAACAAGACATCAAACCTGCCCCTTTAATCACACAATAACAGTTAAACTACAGAAAAACTCATAAAAGTACGTATGATGTCCAGCAGCGAGTATACGATTTTTTTCATGTATTCAAGCTACGGCATCTTAAAAGGTTATATGTTTATATTTTCGTTATAAAATAAAAAACTAAAGGTTTGATATCAGTGATCAGATGTACAATCGACCAGTAAATCTAGAACACAAATAACTTCACGCCTAATAGAGTTTTTAGTTATTGATCATAGCAATTTTGTAAATAAGTAGTACAAGTCAACCAATGGTCAGACATACCCTACTTGTTGGTAGCAATATCTTGGGATTCAATATTTTTATGACAATTTACTTGTCACGAACAGAGTCCTCAAGTATCATCAACTTAAGTCATATAGTTTTTTTATTACCAATTATATATAAGTAGTTACGAAAAAAAGTAGTACAAGTCATGCTACGATCAGACGATGAAAAATACGTACTTATCGTGTCGACGAATCTTAAGATTTATTTTACCGACTTTACGATACTACAGTTCTATTTCTCTTAATTGTTTCCAAGTCATCGTCTGACCATTATCGATCTATACTACTTGTCATTTGAGCTCTTGCTCTATTCCCAGAAAAACTCCAACAAAACGTACACTTTTACCGACATTCAGTTCCAATTCATGGCGCATCTATCGTTGTTTTTTCACGCACTAATGATAAAAACAGAGCAACAGCAGCTACAGTAATATAACTCTGACACATCACGACCTTAAAAGAAGCGGAAAGAGGCAGGAGCCCTTCCAATATCCCCAATAAAGCTATCGTCAGAGGATTCTCGCTCGAAAGTTTCTCCACTTCTCTTCCTCACCCTCTTCTTCTGGAAACAGCGAGCAGGAATGTTACGCTGGCGAACCGATGTACCGTTATATAGGTGCTTGTATCACGCCGAGCGAGTGACCGAGTTCACATGCCGGAGCACATTTTCCAAAGTAGGAGATGGGCAGCCTGTATTCACCGCTCCGGCGAAAAGTTGGCAGTGCTTTCGCGGACTGGCGCAGAGAACCTCTGTAGAGGGGGTGATTTCACGCGAGCGGAGCCTAGTCCTGGTAATACATGTACAGAGAGAATCGAGGGCTCTCGGCACTTCCGGCTTCCGGTGCTCTAGCGCTGATATGCTGCTGTACTGCTGGCGGGCCCGATCGAATCTCCCAATGGAGCCGTACTCGGAACTCCACGGCTTCTCTCTGCGACGTTTTGATTTTTTTTTATTTTACAAAAATAAGGCTGGATAGAGGGGGTGAATGACAAAGGGGCGCTGAACGTGGATTTCATTATTAACGCAGGTGTAATAAATCGGTATACCGTATGATTCGCGTTTTCGTTATTGAATCTTTGAAAGCACATTATTTTCGTGGCTTGCATAAACGACTTGTTATTTATATTTGTTTGATAGCAGCGTTACAATTTTCGTTGAATTTCGCTGTTGTTCGTTATTAAAATTTTTACCCCTACTGGCGGAGAAAAATTTAATTCTGGAAATTCGTTTGAATTCGGGAAAACTTCGTTGAGCACGTTATCAATCATAAAATCACCAGAATTTCCACTCACACTGTTTAAACGGGATACAAAAATTTCATTTCATAAAATTCGATACTTGAAATCGTATATGGGTGTGAAAGCTAAAAAAAAAACTTTGAAAATGTCCAAACATCACGCTTCATACCACCATCACGTAAATCGAAATAAAAAAATCGACTTTAACAGTATAAAATGAATCACCAAAAGAAGAACCAACGTATCCGTTTTCAATTACCAAAACGCAGCAGCGTTTGGCCTTAACGAACACCCAACGAAACAGAACACAAATATAAGAACGCAATGGTATCAAAAAAGCAGAAACGACTGACGTGATCAAGCGACGCGACGAGTTGAGAGTAAATATACAACTGCAAAGCACTAATCCTCCGAGCTTTTGTCTCGCTGCAGCTTGGATAGGTCTCTGGACAGATAATCCTCTCGATCGATGCGCGAGCCCCTTTTCCCCATACAATCAATTATTTTACCATACATTTGGTACGCATAAAAGCTCACGAGGCCCACGCCAGTTGATCGTTCCCTAATACACGAATTCACATCGAAAATCGCTTCGCCTCTCGCTTCAGTTGCTATTACGGTTAAATAGCCAAAACGCCAGCTCTACGCTTGTTAACGTTGTATTTTTTCGCTCAAGTGAAGGATTTGTAATTTTAAAAAGAGTAGCGTCATAATCTCACTTTTAAAAAACTTTGTAGAGCTTTTGAAACTGTCGCGTTTTGCTGTTTTTCCGTTTATATAACTCGAAAGCCGCTAGAGCAACGTTTGACGATATTAAGCCGCTCACCCCCCGATTTCAGCCCTTCCGACTCGGCTTCGAGTCCAAAACGCGTGAATAAAGCCAAACGCGACCTGTTTCGCAAATTGCTCCCTTTAGTCCCATTAACGCAACGACAAACAGCGCATTAACTCCCCAAAACTCGCAATCAACGACCGACAATGGCAACTCCGCGTCCATCTAATCATCGCCACGCTTCGGCGCTACGAGCACAAGCGTCGCGGGCCAAAATATCGAATCAGCCGGAACTAGGCGCTTTACGAGCAAGTTGCCGGTGAGCGTTCCAATAAGAGGCGGCCCCCTTATTATGAAACTTTCGCACTCCACGCGCTCACGGGACCCATTACACGCAACAACAACAAAAGCAGTGACAACTCGCCGCATATGCTCACCTATCGATCCGAGTTTGCGTCACAGTAGCCAGAAGCTTGGCAAGTGTCCCTCCCCACCTCGGACGCGGAAAGAGGAGCACTTTGGACTATATGCAAAATCTTGAGCCAACCGAGCTTTCGTCTCCTTCCGGAATTTTTTTTTTTTTCATCGAAAAAAGATCTCTGCCGATGTGACTTTAGGCAGGCCGGCCTCTTTTTTGCTCCTACGAAATTTCGACTGATTTAATCAAATTATCCGTAAAGGGTGGCTTTCAAATTAAGCATCGTTTCTCATTTCACGGCTTGATAATGAACTGGACGACCGTGTCGATATTAATTAGCGAGGCGCGCGTTAATTAACCGTCGACCCGAAATTCAACTGGGCGCGTCGCTACACTGCTACCGTGGCATATTGTTGCTTTGGATTCCCGAGTACGGGTTTTCCTGGAAAAATACACGAAGGCACGGATCGAAGAGTGAGAATTAATCGTAAACTTTTTCCCCACCGAGTTGCAGTAGAGCATCTTCTGGGGTGCGAATGGATGCCGAATGGGCAGTAAAAGCCAAAAAGAAAAGGACGAACGAGCCGGGCGAGCGCGAGTTATACGACTGCGAGGCTGTAAACGCGTGTACGGACGGACGCGCGTGTTACTTTGAAAACCACGGCTCGCGAGGCAGTTACCTTTGGTGTATAACGTACTTGTGTGTACGTACGCACCCGTGCATATTGACGAGGGGGTTGTTGATGGAGCACCGAGCTTGGAAAGGGCGCTCGCACTTTTTTTTTTATGGCTTCATTTACAACTTGAGGAAACGCACGGGCGCTTGAATTTTTCACGCCAAGCGTGTTCGTGTGGGAACGAAATAAAGAAAACTTTTTCCCCCACGGTGTTTTGCGACCCGACGTATATAAACTCACGTGCCTCGGAGATTTACGTCTCCTTACGGCTGTGGGGCTTACGAATCAAGTTACACCAGCAGCTCTTCTCGACAGTATTGCTCACGGTCTGGTGGCTCTATGGGTCGGCTGAATGTATGAGAGGTCGAGTAGAACAATTACGGGTCAGCGTGACGAGCCGACGTTAACTCATATTTGCCCTCACTTCGGCAGGTTTCGGTATTTTTGCTTTTTTACATCGTCATTGGGAGTTATTGGGGTGGTACGTCTGAAACTCAAAATTAAATGAAATAGCAAACGCACTCGCGTGTACAGTGCCATCGACGGATTTTCCACGGACTGCTGCGTGGTTTTTTGTTTCTTTTACTTTTCCGTTGACCAGAGGCACGATTGTACACCGTCCAAGTTTAACGCCAACGAAATAAGGGGGGGCAGGAGCATCACGCCCGAGAAACAGAAAGGCAGTGACTAAATTCTCCCGTGAAATCCAAGTGCGTGTGCCGGCTGTTTAGGTACGTGCGACGAATGCAGTAGCTCCGTGCCCATCCCAAGCTGGATGTCTCTCTATCCATTCTCTTCGCGAGCACGTGTCGGTGCGCTCGGTGGCCGATTTCCCAGCGCAGCCGGGCCATTAACCTCGATCTATGATGCCTTTTTCCCCGTATGAGAATGGAATACGTGTGTCCACCCCGACGGAGCAAATGGAAATAAAAAAGAGGTATACTCGCAGTCCTACCACGGTAGTTGAGGGGGGGGGGAGCCTCGAGCGATGGAGCGTCGTATAAACGCGGAGGAAGAGCAAGGAGATGCAATTAGGGGCGATTAGGGCGGATGCAGCTGTACGTCTTACGGGGAAGGGTGGTCGCTGCGGACACGCGACTCCCCCGAGATCTATGGGAGATATTACTCTCCGGAGAAACGGAGAGTGAAAAATTCATGACGAGTGTGTTTTTTTACTGAAAAATGACCATAAGACCGGCGTTTTGTGTATGTGTGTGTGTGTCGATCAAACGTTGTAGTGTACACTCGGCGAGGGCTTGTACCAACGGTCCTAGGGCCAAGGCAATCACTCCGTGTTTGCAAACTGCTGAACATAGGAACAAAGTTGTCACGCTCGGCGAAACTTGGAGAGCCCTCGAGCGAAATTCACTGGACGAAGGGGGAACCTTCGACTCCAAGTCAAACGAATCGGTATTATTTCAAGCTCGGGAAGTTCCTCTTCTATTTTTTGGGGTAAAAAATAAACTGTAGCACCACAGCAGCAACAGGACAAAAACTGTTGCTTGTGATACCAAAACGATTTTAATCCATGGAATCTTTTCAGTATACAAGAGAGAGTGCCCGCGTACTTTCTTTTAATTTGGTTGATTATTTTCGCTCTGGCCCTCTTCGTCGTTGCTACTCAGTTTGTGATCAACGAAGGCAATAAACCCCATCGCGCAGAGTTCGTTTATTTACCGGCAGGAGCGCGAACGGGGGCTCCAACTGTTTAGCTCGCAACATAAGAGGGGGGGGGGGAAAGGGACATTGGTGCCTTTGTGGGGCGCATTAATCGCGTCCGAAGTAATTTTATCACAGCTGGGTGCCGAGACTCCGTCGCCTTTCTTCCCGGCTCCCTTTTTCCTTTCCACCCTCCTTTTTCCGCTGGACCGGAAAGCTCGCGATTATACGGCAAGGCCCCTTGCCGGAACAATGGGGCAAATGTTTTCACTAATCTCCCTCCCTGAGTTTTCCGTAACTCCCTTCGACCGGATTCAATTTGTACGCTTTTCTTTCAGTGATTTTCCCCTCCCCCCACTTTTTTTTTCTCTATCCGGAATTCATTTGAAAAATGTTCGTTTCATCGCTGTTGGATCGTTACTCGTTTTCCGAGACCGCAGAGTTATTTTGAAAGGTGCTTTCAAAAAGGTCTCGATATTTTCGAAATTCGGGCTTTCATCGGTAGATTTCGTTTTACGAGGATTCCGATCCAATTATTTCTCCAATACGTCCAGCTGGTATCTCTTTCAGGAGCGTTTCAAAGGTTCAAAGTTATCGCGACGAGAAAATTTTTTAATTTACCCCCTCAACGGCATCGGTTTTATCGCTTAGTTGGGACAAAAAATAAACGATATCCACGCGCGTAAGGATTATCAAAGCGAGTGGCTCGCTTCTGGAGTTTAAATTGCGGGATGAAAAAAAAGTACACTTTTGCGCCCCGAAAACTCTAGGAACGAATGAATTCACAACTTCCAATTAATTCCCACAAAAGGTCCAACTTATTTTTTTTCTGCTCTTTTATTTTCATTATGTAAAGCAGGAACAGCAAAAAAAAAAAAAAAAATTAGTCAAACGAAATCATGCCGTGGTAATCTCGCCAGGTTTTTCCTTTTACTCGTTTTTCCATTGCGGTTCACCGTAAATAACGCACTGGCCACTGGACTAGCCGGCGAGCGCGTGTACACGTTACGCTAATGAATTACCATAATACGCTCGTAAATTATTGGGGAGACCACGCACGCGACCACACGCGTAGCCGGAGGTGTAGTCCAGCAGAGGGTATATATATATCGTGCCAAAAAATTGGGGTGAAAATCCTCTGATGGGTGTGATGCTCTCTCGGGGCGGATCACCCAACATTTCGGATAGCCGCACTAAATAAATGCATTGCGTGCGCTTATCGCCTATCTATCCACGCCCTCACCCTCACAGCGGAGTTTTTAATTTTTAATCGCCTGCAAAATATAGCTCCTATTTTGTGGGATGTTTCTCGTTATTTATGAGAGGATTACGGGAGGAATTTTAATTGACTTTTCAATTTTTCGCACATTTTTTTCAAAGATCAGCAGTTGTAGTTGATATTTTTTATCGGAGGTACTATCTAAGCTTTATCTGTAAACGTTTCAAAATGTATAGCTACAGACTTTGCTAATGTTAAAATAGACAGTATTGAGTTTATCAATATTACAATGGATACCTTCTGATAATTCTAACAAGCTTTCATGTCCAACAAAAACATTTGTTTATTTTTTAATTGTTTTTTTTTTTTTTGAACAAATAGTCCGATGCAATCTCATCGTAAAATAAGTTTCAGCTTAACCATAATAATATACACGTGTACATGCATATGTAAATATTTTCAATAAAAAACAAGTACTAACGAACGATTTCTCTTCTTTTTCATGTGCCCACACCCTGCTGCACTCCAAACGATGAAAAAAAAAAAAAAAATAAATAAATAAAAATCATCATCGACGAATGACCTCTGCACTGCGGCGTTGCATCCTATCCTATCACGAAAAAACGCACCAACCACCTGGTGATTGGAATTAAAAAAAAAAAAAAAAATTGAACTACTTACAACCAAATAATATAACTCTACTGGGCGATCTTGGTAATGGTATATTAATCACCATAATGGATCTCGCAATCATCATGCATTGTTCCTCGTGTGCACAAAAACACCAACCCTCAATATCATCCCTTAACACTGATCGGCGCAATCGATCGACGACATCTTTCTAAAACCACACACGCGCCACTCATTGTCCCACATTTTTCCTTTCTGTCGCACATCCCGGGCTTCATCCTGTCGCTATCGCATTCCCGATCCTCCCTTTGACACGCTCGTAAATCATCACCACTTGTCCCACAAATGTTCATGCACTGTCGCTCGCACCCGCGTTCATCTGACGTTTCAATTAATTTCATTCTGATTCGGCACCGGTTTCGTCATTATTATCATCCTCCTGGCTCGTCGATTTTTAAAAACAACGATGCTCGCTGCATCACAACAATGGCATCGCGCGGCTAAAATAACAAATTGCGTTCGTTGTTGTCATTATTGTCATTTTCACGTACTTGAAAAAAAAAAAAAAAAAAAAAAAATAAAAACCACCCCGGGATACGTTTCACGTGTTTATTTGCATTTAAAATTATTTCCATCGTCGTTCTCTACACCAAACCAATGCTCTTTTCACTTACAAAACAATAACAAAACTTACAAATGTTCGGCAAACAAACATTATTTTGTCCTCCTCGGTGCGCGCGTACAATTCATCCAATGCATCGCAAAACTCGGTTGCACGCGAACTTTGAACAACAAACAAACAAAACTGCCTCGAGAAACGGGCCACGATTCGCGATTGTCCCGTCGTCGATCGTCCCCTCTCTTTGTCTCTGTGACCGATTCAGCTCTGTTGTCAGGCACGCTAAAGACGTATCAGCGGGCCTCCTGCAACGAGGAGTACATGACGCTCAAGTGCCCGATAGGCACGGCCATACTGGTCACGGTGGCGCGCTACGGTCGAGCGAGCATCGACACTTCCGGCAAGTGCAGCACCACCGACCCCATCATCGCTGACAATCATCTCAACTCCACGTGCCTCTTTCCCAGTGCTCTTCAGGTATGTATCATTATACATTTTTTTACCATGTCTGACCATACACGTGTTCGTTCTACTGAAAATGGATTTTTTTTTTTTTTCAACTCAACTAAATTTTAATAAAAATTTAATTTTTTTGCGGCAATACTGCGTAACTGAACGGGCTTAAGGGTGTCATTATTCGATTTGATGGAAGTGAAAGGAATTAGTAGGGATGAACCACAATATGACGGTAATGGTGAGATGAACGAAAGCCGAGAAAGTATGGGAACAAAAAGTTCTTATTGAATAAGTTTTTGGATATAAAAACCTTAGGTGTTGGTATTGTTAACTGAAACTTGTTTGTACGGGAAGAGCGGCGAAATGATGTTTCATGATAAATAATACATTACTGGGCACTTTGGGTCAAAAAGTTACATCACTTCGGAATTCAGTCACGAATGTGTCTCTCAGTCGTGAAATGTCTCTGACTTTATCAAATCTATCCATTCGGCAATTGTTTTATGAATAATTAGTACTGATAGCTGATGCGCACTTTACACGCTAAATAATACGTGGGTGATGTAACGAGAATTGAAATTTAGGAAAAGTAACAAACACCTGTTAAAACGCGGAATCACAAGCCTTGCGGGTTAGTAGAAAGCATTCGAGGACCACAAATCTACCCAGTACTCTCTCTTTCTTTCTTTTTTGGTTTTTTTTTCAATTCGCAATTTCACTTCTTCCCGCACACTCCATCAACAGGAAAGAAAAAAAAAAAAAAGAAAGAAGATAGTCACGGAGTGCCCTTTCGGGTCAGCTGGCTTTGCAAGCGGCTGCAAAGCTTTTCCGCTTTGAAGGGAAAAAGGACAACACTCAGGGTTGGGGGAGGGGATTTACAATTGCAGGCGAACGAAATTTGGCCCGAGGAAATTTTTCACTCTCCGAGCACACGACAGCCCAGCTTTTGTGCTCAACCGAGTCCGCTTTCTCTCTGGCTGTAATGCTTCTATTTGTCGCCGGCATTAGTCATTGTTTCCGTGCTGCGTGCCTCGGCTTTCTGCCCTTTTGGCGCAGGAGTATAAATTTGCAAGGCGCTCGGGAAACATTTTGCAGGTGTGCCGACAGCACCGACATTTCACTTCGCGAGCCTTTGAACTTTTTTTTTTTTTTTTTTTTCAACCCTCACACAAAGAGAAGCATGTATTTCGATCAAAAAGTTAGATCCCATCAACCGAGAGTTCGATCGAAGAAAGTCCCATCAGCTGGAAACAAAAGTGTGCCCACTTGGCATCGAAAGCATCGGATAATCGACTGTCACTAATTTGACGAGTTGCCCATGAATCCATATCGTTGACGGAGAGGGCGCACGTCACGTGTGTATAATTGCCGCCTGTCCACGCATCCGCGTAACAGCAATTCTCGGGCGGATTTAATTGAGTCACGTTTCGATTATTTTCCGTGGATCAAAAGAGACGCGAAACGACGAGAGCTCGGGTGCACGGGTCAGTTCAGCCTTTCGCTCTATAAGCTCCATCGGACGTCCGATTGCGTTGGCTGGGCGATCGCCCTAATGATAACGAGTATCTTTTTTTTTTTTTTAACTTACGGGACGTAACGTAGCGATTAAAATTGAAAAAATAGCGATATGCGAGTGCACGACCCGCTGATCAAATGCACATTGTGGATCACGTATACATTTTCGTGCGCTCGATAGAATCACCCTGGATGAACAGCTGCATACAGCCGAGAACCCCGTGTTATCAAGAGATATGAATATCGTATACGAGTCGTAGGGTTGTTATCTTGATTCCCGTTGTCCTCTCGATCTCCCGAGAGGCAGCGCACTCTCAGTGGATATGTTTTCTTTCTTTTCTTTTTCAAGAACACAAAGACCTTTCTCTCGTACACGATTTAACATCTGCAAAAGAAGCCAAGCCAAAGGAGTCAAAGCGTGTCCAACGTATGAAATTTCTCACGACTTTTACACCTCGGAATCCCGACTCCCGGTTTCAGAGCGAATCTGCACCAAACGGGGATTCCTTTAAGATTTTTCGGTGGTGGCCGAGGTGGAACTAAGCTGGCGCGCTAGCGAATCGTTGCAGGCTACGCTGCATTTCAAACTCGGAATTCGGACGGCCCGTTGTCAAAGAAACCGCAACAGTGGAGGGCATTGCTCGCGTTCCACGCTTGGATTTACACGAGGGACCATTCGTTCGCCACCAAGTCCTGGAATCTTGCGTTTTCCGTTCGACGATTGCTTTACACCGGAGACCCCACCCCCTGGATACCCCGGAAATTGAAAGACCACGGATATCCCTGCTGGTGCTGTTTCGTATCACGGGGTGGGATGTAATCTCATCGATTGGCCAACGCAGCCGTTCAAGCAAAGTCGAAAATCATTAGACACGTTGAAACGAATGTCATACACGTACACGCTCTCAATGCGCGATATGACGGAGTTTGCCTTCCAGTTCATTTGGAGGGAAACTATCCGGACCGCTCGGAAGTTCACCTATACTCTCGGCGATCAATGGCTCGTGCACAAACTCCGATCTACCCCGCGACGTTATTATTACAGACCCCGATCACCCGTCTATGGATATAAACTCCAGAGAGTCCAATCTAACTCTGGTGTACTCAAGCTGGATAAGTTCCAGTGTTTATCGTAGGTGATGAAAGAAGAAGAAAAAAAGTGCGGCTCAGCTAAATCGAGGTAGTATCGATTAACAGCGCGCAAGGGTGTACGCGAGCGTGCTCCAGTGACAAAAGTCCGTGTCTTTGAGAAACTCGGTGGGGATCCGATAAGGAATGTATCGATTTCGCGTTTTACGTTTCTCGTATGGCTCGGATAAGCTGAGAACGCCGTCATGGTGTATTTGCGAGGGGATCGAGCGAGGGTGTGCACGCGAACTCTCTGAAACTTGCACTCTCTTTTACTCACCTTCTCCCCCCTCAGGAAAGCTCTTACTTCCACTTGTTTTTCCACTGATCTTCATCGGCTTTGGACTATACTCCGAGCTGCCCTCGGTTGTCTCGGAGCAGAAGTTTGGTATGAAAAAAAAGAAGCTTTTTGTACAAGTTAAACTCGAGATCTCGTAATTGCGAGTGAGGTGAAGAACTGTAAGTTAACACTCGTTTGACAAACGTAATTAATTGGTAAAGAGTTTGAATCTGAAGAGTCGAAAGAGCGACAAGCTGCTCGAGCAAGAAAATGGCATTGCGAAAAACGTATCACTTGGAGAGAGCGTCGCGTCCGTGGCACCAGCGATTCGATTCGCTCAACTAACTTCGCCAAAAGGGAAATATGCGTCGGAGGTTTTCTTGGGAGAGCCCCCATGTAAAATGTTCCTCCCGCGTGTCGGCAGTTTCAATCTGCAGCCACGCCGGAAGCTCCCGGACACGCACTAGCCCGGATACGGTGAGGGGGAGGGAGCGCGGCGATGGTCCGCAATTTCTTGGCGAAGAGCTCGCCATTTATACCCGACATTCTGACCCCCCCCCCCCCCCCCGTCCTCCTTCTGCTTTTGGACAACGGGAGTCGCGATTCTGTGCCGCGCTTTTTCAATGCCCCCTCCACCCCTTTTTTGCGAATGACGCGAACTAAAACTCTTCCCGGAGCCATATATTTTTCCGGGCCAGCGTTTCTGCTCCCATCAATCTTGGGAATCCGTCTATTTAGTTGCTCCTCTTTTTTTTCTTTTTTTTTTTTTGTTCGGACACAGTCAGTCAGACAGTTTTAGTTTTGATAACTTTTTTCCTCCCTTTCCCTGACTAATACTACAACCCCTTTTGCTGAAAAAAAAGATCTCTTTAAGATTGCCGTAAAAAAGGCAATAGCAAACGTGCATACCCGAAATGAGTTAGTTACACAAGTAGAGAGAAAGAGGGCAAAAACTAGATCAATACCGGGAGGTAACTCGCTATTGTACGGGACGACCCCGGGATTATTAATCTCGTTAAGGTCGGCTAATATCAGCCACCGCGACTGAACGGCGTATTTCAAAAGAGCACAGTAGAGCCTGCTGCTGCTGCCGTGACCATTATATGATGACCGGGTATTAGAGGGGTATCTCGATTCCTCGGTCCCTCCCCCTCCTCCCTCGTCGCCAGCACGTGCTCGATGGACCGCAACGCGGATGTGAGTACATTTATATATGTGTGTTATGTATGTGTATGTGTACATAGGGTAGTCGATACGAGTAATACGTGGAAGCTGTGCATTAATGTTTTGTATATATACGTACGATTGCCGAGGATCGGTGTTGGCGTACACGTGTGTAATACCGGATGAGAACAAGCTGCTAATGACGTTTAATGTCGTGCCTTTTGCGTTTCGGAGCTTTGGCAGCTTTTATTGGACGCTGTTTTGACTTTATTGGCAATTTGGTGTTGTTGCAATGATACTCGGTGTAAACAATTTTAGTGCCAATTGAAATGGGTCAGTCGGCAATGAGTCCGAGTAAAGGGACGAAATTTATTCATACGCAAAAGCTCATCAAAGTAATTTAAATTGGAATAGTTAGATTAATGTACGTATACAATTGTAAATGATACAACGTAGTCTAATTTTGATTTTCATAATATTAATTCGAACATGTATCCAACTGTCATGTATTTATTGAGAAAAAAGTCAAACTTGAACTTTTGGGTGGATCCTCATATTGATTCGCGTTTGATAAGTAGATGAGAGAAATAGCGAGAAAGAGAGCGCGGAAAAGTGAGGGGGGGGAAATAGAGTCGACGAAAGTTTTCCGCGCGACAGCGGTGGGCAAATTAAATTAAGAATAATGCCTCGCCTCGTGATCCCCCGGAGGAGTTGTACGGTTGGCGGCTTATTTGCTTGCCTGCGAGGAATTGTCTTGTCTGTATCGTTGGCGGCGGGGTGCGAGCGTGGAAAGGTTCAATTTCACGGGCGCATTAGCATTTTACCGATTTCTACCCGCAATTCCGCTCTACTCTATCCACGGGTATTTTTTTTTTCATCCGTGGTATTTCAATGTCGAATGTATGGCATTCGCGATACTTTAACTAGAGTTATAATTTTGTGTTTATTATAACTAAACTATTCCTATCAAACACATTTCAAGTACACCCAATGAAAGTAAGAGAAGAAGCCATCGAACCAACGGAAACTCTGGGATTTGCGATAACCACTCTGGTATAAAATAAACTCAGTAACCATCAGGTGAACGTGAAATCGTGATTTACCGAAGATTTTCGTTGAAAGATAAAAAAAAAAAAAAAAAAAGGAAAAAGAAAAAAGAAGAAGTATCTCAGGAAATTAAGAAGTTGGGTAATAATCCCCGCGAACATAAACATCAATCCTTCCCTCAGCCTCCTTTTTCTCCCTCCCTCTGCCAAACGAGCAATAACCGGAAGGTTTTATCGCGAGGCGCCGCAAACCATTCGTCGCCGCGGTAACGAATAAAAGAGAGCGCGCCATCAGTATCAAGAGTTTCGAGCGCCGTAACAAGCCGGGCTCTAGCGTAATGGCCAGCTTAATTCCTCGGGCAACGAGCTGTTGGTACAGAAACGGGGGAAAGAGAGAGGAATGGCCGCTTGTCGTCTCGCGAGCTCGTAATGATCTCTGCATTTACATCGGGCCGAGAAAGGGGCACAACCTTCCGTCCGTTGTCTCGTTATTCCCTGTTCCTACGGGGGATTCGACTTTTGATGGTTCTCGCGTGGTTGAATAGAGAAGGATTTATACCTCTCGCCAGACAGGTGATTTTTTCATCGGAAATATAAGGTTTTTCGTTTTGTTGGTTGTTGCTGTTGTTGTGCTTGAATTATACTTACGTTTGATGGAGCTGCTTTAGTCTAGTCGAGAAAGGCATGAACGTACTAATAAATTTTATTAGTAGACAAAACTTGACAGAAAACTCTTTGTTAGCCTTGCATGTGATCTTTTACAATTAAGCGCTGGTAACAATGTTACCAGAAGGAATATGAATAGTGCCTTTACCTTGTACGTGTCACCTCCTGCTGTATAGGTAAATTTTGGTCCTTTTTTTCTCTTTTGTTATTCAGACTGTCTTATTTATTTCTTATTATTTTTGCCCTGCATTTCAATAAAAAAATACTTACAGCTCTGAAAGCTACGGAAGTTGTGCACAAAGTGAATTTGGATTATGGTCTTAAATCAAAGAGTACCACTGTAATGTCAAAAACACTTTATCCTTTTCTTAAACTTTAATCCCCCCCACAGTACAAAGCAAAGTGTTAACGGTAAGGGTGTGGACAATTTTCACGGTGACTCAATTAAAACTTAAGCTTAATAAAAAAAAAAAAAAAAAGCCCGAAAGTGCAGAGGAGAAATCACTGCACAGGATGTCTAGCAATTAAAAGCTCCTTCTTATTACTGCAGCCAGTGGCAGATAATGGAAAAGGGTTGAACGTAATTTCCTTCGCAGCTCACCAAAGCCAAACAGAGCCAAGTCGCCCGAGTCTCTGTCGCGCCGCTGACAGTTTTAGAAAGTTTTCTTTGGAAACAGGAAGGCCGAGCATCAAGGAAATTACCCCTGTACCCTTGCTATCTCTACTGCCTATTTAGCGCGATCTTTTGAGTGAACTTCCCCAGCTGGATTGAAAAGCTCTCTCTTTCTCTCTGTCTCCAGTAGTGCTTGAGGTATCAGGTGCTCTCCGCTCAATGACACTGTTTTGATGTACCATTTAATTCTCCGAGCTAAAACTCCTCACTGTTTGGTGTAGGTACATGATTATTTTTACTTTTTTTGCTCATCGCTAATGGAATGAAAGCAGCTCTGTATCACTTTGGAGTTCTCTGTATTGACTGTTGTTTATTTTATTTCTCTACTCACATTATGTGAGAAATTATCGCCTTAGTTGCAAGTAAACTTGCTAATGTACTCATAGAATCCATGAACCCTTACTAAACTATAAATGTCTTCATCATGGCCATGAAAAGTGACATCAAAGCTACTGTGGATCTGAGGTCTAATTGTGTATAAGTAGTCTCGTAAACCTGTTACTACTGTTCACTTTGACACACGCACTGAATATAATTATCGACATTTCCTGATGGTTCAAACCAACTATAAACCAGTAAATTATCAGCAAAATCAATAATTAGTTGAGAAATCAGAGACGTTTAATTGAAAGCATTTTAAGTAGTGCACCTGTATATTAAGTCAGATATCAATAAAATTTGGCTTTTTCAGCTAAAACTTGGAATCTTTTCATAAAATGTCCTTAAAAATAACGTTTTCAAAATAAATTCTTGGACCTGTGAGCAATAGAATGGATTAGTTGATGGAAAATTCTTTTTTCAGTAGTACATGTGCGTATTTGGTCAGCCATAATCTGGACTCTAGATTTACTAGTTTAAATCGACAAATGATTCACAAACGACGTTCGTATAACATATTGTACAACAAAATAAATTCTATGATCAAAAATTTCGCTTTTAGAAGTTTTAAGTTGTAAATGCAAGTATAAAGTCAGACGTAACCTGTATTCAACATTCACTAATAAAAACCGACGGTCGATTCAAAAACTAAATCCCTACAATTTTTACGTAACAAAAAAATGAATAAAGGGAAGAGTTTTATGTAATATTATTTAAATAGTACATACACGTGTTAGTTCAGACATGATTCATACTCTGCATTCACTAATTTTAAAGAAACGATTAATTCACAAATTAAGCCTGTCTGTAGCGAAATGGACATAATAAATAAAAGAAACATTTCATTTGTTTAAATATTTTAAGTAGCAAACATCCGTGTTAGGTCAGACGCAGTCTAAAACGCAAGCATATCACAATTTCATTTCACAAAATATTGAAATGCAAACGAATCAAATTCAAACGAATAAAACGAATTGTTAAAGTGATAGCATCATTCTGATGGGTTTGTGTGTAGCATTCTCTGTTGCAGACAGTGGTGGAGGTGTGTCAAAAGAAGCGCCAGTGCACGTTCAACACGACCCCGAAAATGTCCGACCCGTGTCCAGACGTGCCGAAATTTGTCGAAGTTGTCTACAAGTGCCGTCCCTGTGAGTATAATATACGAAGCACCGAATGATTCATCTTTTTTTCTTTCTTTTTCCCCTCTTGTCATCCCAACCATTCCACACTTTCATTTAATTTTAGTTTAATTTAAAATTCAGTAAGAGAAACGCGAACAAGGAAAAAAAAGAATTTATCAAATAAAGAGAAGGCAAACGCTCAGAAAAACTGAAGAACGAGCAAAAAAAGAGTTGCGCGCCCCTTTTGTGCTCCGTTGTTCATTCCGTCAACATATAAAGACAGCTGCCAGCCCGGGCGAATAAGCACGCAGCCCTCCGAGAATGAAAAAGCACACGGTCCCGGGTTGTTCTTTCGTCTACGAGAGATAAATATCGAGCACCGGCAGCAGGGCATATTTCTTATTACCATTCCAGCAGGTCACTTTCACGTCGTGTTTTCCAGCAGCAAGAAAAATAAAGCAGATCAAACGGAGGGAAAGAGAAGACCCCCCCCCCCTGCGATCGATCCTCATTACGAATCCTCTCGCGTTGTGCGCCGCCATCCATACCGAGGGAAGAAAAAAAATCACGAGGCAAAAAAAAAGGACAAACACGGGAGGAAGGAGGATGCGCGGTCTGGTTGTAGACTTGCAAATTAAAGGGTTCACGTGCATCATGCAATTTGCTGAATACGAGCCAAGGAAAAAAATAGGGGGGGGATGGGGTGAAGTCGGTGTGCAAAAAAAGTGACGGGCGGGGGAGCGGATGCGTGAACATGTGGGTGCGTTATTGAGCATAGGGTTAACATAAATCAAAGTCGGGGTAACCGTCAGGCTGAAACGGTCGGGAGGGTGCGGTAGAGAGCGAGCACGAGAAGATGCAACGTTTTTTGATTTGCCAGAGAGTTTCTTGACGTTTTTTCGAAACACTACGTTCATTTTACAAAAACAATCAGCCGTGCGGAGTTGAGAAGTTACTTATTTTATGGTTAATACAAACGACATGGGCATGTCTGTTGCTAATACTATAAGGTTTCGAGCCATTGAGAGAATGGTCCCTTCATTTACCATACATATTGTTGTACCCACTCAGCTACGTGCAAATAATGGATCTATAATAGATAAGTCCCTGAACAATTTCAAAGGAAATAAAGTATATTTTAAATCAAAAGTAAAATCGTGGTATGAATCGATCAGCGAGTATTCGACTCGTCTCTTTGAAATGTAATCACACTCGCTGTACGACAAGGTCACTCGAATCCGTCATTCCGAGCAATTGCGAAAAAAAAGCCATGCGACGAGCGGTGCCTCTGTCAGGTCGCGCGCGTGTACTCGACTGCAGGGCTCCTTTTTCAAATCAATCATAATTCACCGGACTGACCCCCCGTCCCTTGGTACACTACTTTGTACCGACACAAGAATTTAATTAATCGTAGAATGTCGCGCCCGAGAGCGATGGAAAGAGGAGGCGCGTGTACGACCCGATTGAAATAAAAAAGAAAAAAAAAAAAATTGAATGGAAAATTGACAAGCACCGCTTCTCCCTCTCCCGTATACCCCGCAGTGCAAGCAAACTAATTAGCGACTCGGAAAACTCGACATGTAATTCCCTCGCGAGCTATAAATGAAAAAGGGGAAGAGGACCGGTGTGCTCTCTCGCTTTTACTCGTCGACGGCTATTCTCGACGCTATGATGAATCGTCGAATTGAAAAAAAAAAAATTCGCATTCTGTCGCACACTTTCCCCCTCCCCCACTCCCACTGCTAACGTCACAGGGACGACGTGACGCGAGCTTTTCCGCTTATTTAATTATCCACGAGTGATTAAACGCCTGGAGGGAAATCCGGTCGATTTATTTTGTTTTTCGTTTACAAATACACTCATCGAAAATCCGTACAGCCCCTCCATCCTTTGTAATTATAAAAGTTTTTACCCTATTAAAATCCTCCCCCGATGGGAATACCATCTTTTTTTTTCGTCCCTCCGAGAACCGCAACGAAATGTCCCACGTAATTAATAGGACCCCCGTAACCGAGGTAGCCTTAATTCAGCGTGGCTGATAATATAAGTGTGACGCCCGCGCGGCGCACGTGCTAGTGCTGTCGACAAATGAATTTGCGGCTACGAGCGTACGCATGTACGCGGATGCAGTAGTAATCGTCATGTTACGAGCACGTGGGTGGGGGGCTGGCCAGGTGTGCGCGCTTGGACTATTACACCTGGGTAATCAGGGGCCGTCATTCGCGCCCCTGTACACACACACACATGTCTCTCTTTTCCTCCGCTTCCCCATTCCCCTCAGGAGCTGTGCCGCGCATTTAATTCGCATTCCGGGGGGAGAAGTGCCGCTGTTGGGTTTCGTGGCCCTCCGTCGTTCAGCCGCAACTGTAGGACATGATGTGGGTTAGAGATTAAGAAAGCGCGTCCGGGTATTTTGGGGCATGTGTGTTTATGTGTGCATGTGTAGCTGCAGTTGCCGGGACTAGTACCAGGGGGCGATTATTACTGTGCATCGCAGAGTCCGCGCTGCCACAGGATTTTGGATTTGGCGCTTGGAATAAATTTCGAGGCTTAATGATACGCGCTTGTCCCGGCTATATGCTTGAGACCGTATTTTGTGCGTTTATGCGATTTTCGTTATTTTATCGTATGATTATTGGGTTGTGAATTTGACCGTGGGTACATTTTTTTTTTTTTTTTTTGCTTGCAAGTTTAATCGAGCGCAGAACTTGTAGGATCTTTTGCTTCACCGAACGAGATTACACGTAAAAAACGTACAACAAAGAAAAAAAAGAAAAAGGGTGAAAGGATAAGAAGCAAGATCCCGATCGGTGATAGGAAAAAAAACTGTACCTCTGACAAATAGAGAAGAGCTTTTTTTGTTTATCTCATTTTTTGTAAGAGAATCGACGTATGCTTGTGAATCACGTACTGGAAAAAAAAACAAAGGCAAAGGGACAGCACGAGCTCAGTCGAGAAAAACAAGTTGAATCGCGCTTCGGTAATTACTTTCGGCTGATTTCAAAATAATTGATTCTCAGGGGTTTAAATTGAGCATAGCATGCGAAATGTTTTGATTAAAAATTAACGGAGAAAATCACTGCCCCGTGTGTGCGATTGAGCAAATCACGCGCGTAGTTTTAGCTTAGCTAACTGCGCGTCATTAAATTCGCAGGAGGTACGAGGTACGCGTGGTATTTGGGCGCTCATTTATTAACTCTCGGTTGAATAGTTCAACGCTTTGGAGCGATATTTAGCCACACGACCACGGTAGGATTTTTTTACAACGTATTGCATGTAAAATTCACACTGGGCGTTAATCCGTATGAGGTCGTCAATTAGCAACAATTACGAGGGTAACATTCAGGTGCAAACTGCCAACGTTTCAACGCGTACACATTGAATGCATTCCCGAAATGTCCGACCAGCTATTTTTCGTACAAATTTGGTTTTGTTGGATCCCAAAACCAAAATAGAGAACCTTTGCCCTCCTTCCGTTAAATATTTTATTTTAATTAAACAAAAATTAAGTCGATCCAAAAAACATTGCACACAATTAAATAAGAAATTTGTGTTTAAATAAAAAATTTTTGATTTAATAAAATATTATATGCAATAGAATTCTATTTTTTTAATTAAAACAAAATATTTGACAGAATGAGGGTAAAGAAATTATTTTTGATTCAAATAATTGGGTTGCTAAATGATAGTTGTTTACTGATTCATTCTTTTTCATTATTCTCGAATTGAGTACTGACGAATATTACAAGTTAGTTACAACACAGCCACCTCAAATTTTTCCCGCAAAAATAATCCCATAAATAACATACTTATCAGACGGGGCGTAAAAATTATCATCGACTCGATCGTCCCCTCGGAAAGAATAATTACTCCGCACATTCGGGGGGGGGATGCAAACTTCCTCTGTACTTCGTATGATTTATGAACATCGTTACTAGTTAACAAAGGACTTCTTTATCGCGGGTATTATTTTTTAACCCTCCCTTCCGGAGATTTATACACTCAAAGACGCTAGAAAATAAAGACGATCGAAAAATCTACACGGCGAAAATTGGCCCGGCTGGTAATTAAGGCTCGTCCAAAAAGGGACGCGGATTTATCGGGGAGCACCGCAGTGATGAATAACAGCGTCGAGTGGTCGTTGGGGATGACGAGTGGCGCGGCAAAAAATTAATATTCCGTCTAATTGACGCTCGGCTCATGTGAAATTTAAGAGGAAAAACGGGTGGAGGGAGGATGAGACCCTCGGCAAACAACTTTACGAATTTATGGAGCAGAGGAGCCCTACCGTAATTTCGTTTTCTCAAAGAGGAAGACGCGCCCTCCTTCTTCCACCAACAACTCGCTCGCGTGTATGTACGAGTTCGCGAGCGCCGCGCCGATAGAAGTTTCGCGGGGGCGCGTTGGATCGGTAAATCAGTGACTCGATAAAACTGGACTACCACCGCTTCTGCACTTTATCTCTCTCAGGTATACATGTGGGATTTTCGAAAGGAAATGGAAGGAGGATGGTTTGTAGTCCTCGCGGAACAGTCGTGAATAAAAGTTGTAAGTATTTTGTAAACACTGCGCTTTCAGCGGCCACGCTTCCCTCCCTCTTTGGGCCAAGTTTTCCGAAAACCAATCGTACTTGGCTCCATACGTATACCTTATATGTATACTGCACAAGTTTTCTGTTTATTACTATGGCCCCTGTAAATCAAGTGATCGACCTATACTTGAGCTCCTTTTATTGCGTATCGGCAATACTACAACTCGTATTTTTTGTGTTTTTCCTATTTACAAACGTTTCGCTTTCCTAGTGGATAATGTCGGGTCGGCCGAGCTTGGGTGATTGCTCCTCTAAACAAAGTTCAACGAAGCTGATTCTCATCACACCGCTTTGAGAAAAAAAAAAAAAAAAGCAATCCCGAGACGATGCGATCGATGCGCATAATGTACACATGCAGAGATTCGCAGCGTAAATTTTCCCGCTCGCGCTCGTTTTAATAATAAACCGGCCACTTTGGATGAATAATAAAACCCCCGGGGGTAGGAAGGCTCGATACATCAAACTTCCAAATAATCTCATCCCCGCGCCTCCGCTCACACGGACCAATCCCTAATCCTTTAATACTGCAGCAATACGCTCTACCACGGCTGTTGAATAATGAAAAAAAAACAAGGAAGGGGGGGAGCCGATTCTTTTTTTCTCAGCTGCTCGAAAAATCAGCCCCTCGAAGGGAGGAGCTTCCGCGGCATCGATTCGCGAAAAAAAAAAAGGAAGCGTCCTCCTCCTCCTGCGATTCAGAAATAATTCACGGCGCAGCTGCGGCGCGCTTTTGACTCTACTGCCTCCGACACGCCAGTCACTTCAGGCCCGGGAGATTATTAATGACGCGCGCGCGTGTGGATGGGTATACAACTTTGTTTGTCCTTGGGTGCGTGTGTGTGTTTTGCGCGAAACTGCCTCGCAGCTGTTTAATAAAATACCGTGCGAATAATAGCGACGACGCCTTGGCTAAACTGTGCCCTAGGAATTATGCGCGACGGGATTCCCCCGGTTATTAGACGCGCCCGCGTGGATGTGTATATATGCGGGACAAAACGGAGCACGAGGGCACGCACCTGCCGAGATACTCTGCGATTTTTCTTTTGCGTCTGCGCGATATTAGGGCCGTTGATTTACCGGTGCTTTGCGGTAACTGGCAACCGTTTGGGGTGCCGTTTTGCTCCGTTATAATTTTCCGTTTGAAGTGGATGTATATCTGCCGAACAAATCGAGCGTGATACCCTCCAAAGGATCATTTCGGTGCTTATACAATTCTTTTTGAAAGTGGGTGGAAAAAAAAATTGTCTCACATTACGGCGAGAGGTATAAAGTTGACTGGGTCCGTTTATCGGACGCCCAGATAAGAAGCCCAACACTTTGACAAACACTTCGCCATCGCTCCTCAGCTGCTGTGGGAAAAAAAATAGCTTCGTTGAAGCGAGAATCTCTTCCTTTTTTTTTCCCCTTATCCCCATTTATTTTTTTTTTTTTTTCGTATACCTATGTATATATCTCGAGTATTGTAATGAGCGTCGTTGTAGACCCACAAACGCGACTCCTAAAGGACGATGTTATCTTTTTGCTTACAGATGAATTCAGGAGCAAGGTGGCCTGCGAAAATGACGTCATCAATCTCTCCTGCTTCCCGAACTACAGGGTCGCGATTTACAGTGCCTTCTTCGGGAGAACGCAGTACGAGTCGCTACAGTGTCCTCAGCCTAATGGCGTCAAGGACGAGAGTACGTATACATTGATGTTTTCATTTGAATGTTTGTAACTTTTTCTTTTTTTTCGGAAAAAATAAGCTTATAGTTTAAGTTGATACCACTTGCCAATGAAAAATCAACAGTAGATCTCGTCTCGCGTGAGAAAAAAAAAATTGGCAAACGAATTTTAAGCTCAGCCGAGAACTTTGGGCTCTTTATTTTCAAATAGCGCCGATTCATTAAGGAAATCCAGCTTAAAACTAATGGTGCTGGAGGGGTAATTCGAGGGAAGAAAAAGAACACTCCACCCGGATTTCAATTGAAAAAAGAGCGCAGTCCCCTCTCCGTGCAAAACGCCATCATTAATTTTCAAGCGTCTTTTCGCTCCTCCTGACGTGTACCTATACTCATTTCGCAGTTCAGTTGATCCAAAACTCGGGCAACGATTAATAATGCGCGGAAAAAATATTGAGTATACGTAACATCGGGGGGTAACGTATGTTTTCTCAATCGGTGCAAATTTTTCGTGACAAAAGTATCAAAGGTGGTTATTGCTGAAGCGGCTCTCAAAAAATGTGTGAAAAGTCTCGGGGATAAAAAAAAATCCATCACCGATGCCCAGCTCCGCGAAATGACTTTACGGCGTGTGTGGGAGGGGACGCCAGCGATCACTCGGACGCTGGCCCCTGTCGGCGACAATACACAGGCGACCCTTTCCGTGTATCTTTTCTTCTCCTCCCCCCCTCGATAACAACCCACTTGGTCGTTCTCTTTATCTCCGTCTAGCCAGCCAGACCCATCCTCTCTTACCTTTTCTCCTTTTTTCTTCCACGGGACGACTATATGGGGTTGCCTTTTTTTGGCGGGGGGAGGCTGGGATACACGCGTCCCGGCTGATTGTGAAAATAAAAGAGCGACCGTTTCGATCTCGTACAGTGTTAAATATTTCGATGGCCAGCTGTGCTACGAAGCCTCGAGTGTACGCGGGGAAACCGTGATTTTCCAGAGAGATCGGAGAGATCCCCTGGTTATTTCGCGCTGATTCGAATTTACTCCCGCGATAATGCCACGGATTGTCCGAAAGGAAATTCAGAGATATCGCACGCTCTTTGTGCCCCGGACGCAAGCACTAATGGATTCCGATGTCGATTTCACGAGGAGTGCTTAAACTTGATTGAAAAATCAATTGCAAAACGAGTCGCCATCCAAAGGGAATGCTCTTTTTTTTTTGTTCCACAACCTTACACTCGCACAGCGGAGGAAGAACCGAACAAGCGAGCTGTATTCTTCCTTTTGTCCCCGAAGCGTTTCATTACACACGACGTAGTCGTTGTTTTTTTTTTTTTTTTTTTTTCATAAAACTGGCGTCACGTCGCATCGAGCTTTTTTCGATTTGATCGCTCGCGAGACGAGGTCGCATAAGGAGGATTACACACCGAACCGGGTCTTGGACTCATATGGGCGGGCTTAATGGGAATCCGAGACGATAAATAGTGCCATTCTTTGCTCTCCGTGTGCACAAGGGACCGATGAACTCGTTTACGAAGCGATGAGTCCACGACGACGGACCATCTCGCTTTTTTTTTTTTTTTTGCTTTCTCGCATCGAGCCGAGGCGGTAACTAACTCCCCGCGAGGACGTAATTTAATACTATAAGTGTACAGGCTCGATGAAATTTTCATTCGCTGGTACGGTTTGTGGCTCGTAAAGCAGTTATGAAAGCAACTCCGTCGACACGGGAATGGTGCTCGTAAAGAGCCCGGTAGGTACCTTATACGCGCGAGACAAACAAACGTCGAAGGGTGGAAAAACAGCGATACGCAGTTTTATGATGTTTTTTTTTTTTTTTTTTTTTTTATGCATCCCGGTACGCATGGGTATAGATGAAATGATTTGTTTTCAGCGTGCATGGAGAACAGAGCGACGGAGATGGTGATAGACCTGTGCCACGGGCGGAGGCACTGTCTGATCGCGGCCAACAGCTCGACCTTTGGTGATCCCTGTCAGCCGGAGAGCAGGACGTACCTCAAGGTCGTCTACACCTGCGGTAAGTGCCATCAGACTTGCCCCTCCTCCGAATAATTTTATGGCTGCGTGTATATTTTTGCGTAACTACGCGTAAATATCGCTGTTGGGGAAAGAAAATCCGCATTAAGGCTGAAACGACCGGGGTTTCGAGGAGGGCGAGGATTACCCGGGTGACTGTAAACTTAACAGGGTGATCCTTTTTTTCCCGCCTCCGTGCAATAAGTAGCTTAATGCGGAGGGACGGAGAATGTATATCGAAGAGGACGGACGCTGTTGTGGGTATCAAAGGGAAGCGCGTGGATTTAGTTAAAAGCGCCGAGCTTTTTTTGTTTTTAATGGCGATAAGGAGAAGTGGGTCAGTCGTTCTTGTTGTTGTTGTTGGTGGGACTTTGAGTTTTTGGACGCAGAGCGAGCCAGGAAATTTATTGCAGGGACTCGCAAGGGATATTGTCTTTGAAGACACCTACAGAGATTAAATTTGTCCTCTCTGTTGGGAGTAAATTTGGCTTGGGCTGCAGAAGTTTTAATTGGTTTTGTAAAGGCGCTTCGTCTTGGTGGTATCTTTGACTCTTCTTTTTTTTAGCTTAGAGTGGAGTGGTCGCCAAAATTTGTACTCTGGATTAGTGAAAAGTTATTTTTATACATTCAACTGCAGTGTATTTAATCGATAAAATGTCAAGCAGAATTTTTTTCTCCAAAAATATAGGTGAGCTTATTGCGAAAACCCAGAGGAGGAAAAAAAATCTACATGTCACGTGCATCTTTGATAAATATAAAATAAATTTTCAAGTAATCGGCAAAAAAACCTCTTTCGAAAAATCCAGGCCCGAGAGTTTTTCGTTAAACACATTTTTCGGTATTTCAAAGCCTCGCCTGATTTAGTTTCCACAAATTTTGTTTTTTTTTCCCCTACGAGTCTCGCAAAACGCTGCAAAATATTGAAAAATAATTTGAATCCCAAAGTTCGCGCCACGCTTGTACGAGTAAAAGTCGGGGATGGCAAAACGTGCGTCGAATGCCCGAGCATCGGTTTACAAAAGTTCGAAGCACCGGGATCAGGAAAAGTAAAGAAAGGCCTTTTCAAAGTCGTGATCGCTGCGAGAGGAAGGAAAAAAAAAAAAAAGAAAAAGTATTCAAAGGCTTAACTTTCTTTCTCGAGCCTTTGTTTACCAACTTCAAAAAGACCACTGTTGCGCCGAGTTTTAAGGACGTGTCGCGTGATCAATGGCCCAGTCGTGTCTCCAAAGCGATCAACCGACTTTCATCCTTTTATTTACTCAATATCCTCTCTCTTTCTACACATTTTCCCCAGCTTAATGGATTTTCTTGTCGAATAAATATGAACATCAATGACAAATACACTCACGGCTACGATTCGGTCGAAAAGCCAGCACGAAGCGCAAGGTCGAAAGACGTAACGTATAATAGCGGAATAAAAGTGAAATTTCCCAGCCGGTGGGATAGAATTCATTAGAGGGACCCGGGAAAATTTTCCGAAAATACTAATGACCATGAGCACGCGTCGGGGAGGGGGTGTCCGAGATAGCAAATGAATAATTACACCAGGCTCCTCGCGCAATTGAAAACGCCGCTGTTATTCATCCGCGCGGAATGCGCTTCGCGAGAAGAGTATATTTTCTCTCTCTCTCGGAAAATTTCTGGGAGCCATGGCGATTATCCTCCTCCACCTCGCTTGCACCGTAGCTCTTCGAAAGGGGCGAAAAAAATGTGAAATATTATGATTGTGCGCTCGCGCGTGATGGAGTGGATTCACTGAATCAACTTTCTTCCCCGCTCGGACGAGGGATGGCCATCCGTGATCGTTTCTGTGAATCGAAGTGCAGTGTGCGAGATACGCACGGTCACATTTGTTCTCGGGACATTTTTCTTTCGTTGCAGGATTAAAACGTGTCGTTGGAAAAAACCATTGAAATACATCCGCTAGCCGTAAAATGCTAATTGATGAGAGTCGAACAATCATGAAAATCCCCGGGAACGCCTCGATCGTTCCATTTCGATGAGAGCTCGTGCCGGCTGGGAAATCCACGAGCGAATGATTAATTTTTCATACCCGACTCCCAGACGCGATTACACTTGCAAAACACTTTTCTTCATCCCCCCGATGGAGCCTACAGGGTAAGACTTTTCCGAGCGACAGTGCTCGTCTTGTCGGGGAAGGGCCAACTGGGCCAAGTGCCATTTCGACAGGTGAACAATATTTTTGCAACGCCCCTCCCCCAGAGACGTTTCACCGAGTCAAGCGATGGAAAAACCCAAAGTTTCACCGCGAGCTTTTACAGCACCCGTTTTATTGCGTCAAGTTTCACGAGCTTGTCTCTACACCGGTAAAATTCGGTATCCCTCAAAACCGTGGCTTTTAAAGTGGAAGTTGCCGTCACAGCTGTTGCGGCTACCTTTGACACTGTACGCGTATACGCGCGGAAGTGAAGTGCGCTTCAGCGTCGTGGATGATCAAATCGAGCGCTTTGGAGCGTTTTTTCACGCGTGAAGAAAAATATTTTCCAGCTGCACCTCCCGTGGCGTCGCACGTCGGAAAATTTGCTGTAAAGTCGTGTTGAATTCGAAGAAGCCAACGCGACACGAGTCATCGCTTCTCCCCCGGCCAACCCCTTTGGTAAAATTCGGACAAAACATCATCCCGATCCACTGCTGACCACCAACATTCCAGGCTCCCTGCAGCTTTGACACCATCGAATCGTGTCGTTCTTTTTTCCCCACTCCTGCAGACCCTCTCTGCAACCACCGCTACACCAGTTGGCAGTGGGAGTGCCAACCAAAGCCGGACTGCTCGGTAGCGACGCGCTGACCTGGAATAATCATCGAGAGGTTCGCTCAAAGTGTAATTGGATCCGCATGAACTATTCGAGTCTCGCGGTACCCCCCCATCCATTCGTCTTACAACGAATGACGTCTCGCTGGAGGAAAGAAAGGGCCCCAAGAAGAAGGGGGTGGAGAAAAGGCTGGATTTCTCTTTAAACACCGAGCCACGACTCCCCGATGAATTTTCTTTTTGCCAACCCGAGAAAAGTTCTTCGTGTCCGCACGCGTGCCGAGTGATTACCCCGAAGGGAAGGATCGTCCCCGCTGGAACTTTCGACCAATCAATTCACAAGGACTTGGGCAGTGTAGTATATATACATACTTTCTTTCGTCATCATTAGCACGTAGCGGCACTCCTTCCAATCAGACAATGAAAAGTTCTCAATCCAGCACTTGCTACACTGGATAGTACCTTAAATTGGATTTCGATGAAGGGTACGTGGTAGTGAATCAAAAAAAAGGGGGAAAACGGAGAGCTTGTATTTTTTATCATCACGGGTGCGTGGCGTCGTATCGATTGTCCATAAATTTTTCATCCCTCGCTATGCGTGTTCGCGGTATCGTTCCCAAAGATGAGCCACCCCCTGTATGTATACACCTACCACACGACTACGGGTAAAAGCTTTCACTCGAATAGATTAAATTCCTAACGCGCTGAAGGACGACGTCGACCACTTTGTTCCCTCGAGGCGCCGGTAACTAAAATTTATTCCGCAATAATCACTCGAGCTTTCCCAAAGAAGCTCGTAACACGCGTTACAAACACGAGGGGGGGGAGAGGAAGCGAGCTTTCGATTATCGTCCATATGCGACCGCCCAACTCGGACATTCCCACCCGAGCGAGATTGGCGAAAATTCTTTCTTCTTCTTTCCCCCGAAGAATGCGCGTAATTTCCATCCATCTCGACGAAATTGTATTCTAATGCCACCCCCTACCTCTCGGCCGTACACAAGTCCGTAGGGACCCCAAGGCGGAGGTCAAGTACTTGCAAACTGCGTGCTTCCCTGCTGAATGGCCGCCAGTACTCGATTCCTCGTCCCAATCACTTTCTCGACAAAACGGGAAAACGGATTCCCCCCGTACTTCCAAAGTGGCTCGTGCCGTTTTCGCATTACCACCCTTGACTTTTAGCGCCCAAATCGAGGAAAGGAAATTTCGGTCGAAGAGAGCAATGGAGGAGAGAGATATGAAGACGTACGAAACGCCGACCACCGCTGGTGGACGCATCACCTTGGGCCCGAGATCGGTTGAAATTCAGTTATGTCGTGTACAGCCCGCGGGGCTGCGAGCATCGGGGGAAATTCAATTTTCGCTCCTTCCTCGACACCGTATAGGCTCCCGCGTCGCATTCGACCGAGGCACTCCGGCGAATGTATATTTCCGCGCACGTAAGTCTATTTATTTGCTTACAAGTGCACGTTTGTGCATGTACGTGCGAGTAGGGGCTGGGTGGGTGGTAAAAAATGGGGGAGGACGACGCGTGCACGTATTTGCACCCACGTGGGGGATGTATCCCGGCAGATAGAAGGTTCGAGGCGTGATTCGAAATTGCATGCCAATCGGGGGGCTTTGCTGGCTCTGCCTTCGACGAATATATATTTCGCACCCCTGACGCGCATGGGGTAAGGGGCTTCTTTCCTTCCTCTGCCCGCGATTTAAAGATGCTTTGCTTGCTTTACCGTAAGTTGGGGATTTTTTTTTTTTTTTTTTCATTACGAGTTCCAAGTGGTCGGGCGTTGGGGAAAATTTTCTCCAAGTAAATTAAAGTTGGGAACGCCTTAGCTGCGGGAACGAGTAAGTGGGGAGGAAGAATTGTTGTTTTTTTTCCATCATTTTTAATGGGAAGTTTGATGCTGCTGAAAGTTAAACTTGTAATGGCTGAATTTCTGGTATTTTGCGAGCATAGAGCTGACTTTCACAATAATTATTATTAACGTTTTGCAATCAATGTACCTTCATTGTGAATTTAATCATACCGCGTTATTAACGCCAACATGTGCGGATGTAATATGATTGATTCGTAAGAGAGAAATTAATTTCACTGACAAATCCATCGTGTTTCAGTAATATTAATATTATTGCTAATGTAAACATATAGAGGCACAATATCTAAACGTAATCTACTACCCGATGAAGTTGCGAGCAAATATATTTTACTGGCAGCTTTGAAAGTTACATTCACCCAAAAGTGATACTTGCTCTTTTCCAGGTTGCCGTTTGAACGTTTACTCAAAACTTCACGAGGTGACTGAATTAAGGTTCATTCCGATGACTCAAGCTCACCTTCAAGTGTAAATCGTAGTTTCATACACCTACTCAGGATACAAAATACTTGACCTACTCGAGAGACGCTATCGAGTACATCCCTAACTTTACTGCCCCTGGAGCCATCCATACGTCCTATTATTCCCCAACTTTCCATGCAAAACCATGATAAAGTCCGACCCGAGGGGAAGAAGAGCGAAAACCAACTACGACGTCATCGACTTTAACGAAAATTCCCGGTGATCGATTCGCAGCGCATCTTCCGCGCAGAAAACTCGTATAACGATCCACTGCCAAACGATCGTGGGATGAAAAAAAAAAAAAATCTATACACACCCACGTGCTGTATACGTACCACATGCACGCGTCCACCACAAAACGAGATGGGGAAAATAAAAAGGTCGTTCTTTTCACGCGCGACCCTCCAACTCCAACCCAGTCTCGCGTATGCCGATTCCATCGGTTATGAGTGTGCACGATGGAGTCTCTTGTTCGGCCATTTCGCGCGGGTTCGCGCCCATTCAACGCCTCGATCGTTCTCGCGATCCTATTTCGCTAGAAAAGAGAGAGAGAGAGAGAGGATCCGTCCGGTTGGAGGGAAAAGAGGGTAAAACGATGAGAGTCATTGTACATGCAGGGGTGGGCGAAACAGCGTTGAGGAGAGGTTTGGGTGGGAATCGAGAGGTCTCCGGAGATTTTGGTAAAGCTGACGTTGCGGTACTGCAGGGTGGCTCTGTTCAAAGTCCCTTGGATCTTTTTGAAGATTAACAAGCGTGGGGGAGTTTTCCCTTTGAAATGTCAGACGCCACGTCACTATTAATTTCAAAATGTTTGGGTTTTTTTACAAGGAGTAATTTTTTGTAAAAAGTTGTAAATTGTGGAAAAAGAAAATGCGCAACAAATTTTCAACTCGTTGAAATATCTTGTTCGGGGGTATGTATGTATCTTTGAAATACTTAACAAGAAAATAGGTGTATTGGGGTACAAAGCTCGGGTACCATAGAGTTTCAAGCGAATAATGGAATTCCCTGTTTTCTGCGAATGCTATTGTAGCTTCATTTTACGGAATTCAATATCTCGTCGCAATAACGTGTACTCTCATTCCACGACTTTCTCCAACTTTGATATCAGTCCACATAGACTCACCTTACAAAAGAGAGTGTCGAAGCTACGTGTTCGAAATTAAATTCTATTGAATCTTTTTTGTTTAGTACATTCGAGAATATAATACACGTTCAACGCACTTTTGCTTGTTAATACTAATAAAAAAATGTGGTTTGTAGAGAACCTAAATTTAAAATTATTTTTAAAAACTTGACGTGTTTCGGATTGAGAGCTGTTTTTCCATTGGGTCTTGTTTAACCCTTCATTGGATTGACAACGTGTCCTTGAAAAAGCGTCAAATCTCCATATTTTATCGAAAAGTAAAATGGCCTGTCGACGTTCAACACAATTGAAGTACTCCTGGAAAACCTGGCGTACACTGCAAAAGAGCAAAAATGACATTAACCGACACCGAACATCATGACTGTCGTTACTTATACGATTAAACCCAAACGAAACGAGCTGGTCAAACATATAGTATAAGAGCCGAAATGAACTCACTCGTGGCAGCCGCAGCTTTCGTGCCGGTTTCGTCTACTTCGATAATGGCGCGTTGGACGATCCGGCTGACGGAAACTCGCTCGTTTGACATGCCACTGAAATCCGCGGTGCTGCTGAACGCATCTGTCATGCCTAACTGTGATGATTTTGAAACTGGGTCATTGCCAAGAGATAAGCAGTTTTTTTCGTTTTTAATTGCTTGTTCGTACCGATTGAAGGGCCGATTGGAGATCATTTTGACTTTCGATCCTGAATTTTGGAAGATTCAGCTCAACCTTGTGTTTTCCGAATTTACTGAATTCATCGTGAAAATCGTCACTCTCCAACAGCAGTCCAAGCCGGGACAAGCCACTGATTTTGTTGGGGACGATTACGACCATTTTCAAAGCTTCGTTCTGTAACATCAAAGAGAAATATACGATTGTAAAAATTATACATTTATGTCCTATGCATGTATATCCTTACACAGTACGGAATCTCTATGTATTTGGCGTCCAACCGATCACTGGTCCCGTAAACAAAATGGCCCTCAACACTCATCATGGGTACGCTCATGTAATTGTCATTGGAAGTGAAAAACTGCTCGTGGCGTGTATTTTCTTTAGGAAAACCGAGTTTCCATCCAGCTGTGAAGTACACCGCGTTTAAAACAACAATCAAATCTTTGACGTCGATGTTACCTACGAAACATAATACTTAGTTAAAATACGAGATAAGACGCATGTGTCGTAGATACTTACCTTCTTTCAAAATTTCATCAATCGCATTGTTTGTTTCTTTGCGGACCCAATCGTTTACTTTTTGAACGGCTTTTGAAGTATCCTTGCCAAGCTCGCCAATTTCAGAACGAAAACCTCTATCGATCATCTTCGTGTAGTTGGAATTTATTATCTTCCTGTCACTTACGTATACCCTGTTTGCTACATGCAAACGCACACCTTTGATGTTCTACAACAAAAATTGTTACTTTTATTCAAGTACCTAGTTTATTCCATGTCTATCATTAAAATTACTTCAAATTGTCTCTGCAAAAGGTAATAGCCCAGTAAAATGTTGTCTTTGTTCGCAGACAAATGAAGCGCACGATTAATTTGCTCAGCAGTGTGACCAATAGCGCCGTAAGCTAACATTGTTAGAACTATATGAGCACTCGAAGGAGATAATATTAGATTTCCATTTTCGTTTTCTTCCGCCATTACCTGGTAATGAATCATCAATGTTTTTAATAAATCCATAAACACAAATGAATCATCTTAAAACTGTTCCTTTATCCTTTTTACCATAACAAGCTTCGAATTGAAATATAATCGACTGTCCTCGACCTCTTGATCAATTGTTAATTGTGCTTACTTACCTTATAAATATCGGCAGCAAATTTATTCGAGCTGCTGATAATTGTCGAAAGGATTGTTGCATTTTCAGTCGATTCCACTGAAACTTGCCCACAAAACAGAGACAAAACTACACCGAAGACAATATCACACGAACCTAATGAGAATGAAAGATTTTACTTTTGTGATATGTTTGGGTGAGAAAATCAATTATTTCTGTAAATTGAGACTTACGGAACAACATGTTCGCTCTGTTTGAAGCTCAATGCTGCACTGCAAGCAGTTTAATGCATATGCATTACACTAGAGTTCCAACGATAACAGTCACGCGTGCTTGAAAAAACAATTTGTTAGTCACTCACAGATAGGCGTTCCTTTCAAATGATATGTACAAAAAGTCACGTTAGCCAAACCATCCAACTCGTGTCCGCGCAATAATTGTGGTTTACTGCCTCAGTTCAATATTAGAAGAGCATAAATTCAAACTCGACGTCGTGACACGGCATAAGTACGACGAGCGACACGATGCAACGACAATGCGATGGTTTAGCGCTGCCAATGTGTGTGTGCGCCCAACAATTATAGACGCGGATGGCATCGGAATTGCCGCGGAGGGATAACAACGTGCATAAATGGATTCATAAACAAACGCGGGCCAATTTGGTTCGCGAGAGCGAGATTTACTATGGTTGTTCAATCTTACGTTGTTGTTGTGTATCTGCTAATGCATCGGGTTAAATGTGGGATCGCTCCGATCGCCAGCCGTGACTCACAATTGGGAAATCAATTGCAATGGTCGGGGTTACTGCTGAAGCGATATGTCACCTGTGAAGATTGGAATGTCGATTTACAGGATGTAAAATGGATTGGAAAACCTATCAAAAATATCATACATTCCACAACTCGATAAATGTTGTAGATAACGTTGCTATTGAATATAGTGTGTTCTCGAAATGACGAATGAACCCCTTCCATCATCGATTATATTTCAGTAACTTTGTATCAGGATATTTTTATAAAATGAAATTAAAAAAAAAAAAAATCGTATTATAACGAGTTGACCTGTTTGAATCACAACAGCTCAATCAATTTATTTTCGTTTTGCAACTGACTCGAGTACAATTTGAAACAAATGGGCCGTTCAGTATTTGTAAATAAACGAGTCCCGTGTCCCATTGAGTGGCAAAACTGCCTCGTGACAAAGAAATCGAAACAAGAAGCATTGCAAAGGAGTTTCGGACGAAGAAAAGTGCCGGACAGGAGTGGCTGAGAGAGAGAAGTTTTGTATTCATAGGAGGCCATTACGATGAAATGATGTAGTGTTGAGGCGTAAATTGAATTCTCTCGTTGCGCCCGGAAAACCGGGAAAAGGAGAAAAGCAAAGGGAAGCCCGGAGGAGTCGAGGGAAAGGGTGAATAAAGAAAATCACAGGGCGTGTTTTCTCGCTGCAAAGCTACGCGATGAGAGGAAAGGAAAAAAAAAAAAAAAGTAACGAGCAGGTAAAGGGCCTTCAAAAGGGAAGCCGGAAATATATCGAACCGAGGGGGAAAAAGCAAATTTCCATAGCTGCGCGAAGAAAAAATTTAAAATCGCAATTGAATTGATTCGAAAAAAGAAAAGAATTAAGAAAGAAAGGGAACAGGGAGTTTCTGAAAGATTGGAAGCCTGATGAGAGCTGAAAAAAAAGTTGAGAGTGAATTGGCCTCGAGTCGTGGCCACGTGTTATGCTCGTTAGCGCTCGAGGCTGGGGGTAAAAAACAAAAAGTAAGAAGCTCGTGTAATCACGAAAAGAAAAGTTGGAATATCGATGGCAGGCGATATACGTATGGGGTACAGGCCAATTAAGAGCCTTTGGTGCACAGCGTAAGGAAGCCACTCTTTGTCCTTCTCCTTTGCAAAAGAGGCTGCGGATTAATAATTAATTTAGCTTGGAGCTGCGAAGCTAGTTGGTAAGAAAAAAAAAATAAATGCTTTGATGAAAAAAAAAGGTGAGGATCGTTGTACGTTCACCACGCCGCGTTTTCATTACGCAGCTCGGAGGAAAGTAAAAATTCTTGCTCAACGGAGCATCGAGGAATTAGCGTCCAGGATAAAAGCTCCCCGGGTCTCTGTGAACAAGAAACTCGTCCTGTGAATGTTTAGCGAGCAGAGCGGGAAGATGTGTTTTTTTTTTTTTTCACCTCAGAGCTGAGCTCTAAATTCTTTATGAGAGAGTTCCTTTTTTGTGCTTTTGTAGTTGTTTTGAAAGGGTTATTCCCCTCCCGATGCACTGCATAATTTTTTTTTCGCACGAGCGGGTGCTTTTAATTGTGAGCAGCCGAGAGTCCCCCGTCAAAGCAAAACGCCGGGAAATTGACCACGAGCACAAGGAAGGGGAAGAAGAGAAAGGACACTCGAGTGCAAATCAAGAAAAAGGAGGTCCGGACAAAGGAAAGCCATTAGGAGGACTCGCGGAGAGTCAAAGAAGTCCGGGGAAGGGAAAAAAAACGCAGTTGCCGGACACCCGGATATCCCTGTCGGACTTTTTTCCCCGGGATTTCAGGGATAGAAGCGGGCAAGGGGTTTTAAATTGTCGAGTTGACAGTAACGCGCGGTTTTCCGGAAAAAAAGTTGGAAAATTAAATTCGCGCCCGGGTTAATTGGTAATCTCGTTTCAGCCGGGCCGAATATTAGCCCCCGACGGGGAAGTTAAGAAACAACCGATTCGAGCGCATCCAAAATACACATCCCTCTTTCATCGTTTTCCTCGACTTCACCGCGTTGATTATACTCGTTTTTTCTCAAAACCTCACTCATTGGCGGTATTGCTCTTATAGGCAGTAAAAGCCGCAAAATCGACACTTATTTTCGACCCCAAACATCGAGCTATATACAAAGTATGATTACATGCCCATACACGTATATATATACCAAACCGCAATGTTCGATTGTTGGACTATGTAATAGCGTATTGGGGGCAAGTTTGCTAAAGCCGAGAAGCGTGAGTGTGTCGACGTTGTGACCGCCTACATGTACAGCTGCTGATTGCCACATGCTGCGTACATATACACACACACTTGCTTTGGTCCTGAGGACTCGATCTGTAGATTATGCAGTGTGTGCGAGTGTGGGTGATTAAACTCGATTGTATGAGTGCAGCTGCTGTTTGTTGCTTTGCTTATTAAGTACTCGACAACGGACCTCAAATCGATATAATAATTGAAATGCGAAGCACGAAATGACTCGCAGGAGATGAAAAACACTGTTATTGCTCGCGGGAATGGAGTAATCATATTCTGCTGTAATTGAGATCGAGCGAACGCGGTCGTCGACTTCCTATTGAGATGGAAATATTAACTTCCGCACCCTTCAAATGAAGACCATTAAAGAGAGTTTTTGAGGTAGGATTATGATTCATTGTACCCTTAAAACCCATCAGTCAAATAAGTTGTACAAGCTTTAATTTTTCAATTAAAAAAAATAATCTTCAATAATTTGTTTGTCCATTACATTTTGAAATAGGCTCAATGAACGGAAAAAAAGGCGATTTTACCCCACGGATATAGATTTTTGTGTAATCAGATTCAAACAGCTTAGTTTATCGAAGCTTGACGTAATTAACCTACGATTACTATTTAAATTTTTGTACGAGTAGTGTTAAAAATACGAAATAATAATGGCCAATCAATTTGAGAGATTCACTATTCGCATTCGATGTCGGAATCAGCATCGCCAAAGGCACCTCCATCAGCGGCTAAAGAGCACCCTTAAATATTCAATGGGGAAAAAAGGGAGTAAAAGGGAAATAGAGAGAGAGAGAAAAGGGAAGCATCCCCCTACAGTCAGTATAGAAAGAGCCAATGAAAATTTTTCCTCGGTATACGAGAAATAATTTCCAAAGCCACTTCCGAGCACAGCCGAGAGCACTTCCGCGCCATTAAAGAGAGTAATAAAAAGCGTATCGACGTCATCAAAACCACCCGATGAAATATTACACGAGCTAGAGAGAGGAAAATTCACCCCATCCAAGCCTCCTTGTCTCGCGTAAAAGCGAAACGAACCACGCCCAGGTCAAAAGGCTCGAGTGCTTGGCGCTCGCTGATGCTTTAAAGCCACCGCACCGCCAAAGCTAAATATCAAATAGTGCCTCTCCTGTCCCGCAATCGAGTGCGCGTGGATGTATGCACACGCGCGCGCAACCACTATCACTTTGATCCAACACCGGTTCCCCACCGATCTCTAGTTTCCGCTCTCTAGCCGATTACGATATCATCCCCCTATACGCTGCGCTCCACCCCCTCGTTCATTGCGCGTATTATCCGGAGCCATCGATCACTCCACGCTGTACAAACCTGTCTTGTCTTCCTCTCGAGGATGACGCCAAGTATACTACTGATCGATCATTTTTTTCAACCAAAAAACATTTGGTCGTACTCGTTTGAAAAGCCCGGTTTTCTCACGCATCGGCAGATTCGCAATTTTCGTCTTTGATTAACTTTGGAAGGCGCGGCTCTGAAATTGCCTGCGTTTGACGGTACCCGCAAAAACGGGGAAAATTAATACGCCCACGCGCGCACTCGGCAATACGATAAAGAGGGGGGCGAGAGCGTGGTATATTCAAAGCGCTTGGGGAAACTGATTGCGAGGGAGGAAGCGGCCTTATCTGCTCGGCCGGACGCGTGGCACTGTTTTCCTCCCTTTCCGCCCGGGGTGCTAAACAATACGCGAGGGGGTAGAAACTTTCCGCGCAACAAATAACAGATTACACGAGCAAAAAGCGACGGGTCTTCGTTAAATGGTCCCGCTCCATTGAATTTGAGACCGGGGCTTGGGGGTGAGGGTGAGGGGGGTAGTTTGCGAGGAGGGTTTTCAATGTACGGACGAGTCATTGTGACATTGAAAATTCGTAAGCGCATTTGCGAGGAGGCAGCTTTTACGTTTCGGTATGGTTGAGAGTTAGGGTTTGGTTTATTGTATAGGGAAAAAGTTGAGGGGTTTCATTTCAGACTTGGAGATCGCAGAGCGTATACAAATGTTTGAGTTCCTTGGGATGGAATTTTATTACTTTTTTATAAGATGTTTGGGGTTTTTTCCATTCAGTAAATGTTACTCACAACGTTTGTTAAGAGAATACTTGGTAAAAAAAATTTTTTTTTCATTCATGAGTCAATCTATACAAAATAACAATTTTTGATTCATAAAAAAAATGTATTTGGATGAGATGCAATTTTCATCCTCATACTAATAAATTTATTTATAAAGCTGTGTTTATGTTACGCTTGCTTAATATAATAAATAGTTTTAAAATAATGTTCAATCGAGCAGTCCAATTACATATCAAGATATGTAATTAAATAAATAAACGCATAAATAAATACTTTGATGATAACAGTAAGCATCTCGTTAATTTGTAAGCCCAAACAAAATCCAATGTATTATTATAAATGTTGATTCATTAACATTCAATCAGGTGCTCAAACACAAACCAAAATAGAAAACGTACATTACAAAAGTAAACATTTCATTGTAATTTTAACAAAGTAGGACAAACGAGGCCAAAAACACGCACAATCTCGAGCTTTAAAGCTTCTGTTCAACAATTATCCCTCAAAAAGACCATTTGCTCCCGTACACTCGAGCATCGTACTCCGATTACCGCGCGAAACATTGCATTAAGATGGAGCGCGTAACGCGATTCTCTCCTGTTTCGCAAAGAGGAGCAATCCGCGTTAATTAAGATAGAGCCGCGATACAAGCCCCGAGAGAAAAGTGAGGATGTCTGTTATTGTTCATGTATTCTCCTTGGGTCCCAAGTACCTGCACCGCCGGTAGACGAGAAGAAGTGAGCCGAGCCGGAAGAGAAAGAGCCTGTGCCGCTGACACCGCAGGGCCGATAAATTTGCACCCAGTCATTTGTCATCCCTCCGATGGCACGGACGAAAGACAGGGGGTGAGAAATCCAGCTTCACTTGCACTCTTCGTGTCGCCTCGGCCGAATCGATTTTGCCTCGTGCATCTCTCGTGGTTTCGAGGACATGCTCGTCGGAGCTGCCAGTAGTACAGCTACGCGTGTGGTCGGACATGCTTTGGTGTACGGCGTACAGGAGATTAAGCGTGGCTTACACCCGAGAGATTACGTTGTGATATTACTCGGGGGCTTTCCGTAAGAGCTTCCTCATAGACGTGGCTATCAAAGGGAATCCATTAGTCGCTGCTTATGGAATTAAAAATACATCGCACATGAATGAAAACCCTACCGCGATTCTACAAAAATTGCTCCATTGATCCAGCAGCTAATCAGTCATGCGTCACGATACATGAAGTCGCACTCGTGATCTTCATGGGATTCAAAAAGTGTATCGCTGCTCACGCCATTGAAATTCATCGTATACGACTGTGCAAGTGTGACCGACCTTCCACGGGACAATCCAATCGGCTCGCATCGAGGACTTTGTTTCAGACGAGTGCGCACATTCAATGCTACTTTTTTTTTTACTCTTCTTTGCAAAATAAACGCGTGTGCAAGTGTATGACACGTGTCCGCAACAAATTTCGTCCAGCGACAAATTGCACGGAACAGCTCGCGGTATCGAGCTTTGGAAAAAAATAAGACCCAACTAAAATTTTAATCCGACATTGTACGAGTGTTTGATTATTAACTGAAGCAATTCATAAACAAAAGGCGCCATCAAGCCACCGAAACTCGCAACGCCCTTTCCCTCGCGCTTGCTTTCAACTACGTTTCGAATTTGACTATTGTTCGTTTGTTACCGGCTGCCCCGATATGGAAAAAAAAAATATACCGCCATTGTCGAGCCGCGCTTGTACTGTAAAAAAAGTGCGTCGATCAATCGAGCGCCTTTCGCACGCACCCCTGCCGTAGTCGTCACGAGCTTCCACGTCAAACGAGAGAGGATTTCGCGGAAGTGGGGTACATCGGCGATCGGCTCGAGTGAATTAATCGCAATTAATTATAGATCGCAGAGGTGCTCTGGAGCGAAATTAACAGGGACCTCCGACCGAGAGAACATCCGAGAGGAATAATCTCGACTGACTATACGCCATTACCTCATACGTTTCCCTGGTTAATCAGCACGCGAACCATAAAAGTAGAACCGCGTTCGCATCCGTGGGATAACGAAGGTTATTACGTGGTTCAATTTTCCCGCGGCCTTACACATCCTCGCTCAAACGACTCGCCGTAGTTTCATCGGAAGCGCAACCGAGGGTGTTTTACCCCCAAACTAAATTTAACGAAGCTCGTTACCCTCCCGTCTCGCGTTACCGGAACCCACCGACCTCTTTCAGAGATGTCTCGAAAATTTGGGGGAAAACACGCGCCGTCTTGTACTGTTTTCCCTCGACGCGTTTCAAATCTCCACGCGTGTGCCGTAGTAATCGAAACGTTATTTCCCCGGCAGCAATGGATATTCCGAGGTAGAAACAAGAACACTTCGATCACGCTACGCACCGCCGTCGTTCGGCTAAACGCGCCCGTAAACAGTCGCGGTATGAACCTGTAGAGGGAGAGAGAGAGAAAAGGGAGGCAGCCGGACGTGTTTATTAACGTCCGGTGCTCGAATTCAATTTGCATGCATTCGCGCAGTTGGAGCGACGCTCCATCGCCTCCCACCCCCATTTGCGTTACCTACCCTCTCTCTCCCTCTCTGTATGTATATAACCGTAGTCGTTTATATATCGACAACGACTGCACTGCCGGTGGAGTTTGGAATTAAATGCTGGGCCGTAACTACTTTTCCCATTTCAGAGAGTCCCTCGCTGCAATCGTGGACAGGCCCATCAGCGTAGACGCATTTCTCGTTTGGTATCGGAAGTAGGTATGGCTCCGAGATAGGCGAGACAACGTATACACTCGTGCTCGGCCTGTCACCTATACGTATACTGGCTAGGCTCCGATAATGTTTTGCAGGTGAGGGACGGCCTCTTTATTCCACTGGCACGCTGATAGGGAGCTTCGTGTGCGCAGTGTCGGAGTGAAGTTTGAGTTGGACGATGGTGGGTGACGTGACGGCGAGCGCGATCGGGTAATTTTGACGTGAGCTAGTGGTTTCGAGTGTGACGCGATGCGGATAATGGCGGTTTTTTTTTTTTTTTTTTTTTTTTTTTTTTTTTTTTTTTTTTTTTTTTTTTTT